>CM031603.1:12482936-12487936 GCA_018398815.1 Conus ventricosus | reverse complement strand
CGTGGAAAATCATGGACAGGATAGGCAGAAGACAGTGCACAGCTGGTGTAGAGCACAAAGACACGAAGTATGGGAAAATTATCTGGACCGCTTCCAACACCTCTACCAAATTGCTGTCGCTCCAGAGCTGGAAGACATCGTCGAGGATGACAAGAAAGCAAATCGAATACAGATATTCAGATGCAGGTGGACAACTTTGACATAAAGAAAAACAAGCAAACGAATACACAAATTAATTATTTGATAGTAATTAAGAACAAAGGAAAGAATAACAGAAGCAACAAAAGAAACAAAGAAAAAAAAAACTGATGGAGAGACACGAAAATAATAAACAGACTTGCTGCCTCAATTACACGTTTTACATGTCTTAGGGATAGCAATATTCTAATTATTTCATGATCAAGTGCAAGATCAGTAAATACTATGTTCAACCATGACAACAGTGCCTTGTTCTTGTTTTTATCTCTGTGTGTGTGTGTGTGTGTGCGTGTGTGTGTGTGTGTGTGTGTGTGTGTGTGTGTGTGTGTGTGTGTGTGTGTGTGTGTGTGTGTGTGTGTGTTCGCACGCACACACACACACACACACACCACACACACACACACACACACACACACACACACACACACTACACTACACACACACACACACACACACACACACACAACACACACACACACACACACACACACACACACACAAATGTATCTGCCCCTTGGTGACAGCCTCAAAACGACCCTGCCTTTACGCCCTGCCAGGCTATTAAATTGAAACTGAAAATGACACGTTGCCTCACTCGAGTCTCTGTCTCCTCCCAAGACCACCTAACCCACCCCAGGCACCTCCAACCATTCCCCTCCCCAAACACAAATCGATGACTCAGCGCAATCACCCTAAGCTGAAGTCAGCGACGGGGTTTTGAAAAAAAAAAAGTCCAGCAAGGGGACAAAACTGCTGACGGGTAAATGTCATCCTCTTTTCCTCTTCCTCCTCGTCTTATGTCCCCTTTTCATCCCCGTCAGACAAAGAACTCGGCTCAGCGGGATGGACAATGACTTGTCTTCAGGGTAGCGGCGTAATGTCCACGATAAGATGAGGGAGAGAGAGAGGAGGGAGAGAGATAGAGCGGTGTGTGGGTGGATTTAGGGAAGTTAGTTTGGGGCGAAGGAGGGAGAGAAGGTGAGAGGGGGCAGGCGCGAGAAGGGTGGTGGGGGGGGGGGGCAAAACAGGGAAAAGGTGCAATGAAGAACTTGGCAGTCAGTCTGTCTCTCTGTCTGTTGTTCGGGTTTTTGTATTTGCAGAGAGGTTCCCCCTGCCCCTTTTTTTTTGAGTGTGGTTTGTGTCTGTGCTGTCACTCTATTTGTTCCCTGTCTGTTTTGGTCCTATGCTGTCTGTCTGTCTGTCGTCTGTTATCTGCCTGCCCCTTTTGTCTCTCTGCCCCCATCTCTCTTCTCTCTTCTCCTCTCTCTTCTCCTCTCTCTTCTCTTTCTCTCTCTCTCTCTCTGCCCTGCTCCCAAAAAAACAAAGAGGAGAGGAGAGGAGAGAGGGGGGAGAGGGGGGGTGAGAGAGAGGAGGACAGAGAGAGAGAGGAGAGAAAAACGGAACGGGAGGGGGAGAGGCCCCCTGTCAGTGTGGTGTCAGCCCCAGCGCACCTTTCTTTTTTTTGCCCCAAAAGCAGCCCTGACCTTGGGGCCTGGCAAATATGGGGAGAAGAGTAGTGAGGGGAAAATTCAACTCAAAAACACAACAACACCACACACACACACAACACACACACACACCACACACACCACACTCTCCTCCCCTTCTCTCCCTTCTCTCTCTCTCTCTCCCCTTCTCTCCTCAGCCCTGCCCACACACTCACACACACACCCCACACAACCCCAAAACCACACACCAACCCCAAAACAACACACACAAAACACGGCGCGCAACACCACACACCACAAAACCCAACCACCACACAACACCACACACACACACGCACAACACAAGCACAACAGAACACACACACACACACACACACACCCAACCACACAAACCCAAAAACCAACACACAACAACACACAACACACACACTCTTTCCTTTCTCTCACTACCCTGCATCACACAACACACACACACAACCCCCACACACACACCCCCACACCACACGACACACCACACACACACACAAAACCACACACACACACAACACACCACCAACACACGCACACACACACAACACAAAACACACACACACACACACACACCCAACCACACCCACACAAACAACCAACCCCACACACACACCACAACCCCCAAATGTATCTGCCCCTTGGTGACAGCCTCCAAAACGTCCTGCCTTTACGCCCTGCCAGGCTATTAAATTGAAACTGAAAGGGACACTTTGCCTCACTCGAGTCTTGTTCCTCCCAAGACCACCTAACCCACCCCAGGCACTCCAACCCATTCCCCTCCCCAAACCCAAAATCGATGACTCAGCGCAATCACCCCTTTAAACTGAAGTCAGCGACGGGGTTTTGAAAAAAAAAAAAAAAAAAAAAGTCCAGCAAGGGGACAAAAACGCTGAGGGTAAATTTTCATCTCTTTTCCTCTTCCTCCTCGTCTTATGTCCTCTTTATCCCCGTCAGACAAAGAACTCGGCCTCAGCGGGATGGACAATGACTTGTCTTCAGGGTAGCGGCGTAATGTCCACGATAAAGATGAGGGAGAGAGAGAAGAGGGAGAGAGATAGAGCGGGTTGTTGGTGGGTGGATGAGGGAAGTTAGTTTGGGGCGAAGGGGAAGGGAGGGGGGAAGGTGAGAGGGAGCGGCAGCGGAAAGAGGTGGTGGGTGGGGGGTGGGGTTTGGGGGAAGACGAAAACGAGGAGGGAAAGGTCGCAATTTAAGAACTCTGGCAGTCAGTCTGTCTCTCTGTCTGTCTGTTCAGGTTTGGTATTTGCAGAGAGGTTTCTCCCTGTCCCCCTTATTTTGGGTGTGAGTTTGTGTCTGTGTCTGTCACTCTATTTTGTCTGCCTGTCTGTTTCTGTGTCCTTATGTCTGTCTGTCTGTCTGTCTGTCTGTCTATCTGCCTGTCCCTTTTGTCTCTCTGCCTCCATCTCTCTCTCTCTCTCTCTCTCTCTCTCTCTCTCTCTCTCTCTCTCTCTCTGCCCTGCCTCTCCAACCAAAGAGAGAGAGAGAGAGAAGGGGAAGAGAGAGAGAGAGAAAAGGGGAGAGAGAGAGAGAGAGGAGAGATGAGAGAGAGAGAGAGGAGAGAGGGAAGGAGGAGAGAGAGAGACGGAACAGGAGGGGAGAGGTCCACTGGCAGTGGGGAGTCCAGCTGCACCTTTCTTTGTTTTGCACCAAGCAGACCTGCCCTTGGGCCTGGCAATATGGGAGAAGAGCTAGTGATGGAAATACACACTCACACACACCCCACACACACCACACACACACACCCACAAAACACACACACACACACACACACACACTCTCTCTCTCTCTCTCTCTCTCTCTCTTCTCCTCTCTCTCACTCAGTCCCGCACTCACCACACTCACACACACACACACACACACACACCACACACCACACACACACACACACCCCGCGCCCGCGCCCCGCGCGCGCGCGCGCACACACACACCCCACACCCCACACACACAACACACACACACACACCACACACACACACACACACACGCACACACACAAGACACACACACGAACACACACACACACACACACACACCACACACACACACACACACACACACCACACACACACCTCTCTCTCTTCTCTCTCTCTCACTCAGTCCTGCACTCAACACACACACACACCACCACACACCACACAACACACAACACACACACACGCACGCACGACACGCACCACACCACACACACACACCACACCACACACCACACACACACAACACACACACACACACACACACCCCACACACACACGCACGCACACACGCACACAACAAAGAACACGAAAAACACACACACACACACACACACACACACACACACACACACACACACACACACACACACACACACTCTCTCCTCTCTCTCTCTCCCCTTCTCTCTCTTTTTCTCTCTCTCTCTCTCTCTCTCTTCTCTGTCAGTCCTTCACTCACTCAACACACACAAACACACACACAAACACACACACACACATACACACACACACACACACACACCACACACACCACACACACACACACACACACACAACACTCTCTCTCTCTCTCTCTCTCTCTCTCTCTCTCTCTCTCTCTCTCTCTCACTCTCTTACACACACACACACACACACACACACACACACACACACCACACACACACACACACACACACACAAAACACACACACACACACACAAGGCGTTCCAGTGTCCGATGTCCTCTCTTGACACTGATGAAAATTGCTCGAGGCACGGGTCGTCGGAGTTCACAGAAAAAAAAGGAGGGGGGGTTAGGGAGGGAGGAGTGAAAGGCGGTGGGCAGGGGAAGGGGGGCGGGGGCGGGGGGGGGGGGGGGGGGGACTATTACATGCACTGGGATGGGAGGAGAGAGACCTGCATGGACAAACCACTTCTCCATTTTAAGAACTGAAAAAAAAGTCGATGGCAGTGAAGACGTTGGGAACACGAGCGTCGTTGTGGGGTAGAATTGGAGGAATTGGGCGGGGGAAGATGTAGAGGGGGGGGAGAAAAAGAAATATAGGGGACAAAGGCTTGGGGGTATGGATGGGGAAGAGAGGAGGGTGGGGGGGGGGGGGGGGGAGGGGAGAGTGAGGAGAGGTCAATGCGTTTATGTGTGGGGATACGGCGGTAGGACAAAGACGATGGGGTATCCAAGGCAGCACAAATAGAAACAACTATCTTTTTTTGGTTCTGACAGACACTGTGGGTTGGGACAGGGAAAGCGCCCATGTATGTATACATTGTAAGTATATACCTGTATGTATGTATGTATGTATGTAATTATGTCTGTTTGTATGTTTGTTGGTATGTA
>CM031603.1:12465604-12475604 GCA_018398815.1 Conus ventricosus | reverse complement strand
CCCCCTCCTCTCTCTCTCTCTCTCTCTCCTCTCTCTCTCTCTCTTATTGAGGATTCAAAACCTTTTCATTGCCTTCACAGGAGGCAGTTTCCTACCCTGTTATGTCCAATACACTTCAGCACGCCGGAGGCGAAGAATGGCTTGGGAGGTAGGTTTCTCTCCCTTTAATTACAACATTCCCTTCTTCGCTTTCTGTTTTTAGCTCACAGATTGCACCAAAAAAGCATGTGGATCAAACTCAAAGAGACAAAGGGACAGAAACAGTAGGGTTCATTGAAAGAAAAAGAGAATAAATTGGAGAAACTGAAAAAAAAGATAGAGCACAGTGGCAGGCTAGCAGGCAGACAGACGGAGAGAGAGAGAGAGAGAGAGAGAGAGAGAGAGAGAGGAGAGAGAGAGAGAGAGAGAGAGAGAGAGAGAGAGAGAGAGACAGGACAGACAGACAGACAGAGAGAGAGAGAGGGAGAGAGAGAGAGAGAGAGAGAGAGAGAGAGAGAGAGAGAGGAGAGAGAGAGAGAGAGAGAGAGAGGGGGAAGGAAAGACACACACACAGACAGACAGATAGAGAGAGAGAGAGAGATCATGATCATGATCACGATGAGGAGGAGGAGGAGGAGGACGAGGACGAGGACGAGGACGAGGACGAGAATGATGACCATAACGGCGATGATGATTTTGTAAGAAAAGGAAAAGGTGTGAAAGTATACCACGCGATTTGTTTTTAAAAACCCTGCCCAGACTGTTAACTGAATTATTATTAGTGTCCAACACTGCTGCTGGAGAGAGAGAGAGAGAGAGAGAGAGAGAGAGAGAGAGAGAGAGAGAGAGAGAGAGAGAGAGAGAGAGAGAGAGAGAGAGAGAGAAAGGAGAGACAGACAGACCGACTGACAGAGTGGGAGAGACTGACAGAGATACAGTCACAGAGAGAGACACAGACACAGACAGAGAGAGAGAGAGAGAGAGAGAGAGAGAGAGAGAGAGAGAGAGAGAGAGAGAGAGAGAGGAGGGGAGAGAAATGAGAGAAAGAGAGAGAGAGAGAGAGAGAGAGAGAGATGCAGACAGACAGACAGGCAAACAGACACACAGACAGAGACAGAGACACACCGACAGACAGAGAGAGATAGACAGACAGACAAACAGATAAACAGACAGATAAACAAACAGACAGACAGATAGACAAACACACTTATAGACAAAAGAACAGAGAAAAAGACAGATTGTTTTCTCAAAGAAGCCCCTGAACGTGCTGTTATGTCAGTGTCACGCTGTCATAAGTTTGTTTCTCTGTTTGTTTGTTTTCTCTGATTTTGTCCCCTGCTGGCAAAAAGCCACCATTATTGATTTTGTGAAAACACATCCCTCAACAACTTTTGTGTGATGGTGGTGGCGGTAGTGGTGGAGGTGATGGTGGCGGTGGTGGCGTATGTGCGTGCGTGCGTGCGTGTGTGCGTGCGTGCCTGCGTGTGTGTGTGTGTGTGTGTGTGTGTGTGTGTGTGTGGTGTGTGTGTGTGTGTGTGTGTGTGTGTGTGTGTGTGTGTGTGTGTGAGTGTGTGTGTGTGAGTGTGTGTGTGTGTGTGTGTGTGTGTGTGTGTGTGTGTGTGTGTGTGTGTGTGTGTGTGTGTGTGTGTGTGTGTGTGTGTGTGCGTGTGTGTGTGTGTGTGTGTG
Organism: Conus ventricosus; assembly: GCA_018398815.1. NCBI lineage: Eukaryota > Metazoa > Mollusca > Gastropoda > Neogastropoda > Conidae > Conus > Conus ventricosus. The sequence continues at coordinate 12,473,939 of CM031603.1, read as the reverse complement.
TGTGCGTGTGTGTGAAATGTCTCGTCTTCTTCTTTATACCAGCTATGAATCCAGCACACAGTAATGTCACGAAGACTACAAAGGATAAGTCTGCTGTTTGCTTGTTTCGTTTGAAAGGAGAGCTCAGGCTTTCCTTGACATGCCGTTTCCTTTAAGGTCAGTACAGTTCCCGTGCTGTGTGGCTGTGTCTGCAGGTGGGTCCATGACCACTGTCTGGATCCTACCCAGATCAGGTTCTGTCATTCATTCAGTCACCGACCCGTCCCCTTCCAATTTTTTTTCATTCCCCATCCCCTCTTCTCCACCCCTTTCCTCACCTCAGTCGTATGGACGAAATACCATATTTAGAAGCATCCTTATTTCGAGCATATGCCATACTTAAAAACATGAAAAGACGTCCACACCTGCAACTCTGACAATCCCCTCTTCCATTGCATCGCCAACGCCACTGTCTTTTCCATTGAATGCTGTTGCCACTGTGCTGCTGTTATTGTTGTTGTTGTTGGTGGTGGTGGTGCTGCTGCTGCTGTTGTTGTTTCTACGGATACATCAGTATTACGCCCAAGATACTAAATTCTCACAGCCGGACTCTCTCTCTCTCTCTCTCTCTCTTCTCTCTCTCTCTTCTCTCTCTTCTCTCTCTTCTCTCTCTCTCTTCTCTCCTCTCTCTCTCTCTCTTCTCTGTTTGTCGTGCCTGTCCATCTGTCTGTCTCTTTTTCTGTCTCTGTCCTGTCTGTCTGTCTGTCTGTCTGCTCCTCTCTCTCTCTCTCTCTCTCTCTCTCTCTCTCTCTCTCTCTCTCTCTCTCTCTCTCTCTCTCTCTCTCTAGTGCAAGGCCAATGAAAATTGTTTTTTTTTCCTTTCATCCTATTTTGGGATATGGCGGACAGTAATGGTGAAGCGATTGTCACCGTTGTGAACAAATCAATCCAATCTGAAAGAAAACGAAAAGAAATTGCAAAAGTGTAGAATCAACAGCGTTTAGCACATTTAATACTACAGCCACGACACTGACGAATCTTAATCCAAAGTACAAGTTAGGTTAGTCTCAATGACAGAGCAGACTATAAAGTCGACATGTATCTAGATAATCAACTTTGCTCAATGTTATAAGATCATAAAAACGCAGCAAAAATGTCCACAAAAAAACTTATTGAACAAATCACAACCACAGAGAATTCTGACCACACTTTCAGACATCGTTTGGAAACAAACTATTGAGGCATGGTTGCTTCTTTTGGGATGGAAAAGGGGAACCATAGTGTCCACTCTGGAACCATAGTGTCCACTCTTTGTTTTTCTTTTGCCTTGCTTTTTTTTTTTTTTTTTTTTTTTTTTAAACTCTAACTTGTTTTGCTTTCTTGCTCTTTCCTCCTGCTTCTTGCCCCGTCCTTCTCCTTACAAACGTCAGTGGATCTTTTGATATACGCCGTATCCCATGTAATGAAAATTCTATGTAGTCTTCTTCTTTTCTTTGTCTCTCTCTAAATCCCCATACTTTTCTTTGTATATTTTTTTTGCCCTACCATTGAACCACCTTTGTGGCCCATGTATATGTCCTTTATTTCAAAAAAGGTTTTGTTTCTGTACTGTATGGTGATGGCTGTGGAGTATGATGTTACACAGCAGGGAAGGGAGGGATAAAGAATTTCAGTACCAGCTGTGTTTTTATCTTTCGAAATTCTCTGATGTCATTAAAGTGCACAGGTGGCTGGATGACACTAACACTGTTACTAGTGATAAAAGCCTACCAACTGAAATTTGTGTTGGTTTTATGTGGCGACGAGATACGGACAGTTTAATCACTGGAGTGGTTACTGGTGTCCTTTCTGCGATGCTGTTTGCGACATGACCGTTTTTATGTTGTTTTTTTCGTACTGAAATTCATTCATTTGATTTTTTTATGACTACCGCTTACAAACAAACAAATAAATATGCAAATGGTGAATGCGTATATAAATGAATTAAAAGAAATAAAAAAGAAAGAAAGAAAGAAAGAGAGAGACGAGAATAGAGATAAAGAGATAAAGAAAGAAAGAAAGAAAGAAAAGAAAAAGAAAGAAAGAAAGAAAGAAAGAAAAGAAAGAAAAAAGGAAAGAAACAGGAAAAAAATAAAGAAATAAAAGAACAAATGGACGAAAGAAAATAAGTGAAATTGTTGTTTGCACTTTGCACAGCTTATTCTACTTTTCATTTTTAACGGATAACCCATGGCAATCTTTGTTTTCATCTGTAACGATAATATCGTCCAACCATCATATGCTTATACGCTTTTCTTTTTCTACCCATGGGCCATAAAATACCTTTCGTCCCGGTTGGGATTGTGATGACAGCCCCAAAACTATCCTGGCAATGATGCAGGCTTGGATTTGCATTTGAAAGCTGGAGCTGACAGACTCCAGTCTGGCTTCCTCTCGTAGCCCACTCAGTCCGTCTACCCAGTGCTCAGCCACCACCAATTCCCAACCTCCCACCTCCATCCCCTAAGCACAGAACCAACGAACTTTCAGCGGCGAATCACTACTACGCTGAAGTTCTTGGACAGTGCGTTTCAAAAAACAAAAAGAAAAAAAAGAAAAAGAAAAGTCCTACGATTGACAAAAACTCTGCTGACGTGTAAATGTCCATCCTCTTTTCCCTCTTCCGTCCTCTCTTATAATGTCCCTCTTTCAATGATGTCATCCCATCCCCCTCAGACAAAGAACCTCGGGCACATCGTGATGGAGCACTTAAACATTCCTTCAGGGTAGCGTCGTGATGTCCACGATGAGAGAGAAGAGATAGGAGATAGAGGTAGAGAGAGAGAGAGAGAGAGAGAGAGAGAGAAGAGAGATAGAGAGAGAGAGAAGAGAGAGGAGAGAAGAAGAGACGAGCGGTGTGTGGGGTGGATAGGGGAGTAGGTGGTTCTGGAGGCTAGGGAGGGGGAGATAGGTAAGGGGGGGCAGGAGGCTAAGGATAGGTGCTGGTGGTTGTTGGGGAGTCAAGAAAGCGTATAGGATGGTGGCACTGCAGAAGCTCTGGGAGTCTGTTGTTCGTGTGTTTGTCTGCGGGTCTGTGTGTTTTGCTGTTGGTTCGTGTGTTTGTCTGTGGGTCTGTGTTTTGGTCGTCGCCTGTTGGTCTGTGTGTTCTCTGATCCTGTTGTATTATGTCTGCATGGTTGACCTTCGTGTGTTTTCATTGGGGGGGGGGGGGGGGGGGGGGGGGGGGGGGGGGGCTCATCCAGGGGCTATTTTCAGACTGTGTATTAATTTCTGTAGGTATTAGGCATCATGTGTGACTTCTTCTAGTCTTTCTTGATCGTCATTCTGTCCCATGCTTCTGTTTTGTCTGTCTGCCCTGTCTGTCTGTCCTGTTCCCTCTCGCTCTCCTCTCTCTCTCATCTCTAGCCCTCAGCGTCTCAGTCGTCATCTCTCTCTCTCTCTCATCTCATCCTTCTCCCTCTCCCTCTCCTTCTTCTCCTCTCTCTTTCCTCTCTCCTCTCTCCTCTCTGGTCGCTCTCATCCACTCTCTTCGTCTTCTCTCTCTCTCTCCTCCCTCCTCGTTCTCTTCTCGCTTCGGTCTCTCTTCTTTCCTTCCTCTCTCTGCCCGGCCCTCTCCCCTCTCTCGGTCTCGCTCCTCTTCTGTCCCACCCTCTCCCTCTCTCCTTGCTCGTCTTCCCGTCTCCTCCTCCCTTCTCCTCCTCTCTCCTCATCTCAAACTCTCGGTCTCTCTCTGCACTCGTTCATGGCGTCTCTCTCTCAGCCACGACGTTCGTCTCTCGTCTCGTCCGTGTCGCTTCTCTCTCTCTCTGCTCCTATCTCTCCTCGGTCGCTCATGTCTGTGGTGGGAACTATAGACTGCACCTTCTATCATAGATAAGATAGAGAGGAGAGAGAGAGAGAGGAGAGAGAGAGAGAGAGAAGAGAGAGATAGAGAGAGAGAGAGAGAGAGAGAGAGAAGTACAGATCGGTACATTGATACATTGATTACCTTGGGCGGATTCGAACCATGGTGGTGTCAGTATACAGACCAATAGATGGCTGTCTAAGCCGTCACTCATGGGTTTTGTCATCTTTGTCACCACTTGGCGTGTGCGTTGACTTCCAAACTTACACACACAGAAAGAGTAATATAATACAAAGAAAAATCAATAATGTTATGAAGATTACGTTAAATGTTGGTGATGAGGCTCAAATCCATGTAGAAGAGAAGAGAGAGAGGAGAGAGAGAGAGAGAGAGAGAGAGCAGAGCGAGAGAGAGAGAGGATAGAGAGAGAGAGAGAGAGAGAAACAAGACAAGAACAAGAACAAGAACAAACAAAAACTTTATTCTGTAGGCCACTAGCCCTTAGAAATAGGGTCACAATATACAGAAAGGTATGCACAAGAGTGGAATAAAGCAATTGTTACAGTAAATTAATAAATCGAGAATTTGCAACATAATGGACCTAAAATCTTTCATCAATTTCTCCTAGTTGAATTGGTTACAATACTCCCTTTGGGGGTCGTAGAGCTGAAATATAGACAGATGCAAGGGTTTTTTTCTTATCGTAGTCTAACTGACCCCCTGAATGAAGTGTAACGGTAAAAATAAACTGATGTTTACATACCTTTCAGATATTTGTTCCTTTATTTTTTCACATTCATACCTAGGCAGTAATGTACAAAATGATTTTTCATCTTTCACATTACTTTAACAATGTTGAACAAGCAAAGTTTAGGTTTCACAAAATATTCTCCGACTTAAATGTAATAAAATCCATTTAATGGTAGAACCCCCAGTCATAATCACAAGTCCTTCACGGAAGCATCCGATATCTAAAGATCTAAAAACTGGAAATGTAAGGGGTTCGCCTTTGCCTAGGGTTGTTTTAAAAGCCGATAATTTCTGTATATATATCTTTAACATAAAAATTCCTCCCATTCTTGTATTATAATTATCTTTCAGTCTTTTGTTTGAATAGAGAGAGAAAAGCCTTTTCACATCCTACTCCCCTTTCTTTAATTATCCAAAGGATGCCCAGAACCCCATCCTGAACATAATGTTTCTCTGATTCTGCATGCCCCAACAAACTTTGCCGCCTTTCATTCATCTAATTTCCAAAGCATTGCATATGCAATCCTTGGGATTCTAGATCCGTGTCGGCAATCTGTTAGAATTCCTCTAAAGATTCTAAAAAGCGCAATAATTAATACAATCTGAAATAACTATTCACGATATAATTGAGTACCCTTCCTGTTTTTTACCCCAAGAACAAACTAGTTGTGGTACTTGGTTTTAATGGGGACTCTTAAAAATCGTTTACATGCATAACTGTGGAAACCTTTTCAATTGTTGTATAATCCTATTCCCATACCCCAGTGCCCACATTTCAGCTGTATACAGTAATATACAGGTTGTAACCTGAGTGTCAAATAATTTGGGAAAGAAACAAGATTTTGAAATATCATGCAATCTGCCAATATGTTTCAACACATTCGAAATGCAAGCTCTTCCTGCCCTCACCGCCAGAGCATCACACATTATGGTATGCTCATTTTTGGTTGTAAACACAAAACCAATATAGGTTCTAAGTTTCATTTACTACTCGTAAAGAATCTCCATTTATATTCCATTTGTGTTTTTGCCTAAAAAAACCCTCCTTTTCGAAAACCCATCCCTTTTGTTTTGTCTTTTTTAATATTAGAAAAGATTTTGCAAGATTCTTTCAGTCATCAATTTGATTTGTGACCTTGCGGTTGTCGGTGGAAAAATTATCATCAGCAAAAAAAAAGTATGCTAGTTCAACATAACCTGGAAAACAGTTGGATCATTTTTCCATTTTTTCCACTCCCAGAGCTTTTCTTTAAAAAAATGAAAAAGTTCTGGGTCGGGCAGCCTGGTTCCCCCCAAAGGACAATCAAAAAAATCAGTTACACGACCCTTTTCTGACGATGAAAGAGTGATATTGCCTTTAAATAAATTTCCCATGGATTCTGGTTTTATCAGAATTCAAATAATGATCCATGCTAACGAATCAAAAACGCTTTTCTCAGGCACAAACATGCAAAAAGCTTTTCCCCCTTTCTTTGAAAAACTTTCTGAATGATTGCATTCAAAGGTAAAATGGGGTCAAATGTAGAATACCCCCCTTTGAAAACCCGTTGGGACGAAGAGGAGAGAGAGAGAGGGGGAGAGAGAAAGGGAAAGAAAAAGAGGAAAAGGGAGAGAGAGAGGAGGGGAAAGGGGGAGAGAGAGAGGAGACAGACAGAAGACGACAGACAGACAGACAGACAGAAGACAGCAGACAGCCAGACAGAAGAAGAGGGGCGGGGGGAAAATAAAGGTCAACTGTCTCCCGGTGTCAGTCCCCGCTGCACCTTTTTTGTTTTTCCCAAGCACAAACCCCCCCTTGGGTTGCAACGATTGGGAGAAGAGCTAGTGAGGGAAATACCAAAAACAACACACTCACCCCTGAACATGCATGCCATCATACAGACTCGACCGACGTAAAAACTTATACACAGATAACACAGACAGACCGCAGAGGGGGGAGGAGAAAGGGTGTGGGAGGATGAGGAAAAGGGGGGGGAGATGTTTTTTGGGAAGGTGGAGGGAAAAAAAAAAGGGGAAAGGGGGCCCAAAAAGGGGAAGGGAAAAAATAAGAAAAAGAGACGGGGAAGAAGAGAGAGAGGGGAGGAGGAAGGGAGGAGGAGAGAGGTGCGAGAGAGAGAGAGGGGGGAGAGGAGGGGGAGGGGGAGGGGAGAAGGGAGGAGAGGGGGGGAAGAAGGGAGGGGAAATAAAGGGAGATGGGTGGGAGAGAGAGAGAAGAGGGAGAGAGCATAAAATGCTTGTCCCAAAACCCACACACTCATACCAAATAAGCATGCATCACCGTGCCACGCATGCCAACACAACACAACACAACCACACACACAAACAACACACACACACACACACAACACCACACTCTCCTCTCTCTCTCTCTCTCTCTCTCTTCTCCCCCTTTCCTTTCATCCACACAACACACCACACACGCGCGCCGCACGCAGCACGCACGCACGCCGCACGCACCCCAACACAACACACCACAACAGAACACACACACAACACACACCACACCACACACACACACACACAACACACACCCCGCACCACCAAAGGCTTTCCAGCACCCGAAAAATGATGAAAATGCTTTGGCAGGGTCAGAGTTAACAAAAGGAAAGGGAGGTGGAGGGGGGGGAAAAATGGCTGGGGGTGAAGGGAGGGGAAGGGGGGGGGGGGAGTATAAAAGGGGCTTTGGGGAAAAATTGGAGGAAAAAACTTGCTGAACAACGCTTCACCTTTTTGGAATGAAATGAAAATGACGGGAGTTAAAAAAGTTGGGGGGGAAAAATTGAGTGGGGATTGTTGGGTTTTAAAAAATTTGGAAAAAAAAATTGGGGAAGGGGGGGGGTTGGGGGGTGTCGATGGGTTTGGGAATGGACGGGGGGAACATAAGGAAAGGGTCGGGGTGCAGCGAGGGAAGGGGATGGGAGAGCGAGGTCGGTTAATGCTTTTGGTGTGGAAGAGACGGGGGATGGACAAAGAAATGGGTTATCATAGGGCACAAATGTACAACATTTTTGGTTTTGACGACTGTGGGCAGGGGGCGGGAGATGTTAGTATGTATATATGATGCATAGCATGTAGTAGTTATATTTATATATATATATATATATTATTATATATTTTTATTATATATATAATAATTTATTATATATTTATTTAAATTTAATTTAACAAAGCTTGCTTTATGTTTAGATTTAAGAAATAGGGGACGTAAGCTTTTTTATCTGCAGGGCAGTTAAATGCCCAACTAAAGTATGTGCCAAGTGGGTGGTGGGGAAAAAAAAAAAATAAATGCTTCTCAAAATGAACCTTCGCAAGCTCTAATTCAATAGGGGGGGAAATTCACTAACACAAATCCTGGTCATTACGATATTTGAAACTGGTTGTTTTCCCCAGTGACCGCGGAAAGTGGTAAATTTATCCCCCACAACCACACACACACACCACACACACACACACACAACACCACAAAACAACACACCCCACACACACACAACACACACACCACACACCAACCAAAACCCCCACACACACACCCCACCCATCACACACCACGCCACGCACGCAAGCACGCTGCGCGCACAGTGGGAGAGAGGAGAGGGAGAGGAGAGGGGGAGGAGAGAGAGGGGGAGAGGAGAGAGGGGGGGGGAGAGAGAGAGAGGGGGGAGGGGAGGAGAGAGTTTTGACGGCCCCCCGGAAAGGTTCCATTAATTTGGGGATTTTGAGCAGAGAACCATTTTTTTGGTTTGCATCTTTTTCTGGGTGCTT
>CM031603.1:12458104-12460604 GCA_018398815.1 Conus ventricosus | reverse complement strand
ATTCAGGATTGTCCTTCTCCTCTCTCCCCTCCCCCCCCCCCTCTCTATCTGCCCACATTATTATTCAGGATGTTCCTTCTCTCTCTCCTCCCCCCCTCTCTCTCTCTTGCCCAAATATCTATTCAGGATGTCCTGTCTCCCTCTCTCCCTCCCCCCCCCCCTCTCTCTCTTTATTATGTTCACCGCTCTCTCTCTCTCAACTCACCCCCCCCCCTTCCCCCCGCCCTGCTACCCTTGCAGAATGCATTCCATTTCACCAGACCATATACATGCAATAGTATCTGGCTTTCCGCTGTGTACCCATAGTCTGCTGGGGATTGCTGAAGGCCTTCCATGAGATAGAGAGTTCGCCACAAATATACAAAGAAGACATTGATTTTCTTCTGTTTATTTCTATGGAGGTGATGGCGTAGTAAATGGAGTGGATGGCGGGGGTGGTTTGTATTGGGGAAAATATTTTTCTAGTAGGTTTCCAGAGAAATGGGGACTATAGTCTCATTCCCTGTCAGTTAGTTTATGTTCCTGAAAAGACATGAATGTTCGCGTCAGGCTCTATGTCCTCGCCACTGCCTCTTCTATCCTGATCGGCATTCTAGGCTCGTTCACCGCGAAAAGAAAGTAGCTCACGCGGAGATATTGTACGCACGCAACAACGCACGAGGTAGGAGAGAGAGAGAGAAGATAGAGGAGAGAGATGAGAGAGAGAGAGAGAGAGAGAGAGAGAGGAGAGAGAAGAGGAAGCTGCCCCCCCCCATACCCCCCCCCCGAGAGAGAGTTAAGAGAGAGAGAGGGACAGGAGTGAGAGAGGGAGGAGGGAAACAGAAGCTGACAGACAGCGAAGGATGAGAGAGAGAGAGAGAGAGAGAGGAGAGAGAAGGAGAGAGAGAGAAGAAAGGAGAGACCAGAGACACAAAGACAGACAGACCGACGGGACAGATGCAGACAAACACACAATATTCAGACAAACGAGACAGAGAGAGAGAGAGAGAGAGGAGAGTGAGAGGAGGAAGAGAGAGAGAGGAGACGGGAGAGGGAGAGAAGAAAGAGAGAGCGAGGTGAGGAGAGAGAGAGTGAACGAGAGAGCGAGAGAGCGACAGTGACGAGGACAGAGGACAGGGACGAAGGAGAGCTAGAGAGGAGAGAGAGAGAGAGAGGAGAGAGGAGAGGTGGAGAGAGAGAGGGAGAGAGAGGCGAAGAAAGAAAGAGAGGAAGAAGAGAGAGGAGAGAGAGAGAGGAGAGAGAAGAGAGAGAGAGGAAGAGAGAGACGGGGGGGTGGATACAAATCAGACAAACATTATACAGACAAGCAGACAGACAGGACAGAGAGAAAGACAGACAGACGGACAGATAGACGGAGAGGGTTGGAGAAGGGGGAGTCTATCTCTATAATCACACTGCATAAATCCTAGGATATACGACCCCACAAATTAATAATAATAATAATACTAAAATTATATAATAATAATAATAATAATAATAATAAATAATAATAATAATAATAATAATTAGTAATAATAGTATTAGTAGTAATAATAATATAATAATAATAATAGTAACATTACTACTACTACTACTACTAATACTACTACTACTATACTACTAATACTACTACTACTATTGGTAAATAAAACGATGGATTGATGTTTGTTTAAGGGCTCTTTAATCATACATCATAAGCCCTAAGCGCTTACCAAATACATAAAAGTTAAAGAAAACAAAAATGAAACCAATAAGAAGATGAATATTGATATGTACCATGCCATTAAAAAACAAGGGTGCATGTTAACACACACCGGCACGATCAAACACACCACCCACACACACACACACACACACACACCACAACAACACAACACAACACACTCACACGCACGCACGCACGCACGCACGCACGCACGCACGCACGCACACACACACACACACACGCACACACACGCCACATCACACGCTCCACAGACAGACAACACACACACGCACGCGCGCGTCCAGCGGCGCGCACGCACGCACGCACGCACGCACGCACGCACAAACGCACCGCACGCAAGGCACGCACGCGCACACACACATCACACACACACACACACACATCACACAACACACACACCAACAAAACAACACACACACACCCACACTCAACACACCAACAAGTTTGCATGATAGGCTTTAATAAATTAAACACTATACCCCGTTATCTGAGTCATATTTATAACTTTGTTAAATAACATTCCTGACCATAGAGAAGTATTCAGACAAGGAATTGGTAATACTTATTCAAGTCCAAAAAAAGATTACTTGTTATGGGTATCCCTCAGGCTCTGTGATCGCCCCTCTTCTCTTTAATATTTTAACTAATGATTTACCTAAATACTTTAAAAAAATTTCACCTTAATTCATTTGCGGATGACATCTGATTATGGTTGTATGCCAACATTAAAAAAAGAACACATCAAAAAGATCTGTTAATTTACATTCGAAGTATATATCAAATAAAAAAGAATTA
>CM031603.1:12448104-12453104 GCA_018398815.1 Conus ventricosus | reverse complement strand
GACCATTTTCCAATTATTATTACATTAGAAACAATGCAGTGGAAAACAAATGATGCAACACATGACAAAGTTCCAAAATATTGTTACAAATTTGCAAATTGGAACAAATTTTCTGTCTTATTAAGTTCATTCTACATTGATATAGATACCATTAATAATCAAGATGTTGACATACTATATGACAGATTTCAAAAGACCATACATTCAGCTGCATGTGAATCCATCCCAACCGTAAAATCTGTAAAATCTAAAAAAACATCTGGGTAATTTGGTGGAACGACATTTGTCAACGTGCAAAGATGAGAAAATTGCGAAATCGAAAGAATATAAACGTGAAAAAGATCAAAAAGAAAAAGTCATAAAGAATTGGAGAGAAAAAGAGTAAAGAATCTACAAAACGAATAATTGCTCGAGAAAAAACGACAATATTGGTCATCCTTTTGTGAAAATAATGTATCAAACTGTAAAGATATTCAAAAGTTTGGACAAAATTAAAGCAATGAAAGTGGAGTTAATCTACCAAATTGTCCTGTTCGTCTTACCAATTCTGAATTTCATCTAATTTTGATAAAGCTGAGGCATTTGCTGACTTGTTTGCTAAAAATAGCAGCAAAGAAAATTTATCAACTGAAAATAAAAATTATCGAGAAAATGAAGAAAATGAGACATTTATAATAAACCAAATCCTATTGAAGATCATTACCTAAATACTCAATAACAATTCAAGAAGTTGAAGATGTTTAAGTAATTTAAACAGTAAGACATCAGTGGGTTTAGATGGCATATCTAATGAAATCCTTATCATCTTCCACAAATGTAATACATTTTCTCCTCTCGTTTTTTCAGAAATGTTGGGGAAATGGGAAAATGCTATGATTTGGAAACAATCTATTGTTGTTCCAATCATAAGAAGGGAAAACCTATGAAAGATATAAGTAGTTATCGCCCCATTGCTTTAACGTCAAACACATGTAAATTAATGGAAAAAAATTATATTAAAAAGATTAGTTCACCATTGCAATAAACATAACATAATTCCTATCAATCAAGCTGGATTTCAAACAGGTAGATCCACAATTGAACACTTGGTTAAACTTTCTACCAGGTAAAACATCAATTTGCACGTCGCAAGAACATATTAGCCACATTTTTTTGACATTCGTAAGGCCTACGAACATGTATGGCATAAGCGCTTGCTGTATAAAATTAAGAATATTGGTATTAATGGTAATATGTTTAATTATATTCAAGAGTTCCTTCATTGCCGGTCTATTCAAACACGAATAGGAAATACTTATTCAATCCCTAGGCCTTTACAGATGGGTCTACCTCAAGGTTCTGTAATTTCACCAATGTTATTCAACATTCTGATTTATGATCTACCAAAAGGTCTCTCAAAAGATACAGAATTAGCTCAGTTTGCTGACGACATATGTTTATGGGTGAAAGTAACTATGAAACGCCATACTTCTCTACGATTTCTGAATTACATCAAAATCAAATATCAGCATGAGTCATAAATAAACAAATTCTTACATGAAAATGGGGCTTTCCCTTTCAACCAGAAAAACTCACATGATGCTCTTCAACTCTGGTTATGATCCGAAAAGCGACCAAAATTTACATTGGATGGTATAATTTTAAACTATGTTAAAAACGTTAAATTTCTAGGAGTCATATTAAGTAGCAAACTTACGTGGAATGCACACATTGATTACATTCTAAACAAAGCAAGGAAAAGTTTAAACTTCCTTAAAATTATAAATAAACAATCCTGGGCTCAAGATTATAAAACATTAACCGTCTTAGCAAATGCTTTAGTTCGTTCAAGACTTTGCTATGCTCAAGAAAATTTTCTTTAATGCACCTCAATATCTTTTAAATAAACTTCAAAGTGTTGATTGCAAAGCTTATAAAATTGCCCTTGGAGTCCCCACACATACATCAATTTAGGGACATTACAATGAGGTAGGTGTTTTACCACTCACAGACTTCCGAAAAGCTTGTGCTTCAAAGTTTGTTTGAAAAGTTTCTCACAAAACAATTTTTGTTCTCAAGAGGTATGCTTAGATTCAGAAAAGGACTTTGGAAAGCGTGCTCAAAACATACTCTCAACAAAATCTATCTGTTCTTATTCTGGCGATCTTCTGAGAAAAACTAATATAGATCAAAATAACATTGCTAAAAATCCAACGTTTCTTCCAATGCCAAAATGGGAACAATCGACAGCAATCTTTGATATAGAATACACAGATTTATCAAAAAATGACTCACCTAATGTTTTAAAAACTCACGTATGCTCTCATTTAGAAATAATTACAATAATCATTTAAAAATATATACGGATGGTTCAGTGCTTGATAATTCAAATTCAGGAGCAGCTTTCGTAATCCCTAGTTTACAAATTCAAAAGTTATTTTATCTTGGTAACAACTTATCTATATACAGTGCAGAACTATTTGCTATATTGAAGTCCTTGGATTTCATACTAACTTTTCTACAAACAACAGTCACTTTTAATATGTGCTGATTCGAAAGCAGGGCTTCTTTCGATAAAGTCTCCTAATTCACGCCATACGCAAGATATGATAATTGAAATAAATCATTTAATACACTTTCTTTCAATCAAAGGAATTACTGTGACTTTTGCTGGGTGCCTTCTCACTGCGGCATATATGGAAACGAAAGAGTAGATCGAGCTGCAAAACAAGCAGCCACAAATAGTAATGATGCTGTTTCCGTAAATGTTCCATTAGATTTAACAGAATGCTATTCAATTATTAATAGAAAATCTCACGAAGATGCTAAAATCTATTGTTAAATACAGACGTACAGTATAGTCGTAATTGTTTATTCAACATGGGAGAGACAACAAAACCAGACCACCCAAGCGTTTTATTTGCTCATCTAGAGAGATTGAGAGTCTTATTCATAGCTTCGTTTAAACTCAATCAAAACAAATACTGTAACAATGTCAGATGTATGTGTGGAGAATCCTTAAGTGTCAATCATATATTGACACGTTGTTCAAAAACAAAAGACTTTTTAAGAATTGGGTATTGACGGTTTCACTGATGGATCGACTCCTTTGTCTTTATCTAGCATACTTAACAATTATTCTGTTCTTCAATCTGTATGTAAAGGTTTATTGCATAGTTCACTGAGTATTTATTTGTAGAATTGTTAATTTATTGATTTGATAATTCAATTGTCCATTGTTACTAGTTTATCTATTCATTTATATAATTAGGATCAAGGTGGGGTACATGACAATACGTAGGACAAAAGGGATACATTTTTTATTCCATTTTTTGTAAACCTTGTTACAGACATATCCACTTATTCTGATTCACTCACAAACTCACTATTCAATTTTTGTTAACCTTATTACAGACACATCCACTTATTCTCATTCACTCTCAAACTCGCTATTCAAATTTTTGTTAATCTTATTATAGACACACCCGCTTACTCTCATTCACCCACAAACTCACTATTGTCTGAATCACTTTCAGTGGAAGGACACTAAATTGAAGAACACACACACACACACACACACACACACACACACACACACACACACACACACACAGAGTTTTATTTGTTTCTACATTATTCTCTTCCTTCCTTCCTTTCTTTCTTTGTTATATGTCTTGTTCTTGACAGTGATGAAAATGAGCTTTTCGAGCGCCAAGGTGATTGGATCTGTGTGTGTGTAGAAAGAAGAGAGAGAGAGAGGGAGAGAGAGAGAGGAGAGAGAGAGAGGAGAGAGGAGAGAGAGAGAGAGAGAGAGAGAGAGAGGAGAGAGAGAGAGAGAGAAGAGAGAGAGAGAGAGAGAGAGAGAGAGAGAAAGAGACAGGAGACAGATATAGATAAAGAGAGAGAGAGAGAGAGAGAGAGGAGAGAGAGAGAGAGAGAGAGAGAGAGAGAGAGAGAGAGAGAGGAGAGAGAGAAGAGAGGGGGGCAGGGGGGCAGACAGACAGACAGACACGTAGAGACAGAGAAAGAGAGGGGAAGACAGACAGACAGATAGACAAAGACAGAGACAGACAGACAGACAGACAGAGAGAGAGGAGAAGGGAGAGAGAGAGAGATAGATGAGAGAGAGGAGAGAGAGAGGAGAGAGAGAGAGGAGAGAGAGAGAGGAGAGAGAGAGGAGAGAGATGACGAGATGAGAGAAAGAAGAAAAACAGAGTTCCTCTCTCTCTCTCTCTCTCTCTCTCTCTCTCTCTCTTCTCTCTCTCTCTCTCTCTCTCTCTCACTCTCTCCCCCAATTCTTCCCCACCTTCGCCTCCTCCTTCTTCTTCTGTCTGTTGTTGCCTGTGCCTGTCTGTTTTCCGTCTTCCCTCTCTGTCTTGTCTCTGTCTGTCTGTCTGTCTCTCTGTCTCTCTGTCTGTCTGTCTCTCTCTCTCTCTGTTCTCTCTGTCTCTCTCTCTGTCTCTCTCTCTCTCTCTCTCTCTCTCTCTCTCTCTCTCTCTCTCTCTCTCTCTTTCTTACTCTTCCTCTCCCCTGGCTCTCTTTCTTTCTTTTTTTTTTCCTCATCCCTATCCGTGCACAATGCGCTCCTTTGATCAATCCATATACCATGCATCAGTCTGGCTTCGATTTTGGATTGCTGAAGGCCATTCCGTGAGAGAGCTCACCATAAAACCACAAAGAAGACATACGGTTTTTTTCCGTTGCGTGAAGGGGATGACATTGGGGTGGAGAGCGGTGGGTGAGCTGGAGAGTGCAGGGGGAGGTATATTTTGAGAAATGACTGGGGTCTCCTTCATGAGTAGTTACTTCATCTTCTTCACAGACGAGACCGTCCACATGAGGGTTGGTTTTCTGGGTCTTACATTCCGAGATATTTCTACACATCACCATACAAGCAGTCTCTGTGCAGACGGTGATACGTATTAAGATGCATGTGGATAGAAGAGAGAGAAGAGAGAGAGAGAGAGAGAAGGAGAGGAGAGAGAGAGAGGAGAGAGAGAGAGAGAGGAGGGAGGGGGAGG
>CM031603.1:12434639-12447104 GCA_018398815.1 Conus ventricosus | reverse complement strand
TTACCAAGAAATAAAATTTAAAGGAAGAAGATTTTAGATAACAATTGAAAATTCATTGCTGATATAATTTGGGTGGAATGATCCAATTCACATAAGTTGCAATATTAACTAACTGTTTTTACGTAAGGAAAAGATTGTATTTTATCACCTTGAGCAAAGCAAAGTTGCCAAGAGGAGAGAGGGGAGAAGAGAGGAGAGAGAGAGAGGGAGGAGAGAGTAAAAGAGAGAGAGAGAGAGAGAAGAGTGCTCATTTTATCTCTGGTCATTCATCTCGTCATAAAATATTCATTTGTCTGTGCATTTGGGCTCTTACGTATTATTTGATTGGTTCATTTTCTTTATTCTCCGTGATCATATTTTGGGTTACCAGGCGCAGCTGTCTGCAGATCTCCCCAAAAGCCAAACGAACAAAATACCAAAAAAAAGAAAACGGCCATAAAAAAGATGTGGAGTGGCGGGAGTGGTTGGGAGTGTGGGGAAGAGGAGGAGGGGTGGGGTGAAAAAAGGCATTCGTTTCTGTTCTAAATTATCCTGATTCCCCCCAGCTGCCACCGAAGGTCCCTGGAAGGGTCTCGAACGTGGGCTTTTGCTTTCAGTTGTGAAACATGACATCATTGGCTGAAGGGGGTGGTACCTCTCAGA
The DNA here is from genome assembly GCA_018398815.1 of Conus ventricosus. Taxonomy (NCBI): domain Eukaryota; kingdom Metazoa; phylum Mollusca; class Gastropoda; order Neogastropoda; family Conidae; genus Conus; species Conus ventricosus. The sequence continues at coordinate 12,446,462 of CM031603.1, read as the reverse complement.
GCACCTGCCATTTTCTGTCAGGTTATAAGGGTGTGTGGCCAATTCAGAATCTCTGCCTTTTCTGTCTGTCTGTCTGTCTGTCGGCTGTCTGCCTGTCTGTCTGTCTGTCGGTCGGTCGGGTCGTCGGTCCGGTCGGGGTCGTCTCTCTCTCTCTCTCTCTCCCCTCTCTCTCCTCTTCTCTCTCTCCTCTCTCTCTCTCTCTCCCTCTCCTCTCTCTCCCCGCTCTCTCCCCGTCTGTCTGTCTCGCGTCTCTCTCTCTCTCCCCCTCTCTTTTCTCTCTCCCCCTCTCTCTTCTCTTCCTCTCTCTCTAATATATATTATATATATATATATATATAATCCATCTCTGTTTGTCTGTCTGTCTGCCTGTCGCATTGGGAAACAATAGTTCTCCAGGCCCGCTTGGGCCCTTTGTTTCTTTCATCCACCCCCCCGTCCTTCGCTCTCCCTGCGTCGCCCACATACATCGGGATGTCCTTCCCCTCTCTCCCCCCCCCCCCCCTCTCTCTCTCTGCCCACTACTATTCAGGAGGGTCTCTCCTCTCCCCTCCCCCCCCCCCCCCTCCTCTCTGCCCACATATCATCAGATTCCTCTCCCCTCTCCCTCCCCCCCCCCTCTCTCTTTTCCCACATATCTTTCGGGATGTCCTTCTCCCTCCCCTCCCTCCCCCCCCCCCTCCTCTGCCACATATCTATTCAGGATTCCTTCTCCCCCCTCCCTCCCCCCCTCTCTCTCTCTCCCCACATTCTATTAGGATGTCCTTCTCCCTCTCTCCCCCCCCCCCCTCTTCTCTCTCTTTATTATGTTCACCGCTCTCTCTTCTCCACTCCCCCCCCCCCTTCCCCCCGCCCGGGCTACCCTTGCAAAAATGCATTCCATTTACCAGCCCATATACCATGCATTAGTCTGGCTTCGATTTTGGGATTGCTGAAGGCCATTCCATGAGATAGAGCTCGCCACAAAACCAAAGAAGACATTGATTTTCTTTCTTTATTTCTATGGAGGTGATGGAGTAGTAAATGGAGTGGATGGCGGGGGTGGTGTATTGGGGAAATATTTCTAGGGTTTCCACAGAAATGACTATAGTCTCATTCCCTGTTCAGTTAGTTTATGGGTTTCCCTTTAAGACAGACATGTTTTGCGTCAGGCTCTATGTCCTGTGTCTTCTATCCTGTGGCATTCTATGCACGTCACCGCGAAAGTAGCTCACGCGGTGATATGTACGCACGCACGAGGAGAGAGAGGAGAGAGAGGAGAGAGAGAGAGAGAGAGAGAGAGAGAGAGAGAGGAGAGAGAGAGAGAGAGAGAGAGTGAGAGAGGGAGAAAACAGAAGACAGACAGGGCAAAAGAGAGAGAGAGAGAGAGAGAGAGAGAGAGAGAGAGAGAGAGAGAGAAAGGGGGAGACAGAGACAAAAAAACAGACAGACCGACGGACAGATGCAGACAAACCAAAAATATACAGACAAACGAGCACAGAGAGAGAGAGAGAGAGAAGAGAGAGAGGAGAGAGAGAGAAAAGGAGAGAGAGAGAGAGAGAGAGAGAGAGAGAACGGGGAGAGCGAGAGAGCGACAGAGACAGAGGACAGAGACAGGGAGAAGGAAGCTAGAGAGAGAGAGAGAGAGAGAGAGAGAGAGAAGAGAGAGAGAGAGAGAGAGAGAGAGAAGGAGAGAGAGAGGAGAGGGGAGAGAGAGAGAGAGAGGCGGGGGGGGATACAAACAGACAAACAAATATACAGACAAGCAGGACAGACAGACAGAGAGAAAGACAGCGACGGACAGATAACGGAGAGGGTAGGGAGAAGGGGGGGGTCTTCTCTATAATCCCACTGCATAAACCTAGGAATACGACCCCACATTAAAATAATAATAATAATAAATTATAATAATAATAATAATAATAATAAAATAATAATAATAATAATAATAATAATGTAATAATAGTAATAGTGTTTTAATTAAAAAATAATAATAATAAAAGTAACAATACTACTACTACTACTACTACTACTACACTACTACTACTACTACTACTACTACTACTACTGTAATAACGATGATGATGTTTGTTTATGGCTCTAATCATACATCATAAGCCCTAAGGCGCTTACAAATACATAAAAAGTTTAAAGAAAACAAAATGAAACCCAAAAAGAAGATGAATATTGCAATATTTTACCATGCATCTAAAAACAAGGTGCATGTTAACACACACCCGCGCACGCACACACACACACACACACACACACACACACACACACACACACACACACACACACACACCACACTCACACGCACGCACGCACGCACGCACGCACGCACGCACGCACGCACACACAACCACACACACACACACACACGCACACACACGCTCACACAGACAGACAACACACACACGCACGCGCGCGCGCGCGCACGCACGCACGCACGCACGCACGCACGCACAAACGCACGCACGCACGCACGCACGCGCACACACACACACACACACACACAACACACACACACACACACACACACACACACACACACACACACACACCACACACACACACACACAAGTTTGGCATGATAGGCTTTTATATAAATTAAAAACTATAGGTCTCTCTGGTCATATTTATAAATTTGTTAAAACATTCCTGACAAGAGAAGTATTTCAGACAAGAATTGGTAAATACTTATTCATCCAAAAGATTACTAGATATGGGTATCCTCAAGGCTCTGTGATCGCCCCTCTTCTCTTTAATATTTAACTAATGATTTACCTAAATACATTTAAAAAACTTTCACTTAATTCAATATGCGGATGACATCTGCTTATGGTTGAATGCCACATTAAAAAGAACACATCAAAAAGATCTGTTAATTACATTAGAAGAATATATCAAAAAGAATTAGACAACATTGCGAACTTCATGTCTGATAATGGCTTATGCTGTCAGCTGAAAAATCCCGTATGATGTTATTTGATGCAGGTGGGTCTGCTCACAATACTCCTAACTTCAAAGTACATAATTCTGCATTGAGCTACACTTCTGAGATTAAATTCCTTGGTGTGCATCTTATGTCAAATCTTTCTTGGAATTTTCACTTAGAACATATAATAAATCAAGCGAGAAAATCTCTTAATCTGCTCAAAGTTATAAGCAAACAAAGTTGGGGCCAGGAAACAAAAAGTTTATTACATCTTTCTTCTGCTTTAGTTAGATCCAAATTGTCATATGCACAGGAGGTCTTTTTTAGTGCTCCTAAGTACTTATTAAAAAAGCTTCAGTGTATAGACTCTAAGGCATTCAGATTAGCCCTTGGTGTTCCATTTCATGCTTCAGCTGTAGGAACATACCATGAAGCTGGTGTCTTACCTCTTGATGACCATCGTGAACTAGTCTGCGCTAAGTACATTCTTCGCTGCTCAACTATTCAAAGTGCTAACCAAACGGAACTGAATATGAGGTCTGATTTAGACTTTCCTATAACGTGCTAAAAACATTCGAGCCACTAAAACGATACTCACATATTCTTCTCACTTGTTGACAAATTCAGGTATCAATCATAAAAAGCTTGCTGTGCGTTTTCCCATAAGTCCCATGCCAAACTGGGAGCTCTTCAAACCAAAATTTGATTATAACTATACTACTATATTTTAAAACTGATAACATTATATTCTAGCTTGCGAAGCAAAATCACATATCAATGATTGTTATCGTCACTTCATAAAAGTCTATACTGATGGGTCTCTGTTAAACAATAATGCTGGTTGTGCCTTTGTCATTCCATTTTTAAAAATTGAGAAGTCCTTTCATCTTGGGGCTAATCTGTCTATTTTTACAGCCGAACTTATAGCAATATTAATTGGCCGTACAGTACATAACTGATTTATCATTTGACGTTTATAGTATTTCTCCTCTGTGTAGATTCTAAGTCAGTTCTTCAAGCTTTAGAATCTACAAATTCAAAAAATCGTGCTGAAATCATATCAGAAATTAAAATACTTATTCACAACCTTATGTCAAGAGGTTATACAGTTAATTTTTGTTGGGTTCCTTCCCATTGCTTCATATCCGGAAATGAATGGGCTGACAGGATTGCTCGAGCAGGTGCAAACAATTCTGACAATACGGCTACTATTCGTATTCCCTTGAGCTTACATGAAGGATATTCTCTCTTACAAAGAGCCTCTTTTGAAAAATGTGAGGAATACTACAATGAAAGTGTTCTCCCCCGAATACACAAACCCGACTCTTCTATACTTTGTTGTACGAACTCTCGAGCAAGTAATCTTTTAAAAAGGGCTTCCTCGGTAAATCCAGTAAACTATAATACAAACATAGGATCATACCCAAGACACAATAACACAACTTCTCTCCTTATTATTTCGGTAAAAATAAATGCATTCAGAACAAAATATGTCAAGAATATTCGATGTGCTTGCGGCGCCCTTGATAATTGTACAACAACACACGTTCTATACTTTTGCCCCTACTTTGATTCCGATTTGTCAGAATTTAGAAAGGATGTTTCAAAGTGCATATTCCAGGATACTATGTATCTCTTAAATTTTGTACGAATTCTTATGTTAAGCCAGTTGGCTCAATCCTGTAATTGCTGTTTCATGATCTTATTTTGTACAGTTGTTTGTTTTTACTTTTGATGTCTTTCTTTTTTTCTATTTTTTTTTTTTTTTTTTTTTTTTTACAGTCGAAGTCTTACTTTTCTCCCCATCACACAAACACGCACACACGCACTACGCACGCACGCGGGCGCGCACTCACGTACGCACGCTGCACGCACTCACGTACGCACGCTGCACGCACACACATACGCACGCTGCACGCACACACTCAAACAGACACACACACAAACACACACCCCTTGTCTAATATCACATTTAGTGAAAAGACGTTAAATTGAAGAAGAAGAACAACAACACACAACACACACACACACACACCACACCACACACACACACACACACACACACGCGCGCGCGCGCACGCACACACACGCTCACACAGACAGACAACACACACACACACCACACACACACACACACACACACACACACACACACACACGCGCGCGCGCGCGCACGCACGCACGCACGCACGCACAAACGCACGCACAAACGCACGCGCGCACACACACACACACACACACACACACACACACACACACACACACACACACACACACTGTCGCACAAAAACGGACACAACAGCAGTAAGATGGGTTGCCGCTGTTGCCCATTTAATGTTGATGATGGGCGCTATGGAGACTGGAACTCGTAACCGTCTGCCTGAGGTAACGGTGCTTTCCCACTGGCCCAGCCTCACACCAAACTTCCTACACCACTCTTTCCTTTTGTGGCCAAGACCCGACCCACTTGATCATGCACAAGCTCGCACACACACATACACACAACCGCGTGCGCCCGCACACACGCACGCACGCACCTACACACACACACACACACACACACACACACACACACACACACACACACACACACACACACGCACGCACGCACGCACGCACGTACGCACGCACGCACGCACGCACACACACACACACACACCACACACACAAGATGACAACAAGATGGCGTCAGCAGACAAGAAGCTGAAAACATACTTCTAGACGTTTTATAATCGTGTCAGCAGAAACATGATCAAAATGACAAAAATTAGACGTGTGGGTGGCTTTCTTTCCATTTATCGAATGGAGTGTGTGGTCACCCTAAAGGCAAGGATTCAACCGTTAAGATCGTCAAAGAAAAGTGCCAGCGGAGACCGTTCAACAAATCCCTGTTGACGAAGTACGAAGAGGCCGACAGTGTCATCAGAAAAGAAGTGAGTCTTTCCTCCACAGACAATAATTAGCTTTTCTGTGTGAAAAAATAGTGTTACTGGAAGAAAAATTGAAAAGCAAAACAAAATATTAGATTCATTGATCGATTGTACGAAAACGAAGGTCAAGAGCACAAGTGTCGGAACACAAACGGACAATCCGCCTACCCGTTCCTATGCAGAGGTTGCTCGTTCTGACTCTCCCAAGCTTCTAGACAATCAATAACGAATAATTCGCCAATCAAAAACAAAATACAAAATAGGCCTAGCGAAAACAGAACGGCCAGAATCAAACGGTAGAAGACAGGCAAAAAATCAAGCATCAGAACGCAAAAGATGACGCAAAATCAAACTCTGACGTCAGAAACAACCTACGTCAAAACCATTCTGGATCACCAAAGAACGAAAGTAAAGTCCATCCGAGGGTACTATTTTTGAATGACTCCATTCTTAACAAAGTTGAAAAGAACCGTCTTGGAAAATCATATGGATTTTCTGTGAATTGCCGGAAAACATACACGACGAAGGACATCAGAACGTCCCTTGAAGACGCTATGTCAAAACATGAACGATGCTTTGATGCTGTCGTCGTTCACTGCGGTGTAAACGATTTAAAGAAAGCATCCCTGAAGCATGCTCAGATCAGTTTGTGGAGACCATCACGAACATAAAAAAGGAACATCCTGTGAGCAAGATCATCGTCAGCAAGGTGGCCCCAGTTGAAGATTACAACTGAACATCAAGGTGGACTTTTTCAATGCCCTACTTGGAATGAAACTGAACAATGTGAAAGATGTCTCCCTCATCAGCCATGCGAATCTCTCTCCCAACAAATGGAACCTCACTGATGGGATTCACCCTTCAAGCGAAGGAGCTAGGACCCTTGCAGTCAACATTGGGCGTCATATCAGAGGCCTGTTTTGGAAAAAAGCCCCGGAAGTCGTCGAGATGTCCCCCTCCTACAACACCTAGGAGCTTCCACCCTTACCCTGAGGGAGGACAACGGTGGTCCAGTGGTCCATGGTCCAACAGATTTCACGTTCTCATGAACTATTAACTCACCACTCCTAGAAGTGTAGATGTGATCTTTTTCTTGCTGACTACGTTATAAAACCTAGTCATTGACTATGTGCTGAGATACATTAAGCCTTGTGTGTTTGAATTATTCCTTTTTGTGTAGATTTTCAGGCTGATCGTTTTCTGTAGCCTTTAAACTCACTGCGCAGGGAATCTCAATTTCCTTTTTTGTGTTTTTTTTTTTTAACTTTTTTTTTTCAGGTTATTTTCTATTACTATTTCTTCTTGTTTGAAAACTGAATGTTGGACAAAGATTTTAAAGTTTTTCAATGGAATTGTCGATCCATTCTAACTGGTAAGGATCAATTTATACAGCAGTTAGCTGAAGAAAAATATAACATATTAGCTTTGCAATCACTAAATATTCGGAAGGACAAACTACTAAGTTACCAAACTATTATTTTCCACCTATTGTCCAAAACGTCGACGAAAGTGAAAAAGTTAATGCAGCTCTATATGTGCATGAGGATGAGAAGTATATGCCATGTGCAAGTCCTATTCCATCAGATATTGCTGGGTTGCATGCCTGTGCAGTCAGGGTGCAAACAAATTCAAGTGTGTTAACAATAATATCTGTTTATTTACCACAAGGACCCAATGATTATTAATACGGAATGGTTACGATTACTCCAGTCAGACAAATTTTAATAAATATCTTATCACTGGGGATTTTAATGCCCATTCACCTTTCTGGGAAAGGGGTGTCAAAAAGTAACGAACAATCGCTTTATAGAAAATATTGTAGATTCATCTCTTTATCTTTTAAACAATGGTTGTATTACTCGCATCCCAGACAATCCAAAAAACAACCCAAGCGCCATTGACTTGTCGTTGATATCTCCTGATTTAGCAGTGTTTTGCGACTGACAAACCCTTGATGACTCATTAAATAGTGACCATTTTCCAATTATTATTACATTAGAAAACATTTCAGTGGAAAACAAATGATGCAACACATGACAAAGTTCCAAAATATTGTTACAAATTTGCAAATTGGAACAAATTTTCTGTCTTATTAAGTTCATTCTACATTGATATAGATACCATTAATAATCAAGATGTTGACATACTATATGACAGATTTCAAAAGACCCTACATTCAGCTGCATGTGAATCCATCCCAACCGTAAAATCTGTAAATCTAAAAAAACATCTGGGTAATATCTGGTGGAACGACATTTGTCAACGTGCAAAAGATGAGAAAATTGCGAAATCGAAAGAATATAAACGTGAAAAGATCAAAAAGAAAAAGTCATAAAGAATTTGGAGAGAAAAAAGAGTAAAGAATCTACAAAACAGAATAATTGCTCGAGAAAAACGACAATATTGGTCATCCTTTTGTGAAAATAATGTATCAAACTGTAAAGATATTCAAAAAGTTTGGACAAAATTAAAAGCAATGAAAAGTGGAGTTAATCTACCAAATTGTCCTGTTCGTCTTACCAATTCTGAATTTCCATCTAATTTTGATAAAGCTGAGGCATTTGCTGACTTGTTTGCTAAAAATAGCAGCAAAGAAAATTTATCAACTGAAAATAAAAATTATCGAGAAAATGAAGAAAATGAAGACATTTATAATAAACCAAATCCATTGAAGATCATTACCTAAATACTCCATAACAATTCAAGAAGTTGAAGAATGTTTAAGTAATTTAAACAGTAAGACATCAGTGGGTTTAGATGGCATATCTAATGAAATCCTTAATCATCTTCCACAAAATGTAATACATTTTCTCCTCTCGTTTTTTCAGAAATGTTGGGGAAATGGGAAAATGCCTATGATTTGGAAACAATCTATTGTTGTTCCAATTCATAAGAAGGGAAAACCTATGAAAGATATAAGTAGTTATCGCCCCATTGCTTTAACGTCAAACACATGTAAATTAATGGAAAAAATTATATTAAAAAAGATTAGTTCACCATTGCAATAAACATAACATAATTCCTATCAATCAAGCTGGATTTCAAACAGGTAGATCCACAATTGAACACTTGGTTAAACTTTCTACCCAGGTAAAACATCAATTTGCACGTCGCAAGAACATATTAGCCACATTTTTTGACATTCGTAAGGCCTACGAACATGTATGGCATAAGCGCTTGCTGTATAAAATTAAGAATATTGGTATTAATGGTAATATGTTTAATTATATTCAAGAGTTCCTTCATTGCCGGTCTATTCAAACACGAATAGGAAATACTTATTCATCCCTAGGCCTTTACAGATGGGTCTACCCCAAGGTTCTGTAATTTCACCAATGTTATTCAAACATTCTGATTTATGATCTACCAAAAGGTCTCTCAAAAGATACAGAATTAGCTCAGTTTGCTGACGACATATGTTTATGGGTGAAAGTAACTATGAAACGCCATACTTCTCTACGATTTCTGAATTACATCAAAATCAAATATCAGCATGAGCTCAATAAAATAAACAAATTCTTACATGAAATGGGCTTTCCCTTTCAACAGAAAAAACTCACATGATGCTCTTCAACTCTGGTTATGATCCAGAAAAGCGACCAAAATTTACATTGGATGGTATAATTTTAAACTATGTTAAAAACGTTAAATTTCTAGGAGTCATATTAAGTAGCAAACTTACGTGGAATGCACACATTGATTACATTCTAAACAAAGCAAGGAAAAGTTTAAACTTCCTTAAAATTATAAATAAACAATCCTGGGGTCAAGATTATAAAACATTAACCGTCTTAGCAAATGCTTTAGTTCGTTCAAGACTTTGCTATGCTCAAGAAGTTTTCTTTAATGCACCTCAATATCTTTTAAATAAACTTCAAGTGTTGATTGCAAAGCTTATAAAATTGCCCTTGGAGTCCCCACACATACATCAAATTTAGGGACATACAATGAGGTAGGTGTTTTACCACTCACAGACTTCCGAAAAGCTTGTGCTTCAAGTTTGTTTTGAAAAGTTTCTCACAAAACAATTTTTGTTCTCAAGAGGTATGCTTAGATTCAGAAAAGGACTTTGGAAAGCGTGCTCAAAACATACTCTCAACAAAATCTATCTGTTCTTATTCTGGCGATCTTCTGAGAAAAACTAATATAGATCAAAATAACATTGCTAAAAAACCAACGTTTTCTCCAATGCCAAAATGGGAACAATCGACAGCAATCTTTGATATAGAATACACAGATTTATCAAAAAATGACTCACCTAATGTTTTAAAAAACTCACGTATGCTCTCATTTAGAAAATAATTACAATAATCATTTAAAAATATATTACGGATGGTTCAGTGCTTGATAATTCAAATTCAGGAGCAGCTTTCGTAATCCCTAGTTTACAAATTCAAAAGTTATTTTATCTTGGTAACAACTTATCTATATACAGTGCAGAACTATTTGCTATATTGAAGTCCTTGGATTTCATACTAACTTTTCCTACAAACAACAGTCAACTTTTAATATGTGCTGATTCGAAAGCAGGGCTTCTTTCGATAAAGTCTCCTAATTCACGCATACGCCAAGATATGATAATTGAAATAAATCATTTAATACACTTTCTTTCAATCAAAGGAATTACTGTGACTTTTTGCTGGGTGCCTTCTCACTGCGGCATATATGGAAACGAAAGAGTAGATCGAGCTGCAAAACAAGCAGCCCAAAATAGTAATGATGCTGTTTCCGTAAATGTTCCATTAGATTTAACAGAATGCTATTCAATTTATTAATAGAAAATCTCACGAAGATGCTAAAATCTTATTGTTAAATACAGACGTACAGTATAGTCGTAATTGTTTTATTCAACATGGGAGAGACAACAAAACCAGACCACCCAAGCGTTTTATTTGCTCATTAGAGAGATTGAGAGTCTTATTCATAGACTTCGTTTAAACTCAATCAAAACAAAATACTGTAACAATGTCAGATGTATGTGTGGAGAATCCTTAAGTGTCAATCATATATTGACACGTTGTTCAAAAACAAAAGACATTTTTAAGAAATTGGGTATTGACGGTTTCACTGATGGATCGACTCCTTTGTCTTTATCTAGCATACTTAACAATTATTCTGTTCTTCAATCTGTATGTAAAGGTTTATTGCATAGTTCACTGAGTATTTATTTGTAGAATTGTTAATTTATTGATTTGATAATTCAATTGTCCATTGTTACTAGTTTATCTATTCATTTATATAATTAGGATCAAGGTGGGGTACATGACAATACGTAGGACAAAAGGGATACATTTTTATTCCATTTTTTGTAAACCTTGTTACAGACATATCCACTTATTCTGATTTCACTCACAAACTCACTATTCAATTTTTGTTAACCTTATTACAGACACATCCACTTATTCTCATTCACTCTCAAACTCGCTATTCAAATTTTGTTAATCTTATTATAGACACACCCGCTTACTCTCATTCACCCACAAACTCACTATTGTCTGAATCACTTTCAGTGGAAGGACACTAAATTGAAGAACACACACACACACACACACACACACACACACACACACACACACACACACACACAGAGTTTTATTTGTTTCTACATTATTCTCTTCCTTCCTTCCTTTCTTTCTTTGTTATATGTCTTGTTTCTTGACAGTGATGAAAATGAGCTTTTCGAGCGCCAAGTGATTGGATCTGTGTGTGTAAAGAAAAGAGAGAGAGAGAGAGAGAGAGAGAGAGAGAGGAGAGAGAGAGAGAGGAGAGAGAGGAGAGAGAGAGGGGGAGAGAGAAGAGGGAAGAGAGAGAGAGAGAGAGAGAGAGAGAGAGAAAGAGACAGGAGACGATATGTAAAGAGAAGAAGAGAGAGAGAGAGGAGAGAGAGAGAAGAGAGAGAGGAGAAGATAGAGAGAAGGGGAGAGAGGGAAAGAGAGGGGGCAGGGGGGCAGACAGACAACAGACACGTAAGAAGAGAAG
>CM031603.1:12418235-12428486 GCA_018398815.1 Conus ventricosus | reverse complement strand
CATCAGTCACATAACTTCCGCTTAAGAAAAACTCGAGTAAGGTATCTCTTGAGCTTTTAACAGCGCAAGGAAACAATACAAAAAGGGGCACTAGAGCTCACGTTCTCTTCAAATATAATCTTATCGATGTTAATGATATTCATGATGGGTGCACGTGAGTTATGATTAACTGCTGTCATGACTGACGATTTCTTCGTTTAATGACGATAAATATTTGTTTTTACAATTTTTTGTTTATGACAATGATTAGTACCATATCCAGTGCATCATCTGGCCGACAAGCAATTTCCTCATGAAAAAGTAATTATGAAAGAAAAAAAAGCACGTCGATTTTTCTATGAGAACTATATCATGTTTTCTTGAAGAAAATCCCAGGTTTCAACGAACACGATTTCTGTTATTGCCTTTTGAGACTCTCAGGTTTCCATACACTGCATTGATCGTGCTGGTTCCCTCCGACACTTCTCCCTGTGGGACTCATCCCAGACTTGTCTTCACAGAGATCCCCAATTTGTGGGTTGGTGGGGAAGCGGGATTGATGTGGTTAAAAAAATGATGGAGGAGATACGCCTCGGCCTCCTGTGTATATGCATGCATGTTTGTGTCCGTGTGTGTGTGTGTGTGTGTGTGTGTGTGTGTGTGTGTGTGTGTGTGTGTGTGTGTGTGTGTGTGTGTGTGTGTGTGTGTGTGTGTGTTAAGGGTTATGCCGTTACTCTTACAGAGCGACAGGTGCAGAGACGATTCCGAGATCCAACAGAAATCAAGCTTTTCGGAAGGTCGTGCTCCATCAAACGGATGACGTGGGTGTGCTGCTGTGTGAATCAGACGACGTCGTTCTAGAATATTCCTGCGATCGTGTTCGGAAGACAACTGCTTATTCTGTTTTGACAAGCAGGAAGAAAGACACATGTCATCGGAGGAATGTGTTAAATTGGCCTGCCTTCGGAAAAGAAGACGCAGCGGCAACACGAAGCATCCAGAGACCAAGCATGTGCTCTATGGCGACTGCACGCTGTCCACGGACTGATCCAGTTTTACCTGGGGTGACCGTCGTCTACAGAACTGACAGTGAATACCAGTGACATGTTCTCGCTCCTGGCTGCGGGGGGGGGGGGGGGGGGGGGGGAGGTGCAAAGGGGTACGGGATTGTATATAATTGGCAGAATTTTTTTTTCTCTGTGTGTGCGTGCGTGCGTGCGTGCGTCGTGCGTGCGTGCGTGCGCGCGCGCGCGCGCGCGCGCGCGTGTGTGTGTGTGTGTGTGTGTGTGTGTGTGTGTGTGTGTGTGTGTGTGTGTGTGTGTGTGTGTGTGTGTGTGTGTGTGTGTGTGGAGCGTGGGTGTGTATGTGCGTGCGCGCGTGTATGTGTGCGTGAAAGAGTGTGTTTGTGAGAGTGAATGCATGTGTGTACGAGTGCTCGAGTATGAATGTGTGTGTGTGCGTGCGCGCGTGTGTGTGTGTGTGTGTGTGTGTGTGTGTGTGTGTGTGTGCGTGTGTGTGTGTGTGGGGTGTGTGTGTGGTGTGTGTGTGTGTGTGTGTGTGTGTGTGTGTGTGTGTGCGTGCGTGCGTGTGTGTGGGCGCGCGGGTGTGTGTGTGTGTGTGTGTGGGCGTGTGTATGTCTGTGTGTGCGAGTGTGTAAGTTTGAGTATATGTGATGGTATGGGTGTGTTTGTATTGAGATGTGTGTATTTGTGTATTTATGTAAGTGCGTGTGTATGTGCGTGTGTGTGTGTGTGTGTGTGTGTTATGTGTATACGTGTGAGTGTGTGTGTGTGTGTGTGTGTGTGTGTGTGTGTGTGTGTGTGTGTGTGTGTGTGTGTGTGTGTGTGTGTGTATGTGTGCGCACGTATTTTTGTGTGTTAATTATGCTTCTTTGCTTTGAATGAAAAACGTTCATATTCTGTTCATAATGTTTTCTTAAATGTCAGTACAACCTTGAGTTAATCTGACAATAAATTGGTTTCATTCAGTCAGTCAGTGTGTTGTGTGTGTATGTGTGTGTGTGTGTGTGTTAGTGTGTGTGTTAGTGTGTGTGTGTGTGTGTGTGTGTGTATGTGTGTGTGTGTGTGTGTGTGTGTGTGTGTGTGTGTGTGTGTGTGTGTGTGTGTGTGTGTAAGCGCAAGTGTGTGGACCTTTTAGGATGGACGGACATATTTTGAAGCGTGTGCATGCCTTGCAGCATTTGTATGAATCAAAATATTTGTATGATGTATGCGTACGCGTTGTTTCAATTTCGTAATATTAGAATATGTGTATGGATGTATGCGTACGTGTTGTTTCCAATTTCGTAATTATCAGAATATGTGTATGGATGTATGCGTACGCGTTGTTTCGATTTCATCATTTACGATTCGCTGTAGAATGCGTGTCAAAAAATCTTATTTCTCGAACATGGAAAGAGCTATGAAGGGAAGAAGTAGAAGGAGAAGAAGGTTGTAACCCAGAAAAAGAAGGCAAAATTTCAGAATTTAAAAAAGAGACGCACGAAGATCCCATTTCACCCTGTCTGTGTATTTCTAGTGTGGTCATAATCATAAAGGAAAACAAAGCGATTAAAATATTACTGCTACTAAGATGGAACACAAAAAGATTCGCAATTTGCAGATGAGACACAGATGAATAATGAAGGTAGGCCATCTCATTGAACCAACCATACACATACTTGATAAGGTTAGCAAAGGTTCAGACCCCCTCAAGAACAGGGATAACACTTATAGTTCGGCAGTAAGAGATCCCAACAAGGTTTTCTGTTCCCATTTGCTAATGATTTGGAATCCTTCAAACTTCAAAGATCTTGGTATCTGGTTCACTCAAGACCTCAACAATTGTGAACCTATGAAATATAATGGCATATTCTCTTAAGTAAAATATTTCTTTAAACTTTAGTCTCAGAGAAGTTTGTATACCACATGGTAGGGATGTGCCTTGTTTTGTCTTCGCCCCTGCATCTCTGGATCATGTTGCAACCCCCCCCCCCCCCACCTCCTCCTCCCGATCATGTCATACAGACATTACAAAATTATGTTTCAAACATGTATTGAATGAGGGGGAAATAATGAAATAGGCAGAGGGACAACAGTTAAAACAGTTGATCAATGTGGTTAAAATATACCCAATATAAGAAACCGCGTACGTGCCTATAATTTTTCTTAAATTAGAACATTTGAAAACAGAACTTATGAATGGACAAGTATTGCAAAAATCAAACAACAAAAAAATTGGTGAAGTGCGGATCAGTACTTGTGTGCGTGTGCGTGCGTGCATTCGTGGGTGTGTGCGTGTTCTGTCTCTGTCATGTCGTCATTACCTCTCCCTTTCCCCCTCCATCAGTACATAACACCAGGCAAACACAAAACACAAAACACATTTATCCGTCTTCCGCCACCTCTTGCCCTGTCTGTCTAGACAAGATAAAAGCCACAGCAACATTGTCTTCCATCAACGGCTTCAGAGAGAGAGAGAGAGAGAGAGAGAGAGAGAGAGGAGAGAGAGGAGAGAGAGAGAGAGAGGGAGAGAGAGAGAGAGAGAGAGAGAGAGAGAGAGAGAGAGAGAGAGAGAGCAATAGGTGATTTTTGTCGCATATCGTGTCGGACCTGGACCAGTGGCTACCTACAGAACCACCACCTCGTAGGACGCAGGTGTAATCAGATGCCGGAATGACTAACTAGGTACATCAAGCAGCTTTTATGGGCAGGGTAGGAAAACTGACGGGATATGAAGGACGAAAAGAAGCAGGAGGAAGAAAGAGATACCGGCAATCCGTTCAATGAAATTCGCGTCATTGATAGATTGGCCGACCGTTAGGGCCGTCTCAAGTCTAAGAGAAAGGGGAGGTGAATGACAGAAGAAAAAGAAATGAAAGGATAAAGAAAAATGAGGATGGAGAAGGATCGAATGTAGCGCAGCAGCAAAAGCATAGGCAGACAAAAGGCCAAAAAAGGGGGAAAGAAACAGTCAAAGCGAAAAGTGAATAAATGAAAGATTGAATGGAAGACAAAATCAGGAAAAAGTGATGAAAGAATAGAAGAGAGACAAAACAGGTGCGGGTAAAAAGGAGATATATCCCAGAGGAATGCTGAACCTTGAATTGCGTGAAGGCAAAATAAGGCGTGGATGTGCAGACGTCCTGGGAGAAACAGGATGGCTTAATGCGAGCTTAATATGCCTGTTGAACACTGGACAGCAAAGAAAAGAGAGGAGGGGGAGCAGGATAAAAACTAACAAGAACAAATCATGCGAACAAAAAAGCTTATGGAAAAAAGACACAGAAGCGAAGGAAGAAGGAGAGGGGGGGGGGGGGGGGGGGGGAGAGAAGAAAAGGGATCATGATTGTGATAGTAACAAGTAGTAATGAGAAGAAGAAGAAGAAAGAAGAAGAAGAAAGAAGAAGAAGAAGAAGAAGAAGAAGAAGAGAAGAGAGAAGAAGGAAGGAGGAGGAGGAGGAGGAGGAGGAGGAAGGAGGAGGAGGAGAGGAAGGGAATTATTATCAGCAGACTGACAAAGAAAATGCCTTGAGCCAAATGAAGAGGGGAAAATGTTCCCATTAGGAATCATTTTTACTGTATTTTTGCGACTGAGTCTGTTGCAAATTGGTGAACATCAATTTTATTTTGCTTGCAACTCTGACCTTTGGACGTCAATGTCCCGTTTCTTATGAACGCAAGAACGATTTTTCTTCAGACATTGACATTCTGTAATTACAAAGGTATTTCTTTTGAATCAATGTCTAATATTGCGGTGACGTTATTTCAGCAGGAGACCAAAACATTTCTTTGTCTGTCTCTCCGTCTCTTTCGCCGACTGTCTATCGATCTGTCTGTCTTTCTGTCTGTGTCTGTCTGTCTGTCTCTCTTTCTCTCTTTCTAATTCCCTATCCCCCCTTCTCTCTCTCTCTCTCTCTCTCTCTCTCTCTCTCTCTCTCTCTCTCTCTCTCTCTCTCTCACGCTCTCTCTCTATCTCTTTCATTTACTTCCTCTCTTTCACACACATACACACACACGCGTGCGCGCGCGCGCGCGCACACACATGTACACACACACACACCACACACACACACACACACACACACACACACACACACACACAAAACACGCACGCACGCACGCACGCACGCACGCACGCACGCACGCACGCACGCACGCACGCACGCACGCACGCGCGCGCGCGCGCACGCACGCACACACACACACACACACACACACACACACACACACACACACACACACACACACACACACACACACACACACATACACACGCGCGCGTGAGCAGAGAGAGAGAGAGAGGAGAGAGAGAGAGAGAGAGGAGAGAGAGAGAGAGAGAGAGAGAGAGAGAGAGGAGAGAGAGAGAGAGAGAGAGAGATTCTATTTCTTCTGTGTTGCTTTCATTTGTGCTTGTCGGGTGTAGGTCAAATGGGTGTAATGCAACAGAAAAATGCACCCAAGCTTGAATAGGATAACATATACACACATATTTTGGCAACCGCACACACAGAGAGAGAGAGAGAGAGAGAGAGAGAGAGAGAGAGAGAGAGGAGAGAGAGAGAGAGAGAGAGAGATGAGGAGAGAGGAGAGATAGAGACAGAGACAGAGACAGAGACAGAGGACAGAGAGATTTATGATTGAACTTTTATAACTCTCCTCCACGTCTGTGTGTTGTAGTCTGCAGCTTTCAAACATGCAGGGGGCGGAAGTTTTCGATGAAACCTGATTAATTCTCTTCCTGGTGGTGGTGGTTTTATTTTACGTCTTTCCATCCGGCAGATGATATTAGACGAAAACAAAAACCCCACTTAAGTCATTTCAACAATACATCTGCATACACTTATGAAAAAGAAAGCAGCATATTAGTTAAGGACCATCATAATAGTCTACCCACCTCTTCCTGTTCTCGCGCAATAACGAACATGCCATACCCTGACGTAGGTTTGGGTTCTTTCGGTGTCAGAACTCTCAAGGCAAATAACGAACCATGCCATTACCCTGATGTAGGGCTGGTTCTTTCAGTGTCTGGACTCTCAAGGCAAATAACGAACCATGCCATTACCGTTGGAAAGTAGGTTTGGGTTCTTTCAGTGTCAGAACTCTCAAGGCAAATAACGAACCATGCCATACCCTGATGTAGGGCTGGTTCTTTCAGTGTCAGAACTCTCAAGGCAAATAACGAACCATGCCATACCTGATGTAGGGCTGGTTCTTTCAGTGTCAGAAACTCTCAAGGCAAATAAACGAACCATGCCATACCCTGATGTAGGGCTGGTTCTTTCAGTGTCTGAACTCTCAAGGCAAATAAAAGAACCATGCCATACCCTTTATGTAGGTCTGGCTTCTTCAGTGTCTGAGCTCTCAAGGCAAATAACGACCATGCCATACCCTGATGTAGGGCTGGGTTCTTTCAGTGTCTGAGCTCTCAAGGCAAATAACGAACCATGCCATACCCTGATGTAGGTTGGGTTCTTTCAGTGTCTGAGCTCTCAAGGCAAATAACGAACCATGCCATACCCTGATGTAGGGCTGGGTTCTTTCAGTGTCTGAGCTCTCAAGGCAAATAACGAACCATGCCATACCCTGATGTAGGTCTGGTTTTCTCAGTGTCTGAGCTCTCAAGGCAAATAACGAACCATGCCATACCATGATGTAGGGCTGGGTTCTTTCAGTGTCTGAGCTCTCAAGGCAAATAACGAACCATGCCAAACCGTGACGTAGGTCTGGCTTTCTCTCAGTGTCTGAGCTCTCAAGGCAAATAACGAACCATGCCATACCCTGATGTAGGGCTGGTTCTTTCAGTGTCTGAGCTCTCAAGGCAAATAACGAACCATGCCATACCGTGACGTAGGTCTGGCTTCTCCAGTGTCTGAGCTCTCAAGGCAAATAACGAACATGCCATACCCTGATGTAGGGTGGTTTTTCAGGTTGAGCTCTCAAGCAAATAACCACATGCCATACCGTGACGTAGGTCTGGTTCTCTCAGTGTCTGAGCTCTAAGGCAAATAACGAACCATGCCATACCGTGATGTAGGCTGTTCTTCAGTGTCTGAGCTTCAAGGCAAATAACGAACCATGCATACGTGATGTAGGGCTGGTTCTTTCAGTGTCTGAGCTCTCAAGGCAAATAACGACCATGCCATACCGTGATGTAGGCTGGTCTTTCAGTGTCTGAACTCTCAAGGCAAATAACGAACCATGCCATACCTGATGTAGGATGGTTCCTTCAGTGTCTGAGCTCTCAAGGCAAATAACGAACCATGCCATACCCTGATGTAGGGCTGGGTTTTTCAGTGTCTGAGCTCTCAGGCAAATAACGAACCATGCCATACCCTGATGTAGGGCTCGTTCTCTCAGTGTCTGAGCTCTCAAGGCAAATAACAAACCCATGCCTTACCGTGATGTAGGGCTGGTTCTCTCAGTGTCTGAGCTCTCAAGGCAATAACGAACCATGCCATACCCTGATGTAGGGCTGGTTCTTCAGTGTCTGAGCTCTCAAGGCAAATAACGAACCATGCCATACCTGATGTAGGGCGGGGTTCTCTCAGTGTCTGAGCTCTCAAGGCAAATAACGAACCATGCCATACCCTGATGTAGGGCTGGTTCTTTCAGTGTCTGAGCTCTCAAGGCAAATAACGAACCATGCCATACCCTGATGTAGGGCGGGGTTCTTTCAGTGTCTGAGCTCTCAAGGCAAATAACGAACCATGCCTACCCTGATATAGGGCTGGTTCTTCAGTGCTTTGAGCTTCTCAAGGCAAATAACGAACCATGCCATCCCCTGATGTAGGGCTGGTTCTCTCAGTGTCTGAGCTCTCAAGGCAAATAACGAACCATGCCATACCCTGATGTAGGGCGGGTGTTTCAGTGTCTGAGCTCTCAAGGCAAATAACGAACCATGCCATCCCCTGATGTAGGTCTGGTTCTTCAGTGTCTGAACTCTCAAGGCAAATAACGAACCATGCCATACCCTGATGTAGGGCTGGTTCTTTCAGTGTCTGAACTCTCAAGGCAAATAACGAACCATGCCTTTACCGTGTTTGTAGGGCTGGGTTCCTTCAGTGTCTGAACTCTCAAGGCAGTCGCACGGCCATATCTCAACGTGTTCATTCCACGCCGAAATTTGAATACTCCGAGCAGCCAGAACCCAACCCTGCTCCCAGCTTTCTGTCTGTGTAACTGTCTGTCTGGTCTGTCTGTCTGTCTGTCTGTCTGTCTCTTTCTCTCTGTCTCTCTCTGTTTGTCTGTCTGTCTGTCTCTGTCTCTCTCTCTCTCTGTCTCTTCTTTTCTCTCTCTCTCTCTCTCTCTCTCTCTCTCTCTCTCTCTCTCTCTCTCTCCCTATCTCTCTCTCGTTATATACACAAGTATAAGGAACTGTGCACGAAAAGAAACACAACAACCTTGCTGATCTATATGGGGACAAAATGAAATGGAGAAGAGGAAGAAGAAGGAAAAGAAGAGAAGGAAAATGTCCATGGATGAAGAAGGTAAGGAGGCAGCACAGCAGATGGAGAGCAGATGGAAGAAGAGGATCATTGCTGATAACTGAGCAGATGGAAGAAAAGGATCATTGCTGATAACTGAGCAGATGGAAGAAAAGGATCATTGCTGATAACTGAGCAGAGGAAATGTTCAAGTAGTATACCGCGTAAAGAGAAGATAACATAATTTGTACAAAATGAAATGGAGGCAGAAAATGATGGTGTGGTGCACATTATCAATAACGTTTCTCCACAATCATTGTTATGAAACACACGTATATGTCCGAAGCAATTTTGCTGATGGTTTAGGAATTATTGAGGTAAATTATGACAGTAGGGACGTGAAATCAGTCTGAAACTTCTAAGGCAACAACACACTGGCTTTGAAAGGGCATGGACACTTTGCTTTTGATGAACTGGGACATGTTTATTGATAAAACGAAGATGAGCACTACTTTTACGTACCATTAACTGTATGCATGAGGAGCTGGGTAATTAGGATCTGAAAAAAGTTAGTTTCACATGAAAATAGATATTTTCACAACTTTGAAGCTGAAACAACTTTGTCTTCCCAGTAAACTGTCAGTAGTTCTGCCCGGAAGTTTCCCACTTTCCGGATCCCGCACTACATCTAGGCGAGTACCATGGCAGCACATCATCCAAGACTACCGCCAAAAAAACAACTTGTCCCTGGAAGCTTTCGCTGTGAGGACGAACAGCTCAACCATTCTACAGCTCATCAGTCGCATAACTGCCGTCTAAGTGAAACTCGGTTAAGTAATTTCTTTAGCTTCTAACAACGCGAAGAGACATAACAAAAATAGGAAAACTTGAGCTTATGTTAAAGACAACCTTTTCGATGTTAATGACATTCATGATACTAGCATATGTGAATGTGATGCGAAATTTAAACAGCTGCGGTCATGACTGATCATCACATCGTTTTATGCCTCATTTCATGAGTTATAAATACATGTTGTTATAAAAATATGATTATCTCATTTCATAAGTCTCAAGTGCTTTTTTTTCTTGAGTCATTGGATACTTCTTTTCAAGAGTCTGTAATAACCCCCGCCCATGTCGTTTCTTGTTTATGATAATGAGTACCATATCCAGTACAATGCTATTTTCAAGAGTCTGTAATAACCCCCGCCCATGTCGTTTCTTGTTTATGATAATGAGTACCATATTCAGTACAATGCTTATTTTCAAGAGTCTGTAAAAACCCCCCGCCCATGTCGTTTCTTGTTTATGATAATGAGCACCATATCCAGTACAATGTTTTATTTTCAGAGTCTGTAATAAACCCGCCCATGTCGTTTCTTGTTTAGATAATGAGACCATACCCAGTACAATGCTGGGGCCGACAAGCAACGCCCCCACCCCACACACTCCACTCCAACATCCACCTCGCCCCCTCCACGTCCCCAAGAGAGGCAATTAGAATCAAAACACAAAAAACGACGAAGTTGTATGGAAAATGTATCATTACGTTTTTTTGAAGCGATTTCAAGAAACATTTCTTTCGAGGGTTTCACGAACACGCATTTCTGCTTCCCTCCATGCACTTCTCTGGGATCTCAGGGATTTCTCACATAAGTTTCCCCACACTTCTTGGTGGGATATCGCAGGATTGTTGTACAAAACAATTGTTTTGGTGGGAAACCCGGGTTGTGTGGTTATATGTTGGCGTGGATCGCTGTGTTTGTTGATGTGTTTGGGTTGTGTGTGTGTGTGTGTGTGTGTGTGTGTGGTGTGGTGTGTGTGTGTGTGTGTGGTGTGGTGTGTGT
>CM031603.1:12410735-12413235 GCA_018398815.1 Conus ventricosus | reverse complement strand
GAAAGAAAGGAAGAGATTTAGGATTGAACTTGTCAAAACTCTCCTCCAAGTCTGTGTCTTGTCCTGCCCTCGACGTCTGTGTTTAGTAGCCTGCTGCCTTAAAACTTGCAGGGAGAGACAGTTCTCTAGAAAACCTGATAAATTCTCTTTCTCTTCCTGCGCAAAGAACAAATCATGCCAAACCCTGATGTAGTAGGCTCAACGCGGTCGCATCGCTATTCATTCAAATACAGCCAGAACCGAGACTGCTCCCAGCTTTTGAATCTCTCTCTCTGTCTCTCTGTCTCTGTCTCTGTCTCTGTCTCTCTCTGTCTCTGTCTCTCTCTCTATGTCTGTCTCTCCCTCTCTGGCTGTCTGTCTGTCTGTCTGTCTGTCTGCCTGCCTCTCTCTCTCTCTGTGTTGGTCTGTCTGTCTGTCTCTCTCTGTCTCTCCCTCTCTGTCTCTGTCTGTCTGTCTCTCTGTCTCTGTCTGTCTGTCTGTCTGTCTGTCTGTCTGTCTCTCTCTCTCTCTCTCTCTCTCTCTCTCTCTCTCTCTCTCTCTCTCTCTCTCTCTCTCCCTCTCCATGCATCGTTTGTTTGTACCGTGAATCAGATGAAGTGGATGATGATAACGTCTGAGAGGACAGCACGAGACCTGAAGAAAACCTCACATTCAGACGAGACCTGAAGAAAAGCTCAAATTGAACCAGTCTCCCTCTCTCCGGCCTTCCTGCCTGATGAAAGTGCTATGGCCTGTCATAACTCTCGTTCTGTCATGGTTTCCCATGCTTTCCACACTGAGCTTGAAGGAAGAGAAATGCGTCCGCAAAATCCGATTTTTCCCACGTAATCGATGATCGCTGTCCCCCCGATGTTGGGCGTAGGATGCTTCTTTTGCTCAACTGTCAATAGAAATCCGCAAAAGCTCCTTCCTTAATTTCATCGCTTGATGGTGTAAGCTTGTAATCCCACTTTTCGTAGTCTTTGACCTCTGCTCCTCCAAGCCATACCCCCCGATTCGGTACACTATTATCTAATGGGTATACAGTGTACGTCTCTGTGAACGGTACTGGATACATTTTGACTTCTCCACATCGCACCTTCTTTTCTGGATAGTCACTCCCCCGCCACCCTTTCCTTGGCCCGATTTCAAAGCAGCTTTCCACCACACCCACACCCCCTCCGATGTCGTCCCCGTTTCCCACTCCCTCCTATCTGCTCCCCCTCCCCCTCCTCCCCTGCAATTTATATTTCTGCAGGGGGTTTTTCCCCTCCTGCGTTGTACGTTTCATATACGTTAGGTGTTTGCTCAACAATAGCAGAGAACAGGTGGTGTGTGTGTGTGTGTGTGTGTGTGTGTGTGTGTGTGTGTGTGTGGTGTGTGTGTGTGTGTGTGTGTGTGTGTATGTGTGTGTGTGTGTGTGTGTGTGTGTGTGTGTGTGTGTGTGTGTGTGTCTGTGTGTGTGTGTGTGTGTGTGTGTGTGTGTGTGTGTGTGTGTGTGTGTGTATGTGTACGTATGTATGTGTATGTGTGTGTATGTATATATACATACGAAGTTATCCAATGGTTCAAAAAACTCAATAAACAAAGTAATACAGTATTCATCACATTTGACATAGTAGACTTTTACCCATCATAGATGAGGAACTACTCACCAAAGCCCTGAAGTTTGCCAGTAACCACACAGACATAACAGGGTCAGAAATGGAAATCATTCTCCACACCAAGAAAACATTACTACACAGCAGAAATGAAACCTGGATCAGGAAAACCAACAGAAACTCAACATTCGACGTAACATGGGTTCATATGATGGTGCAGAAACATGTGAACTGGTCGGACTATTCATGCTGTCCAACATCAAGAAAAAAACTCGGAAAACAAGTCGGACTATACAGAGACGATGGCCTTGCTGCACTAACCAACAATCCAAGAACCATCGAAAACAAGAAGAAAGAACTATGCAAAATCTTCCAAAACCACAACTTAAAGATTACCATTGAAGCAAACAAAAAGGTAGCGTTCGAACTACTTAGACATAACACTGGATCTCAACAATCATATATATAAACCATACAAGAAACCCAACGATACACCTCTTTATGTACACACCAAAAGTAACCATCCACCATCTGTATTAAAGACCATACCCCATGGCATAAACAAGAGACTATCAAACCTGTCATGCAGTGAGAGAGTGTTCAACAATGCAGCAGTAGAATACCAGGAGGCACTACAAACAAGTGGATACAATTACAAATTACATACAACCCAGACAACAACACAATAAAAGCAAGAGAAATAGGAAAAGAAAAATCATATGGTATAACCCCCATACGACGGGAAACTCAAAACAAACATAGGGAAAGAATTCTTCAAAATCCTAACAACTTCATTTCCAAAAGAACACAAACTGTCCAAAATATTTAACAAAAACACTGTCAAACTATCGTACTCATGTATGCCCAACCTCAAAAACCTGATTGACGCATCCAACAAAATGAAAATCAACACAGCAAAG
>CM031603.1:12405735-12408235 GCA_018398815.1 Conus ventricosus | reverse complement strand
AACAACAAACATGATTAAAAAAACAGACGGTTCGTGTGACAAAGAGGGATGAGAAAAAAAAAGAAAAGAAAAAGAAAGAAAAAAATGTTAAAGAGAAGAAGACGAGGTAGAGGAGATGACAAAGAACAATGAAATGCGCTCCAGAGCGAGGCATTTTCGTGTCAACATAAAAAAAAACCATTCATTTGCCAGGCTGCTTTTCGGACACCCATGTCCTAATGGTCGTTGTCCACGTCAACATGCACAAAGTAGAATCCGCCAAGGTGCATGCTGTATAATTCGACAACAGCCATTTATGCAGAATGAATCATCCCTAAACGAGAGTGGGCTATGTTTATTTGTGATCAACAACTCTGGACAGTAAGAGGACACGTCTAGTGGACATTTAAAAAAGACCAGTTGCATGCACATCGTTCGCTTTCTTTATACATGTATTTATTGGGGGAGGGGGGTAATGTTGATCTCTTTTTCTCTCTGAAGAAAGAGACATAAATCAATGGAGAGTGAGGTGTGTGCGTGTGTGTGCCGGAGAGAAAGAGGAGAGAGAGAGAGAGAGGAGAGAGAGGAGAGAGAGAGAGAATCTGGTCCTTTGTACCTATAATTGCCAGTGATAAGTTTCAAAACGAAGTGACTGAGGACGGAAAATGAAGCAATGTTTAGAAAGAAAGGAAAAAGGGGTTTAAAAACCGCCACGTATACAGGTACAGACAAACAAATCACAGGACAAAACACAATGCATTCGATCTCTTGGGTCTTCTTCAGGCTAAAATAAACAACAACAATTAGGACGGTGAAAGGAAGAACGAGAAACCACGTATCTTCTCATATTCGGCGCAAAATGTCTCCTGGACAGTAAGAGGACAAGCTTAGTGTTGAACACACGCACGCACCCACATATATATATACATATAATAAATTCACAAGGATAAGTACCGAGCACCATTCCAGCAACTTGGTGTTGCAATGACTGCAATAATATTCAATCTTGCTCTTATGTCTTAGATTGAAGAAATAGGGGGGGGGGGGGGGGGGGGGGAGGGGATAAGCATTCATATGTGCCGTGGTAGATAATTCTGTCCTAACTAACAGTATGTGCTTGTGTGAGTGAATGGGGACAAATAGAATAAACGCTTCTCAAAATGAGCCTTCAGCATGCTTATAGTCTCCAAGGAGGAGACAATCTCCAACAGGAAGGAAACTCACTAACATATAACTCCTGGTCAGATACCGATATTTCGAAATCTGATCGTTTCTCCTCAGTGACCGTGGAAAGTGGTAATTTGACTCCTCTGCCTTTTTCGGTTTTAAGAAGAATGCTATCCCAGAAAAAGGCTGGTGTGCAATACCGTAGTATGTTTGTTGAGTTTTCAAAAACCAACCAAAGGTGCCACCTAAGAAGTAAAGAAAATCATGAAGAGCAAAACAAGCTACATTTTCTTGTGAAAAGTAAAAAATATAAAACGATAACCTCTTAAGAACACAAGTGCTGAGGGTCAGTTCTTGGAATGAATCCGCAGGGACTAAACTACAATGAAACTAATACATTCCAAGGATAAGTACCGAGCACCATTCCAGCAACTTACAGAGCAGCTTGATTTCTTCAATCTAAGACATAAGAGCAAGCTTTGCTTATAATTAAATATTTCTTGCAGTCATTGCAACACCAAGCTGCTCTGTAAGTTGCTGGAATGGTTTTTCGGTACTTATCCTTGGAGTTTATTAATTTATTTGTATATATGCATGCATGCATGCAGGCACACACTCAAACTTTGTTTTTTCTGCATTGCTTTTAATTTTGGCTGGGCTAGTTCAAAAGGATGTAATGTTATAGAGCAATGCACAAAGACAGTACGGAACACACACACACACACACACACACACACCACACACACACACACACACGCACGCACGCACGCACGCACGCACGCACGCACGCACGCACCACAACACCCCACACACACACACACACAACACACACACACACACACCACACACACAACACACACACGCACGCACGCACGCACGTACCAAAACACACACACATACACACACAAACACACACACACACACACACACACACAAACACACACAACACACATACAAAACAAAACAACACACACACACACACCACACACACACACACACACATACACACATATAGACGAGCGCGCGCACGCTCACACAAAGGGGGGAGAGAGAGAGGAGAGTGAAGGAGAGAGAGAGAGAGAGAGAGAGAGGAGAGAGAGGAGAGAAGAGAGAGAGAGAGAGAGAAGAGAGAGAGAAGGAAGACAGCAGAAGCAGCCGCAGCCAGCCAGCAGAGCCAGCCAGACAGACAGACAGACAGACAGACAGGGCAGACAGACAGACAAACAAACAGAGAGAGAGACAAAGGGGAGGAGGTAGAGATTACCGTGTGATCGCTGGCTACATGTTTCTGTAAAATTGCGCTTGTCAAACTTTCCTAACTGATCATGTTTTAACTTCAGCATCAAACGTGCTG
>CM031603.1:12400173-12402673 GCA_018398815.1 Conus ventricosus | reverse complement strand
TCAAAATGGCCTTAAACAATCGTTCGTTACTGCTTTGAACCTGAGTAAGAATAGGTAGCTTGATATCAGTCTACTGGTCTTTAAAACCATAGTAGTCTTTTTTTACCTTTGATTTTTGCAGAGAAAGGTTCATCCCGTCGAGCCAGATGTCACCCATTTCAAGTTGACTCACTGTTTAATGTCTGGCAGGAAGAAATATCGATCTGCTCTCTGGGGCCGGAATAGTTCAGTTGGTAGAGCGCCTGACTCGTAATCCAAGGGTTGCGAGTTCGAATCTCCGCCGGGCCGTTTCAGTACAGGGGGTTTTTTCCCTCGGAGTTAACATTGGTTCTGACTCCATTTCCCATACAGTCCTTCGAGTGAGACTCTAAACCGAGGTTCCGTGTGTGAACGCACGAATAACATCTTGCACACACGTAAAATCCCATCACCAGCTTTCGGAGAGAAGGCCGGTTTGGCCGTTGGTATGAATGACACGTTACACATAGCATGCACCTTCCCCGAAGATGGAGTATGGCTGCCTCAATGGCGGGATTAAAAAAAACGGTCATACACACAAAACTGCACTCCATTTGTTGGACAGATGGGATTAATACTTACCTGTCTATATGGGGAGTGTCCGCAGGAGTATCAGCCTGCGTACGCAGAAGAAGAAGAAGAAGAAGATCTGCTCTCTTATGCACGACAACTTGCGGAAATAAAAGTTCTCGGACGAAAAGAGAATATGAGCGATACTCAGCACCCACGCTGGCTGTGGATCCTTTTAGTGGTGTTCCTATGTTCATCGAAGCCGATAAGCGGACAGGACATGGTCATAAACACTGGCTGCAGTGTCCAGCTAAGCACCAAATAATTTTATCGGATAGATTTCTCTTACTTTCAAGAGCAGTGAATTCTTCGTCTACTGTCCCATGCTCAGAATAATCTGAGATATATCCAGATAAAGTTGATACATAGATAGAGAGACAAACAGACAAACAGACAGACAGACTGGCAGAGAGAGAGAGAGAGAGAGAGAGAGAGAGAGAGAGAGAGAGAGAGAGAGAGAGAGAGAGAGAGAGAGAGAGAGAGAGAGAGAGAGAGAGAGAGAGACTATTGTTTGGTTTTAACATCGATGCAATCACAGACGTCACACAAAAATTTGGTTATATTCTACATATAGAGATATACGAATACAATGTGTAATGTACGTCTAAATGTATGTCAGTATCTTCACACACTCACACGCGCACACACACACACACACACACACACACACACACACACACACACACACACACACACACACACACACACACACACACACACACACACACACACACACACACACACACACACATACACACCTCCTCGTCTCGCACACACACACCGTCTGATATCTTTGATGGAAATGGCAATACTTGTCAGAACTCGCTTCTGATATCACACTCCGTAGGCGTATGTTCCTATGGAGTTTACACACACACACACACACACACACACACACACACACACACACACACACACACACACACACACACACACACACACACACACACACACTCCATACACATACACAAACACACACCACACACACACACAACACACACCACACACACACACACACACACACCACACACAATATATATATATATAT
The DNA here is from genome assembly GCA_018398815.1 of Conus ventricosus. Taxonomy (NCBI): domain Eukaryota; kingdom Metazoa; phylum Mollusca; class Gastropoda; order Neogastropoda; family Conidae; genus Conus; species Conus ventricosus. Next base: position 12,401,037 of record CM031603.1, on the reverse strand, counting down.
ATATATATATAATATATATATATATATATATATATATATATATATATATATATATATATATATATATATATATGAAATCAGAGTTAAAACGCCACTCAGCCACCCAAATTGTATACCCTGAGGAGAGCGTTTTAGCTTGAAACAAGTTTGTAGGTTTTTAATTCTTCCATTTTAAAATCCTATTTTAAACTGGTATATATATATATATATATATACTGACTTCCATAAAAAACGCGAAAAATTGAAAGGCTATTTTTCGGGTGAAAAGGGGTGAATATACAATATTGAACCATTGTGGCAAGTTGTTTGGGTCCAAGACTCACGTGCAGTGAAAAAATTGTGTGAGGAACACATCATTCCCGGCATTGGGGGGTCAACAAAAATGGCAAACTGGTTGCTGCATGTGAGGCACGTGCACACCATGCAGAGCAAAGTTAACCAGCGACAAGTACGCAGGCATGCAGCCTTTATAAAGCCGCGCTACAAGGTTCAGATAACGACTTGCCGTCTGAGCGCTACAGAGATGCCAAGACTACGAGCAGAGGAACGCAATCGTGCCCTAGGCCATCTGGAGGCTGGTGTGGATGCCAGGCAGGTCGCCAACATCTTTAACGTCCACATCTCAACCATCTATCGTCGGCAGCACCGCATGCGAGTCACTGGTACCACTGATGATCGTCCCCGGCCAGGCCGTCCTCGGGTCACCACACCAAGAGAGGATCGCCATTTTGTTCAAACCCATCTGCGGGACAGGCGGCAAACAGCCGCTAACACTGCTCGACAGGTGCCTGGGAATCTCCAGCAACGAATCAGCCTCAACACTGTGCGGCGGCGTCTTCAGGAGAACGGGCTGGCATGTAGGCG
>CM031603.1:12379931-12385073 GCA_018398815.1 Conus ventricosus | reverse complement strand
CAATTCAAAAAAAAGTTGGGCGCTGTCAGATAATTATAAACCCCCATTCAAAAAGGGATGCCCTGTATAATAATTATAAAGACCCTTCAAAAAGAATGCCTGTAAGATTTATAAAGACCATTCAAAGAGATGCGCTGTACTAGATAATTATAAAGACCCATTCAAAAGAGATGCGCTCTACTAGATAATTATAAAGACCCATTCAAAAAGAGGAAAATTTTCGCCGTGTCAACGAACGCATTTTTCTTTGAAGTCCTGGTTCAGCAGTAACAATTTGTATCAAAACGTTTCCATGTTCAAAATCTGAGTAAACACCTCACCTTTTCCGAGAATACCCTCACCTTTCGAATGGGTCATCGGCAAGCCTAGACACGTCACACTGGTTGTTTTGGAGTGCCTTTATGCTTACTCCCCTTTGGAAACGGCATAAAAGTGGGGCGACTAAGCCTGGAAGGGCAGTGTCAAATGTCATATCTAAACACTGGATTTGAATTGACCTGAACTGAGTTTCAGGTTGTAGAGATTGCGAAAGTCTCTCCAGGAAAGAAACGTAAGAACAAGCAAATAAAACTCCACCAAAGCTCGCTCTCTCTCTCTCTCTCTCTCTCTCTCTCTCTCTCTTCTCTCTTCACACACACACACACACACACACACACACACACACACACACACACACACACACACACACACACACACACACACTCTGTCTCTCTCTCTCTCTCTCTCTCTCTCTCTCTCTCTCTCCTCTCTCTTCTCGCTCTCTCTCTCTCTCTCCTTCTCTCTCTCTCGCTCGCTCGCTCGCTTATTGTCGCTCTCCTCTCTCTCTCACTCTCTCTCTCTCTCTCTCTACATCTCTCTCTCCCCTCTCTCCCTCCCTCCTCTCTCTCTCTCCTCTCTCTCTCTCTCTCTCTCTCCTTCTCTCTCTTCTCTCTCTCTCTCTCTCTCTCTCTCTGTATCCCTATCTATAATGTGTCTTCACCTACCAACTTGCAATCCTGTTACTAATCTGACTCGCTTTTCGTCTCTGGCCCCTCGGGTGGTTCTCTTTCTTTCATCTGTCTTCTCTTTTTGCCGTTCGCTTCGTGGTGGCATGGCAGACTTAATTCGATTTTGATTTGATGTGTGTGTGTGTGTGTTTTTATACGACATTCGCACGTAAGTGGGTTAATCTTGTAAGAGTTTTTTTGTTTTGGTTTTTTTCATATTTTTGTGCACGTGCACATGTTTGATAAAGGTTGGCTTCAAACTGGGACTGTATTTTTCAGCGTTGTAGATTATATAATGTGCATTTCAAAACCTTTCCTCATCCATTATTTAAGACGAACTTCTCCTTTTTCGTCCATTTGTCTGCGTCTTTGTGGCAGATAGAGCATTACTGATGTAATTTCATTACAAGTGTGTGTGTGTGGATGTGTGTGTGTGTGTGTGTGTGTGTGTGTGTGTGTGTGTGTGTGTGTGTGTGTGTGTGTGTGTGTGTGTGTGTGCGTGCGTGCGTGTGTGGTGTGTGTGTGGTGTGGGGGGTGTGTGTGTGTGTGTGTGTGTGTGTGTGGGTGTGTGTGTGTGTGTGTGCGCGCGCGCGTTGCCGTGAACGCGTGCGTGTGTGTATGTATGTATGTATGTATGTATGTGTGTGTGTGTGTGTGTGTGTGTGTGTGTGTGTGTGTGTGTGTGGGGTCATTGTGTGTGTGTGTGTGTGTGTGTGTGTGTGTGGTGTGGTGTGTGTGTGGTGTGGTGTGTGTTTATGATTGTGTTTGCGTACAATTGTCGGGAGTCACAGTTGTGAAAAACATGAGAGAGGAGAGAAGAGGAGGAGAAGAGAGAGGGGAGAGAGAAGATAGGAGGGGGGGGGGAGGGAAGGGGGGGGGGGGCAGAGAGTGCAAGGGAAGTAAGCAAAGGCATAGATGATGAGAAAGAAAGGGGAGGGACGAAAAAGAAATAGACTACACAAAAACTGCCACAGAGAAATAGAGAGAGAGTCAGACAGACAGACAGACAGACAGACAGACGGACGGACAGCCAGACAGCCAGACAGCCAGACAGAGATACGAGAGTGACAGGGAAAGAGCAAATCACGTGAAGGGGCAATAGGGAGCGAATCATAGAAACGATTGGACAGGGGAGTGAGGTTATAAAATGTCACATGTCACATCTATACATAACCGATCTTTCTATCTAATGGTTGTTTATCAATCATATATTCGCCTGTTTCCATTAACCGCTACTCATCAATCCCACTTAACCTCTCTTCCACCCCCTCTTCCAACGCACGGGCATGCACGCGCAGGCGCGCGCGCGCGCGCAAACACACACACACACACACACACACCACACACACACACACACACACAAAACACACAACACACACATGCACAAGCACACACCCCACACCAAAACACACACACACACCACACACACACACACACACACACACAAGCACCACACACACACACACACACACCACACACACACAAAACCCCACACACACACACACTAAAAGATGCACACACACTAACACACAACACACCACACACACACACACACACACACACACACACACATACACCAGCACACACACACACACACCACACACACACACACACACACACACACACACACACAACACACACACACACCCCACACACACACACTCACACACTTACATACCCTCTTTTCCTGTCCCTTCCTCCCCCACCCCTCCACAGACACACGCAACACATGCTGTGTTAATACACAAAAGGTGACAACGTACTGGTAGGACAGTTCATAGCGGTCATGTCCACGTTGTTAATGGCATTGCGTTCGGTTTGTCTGATCCCCAAAAGGATTGCTGGCTCGCATCAGAGTATTGAAAATTGCATTATATATCCATTCCTACATTGGTGACACATCTTTTGATGTTGGGAGATTGTTCGATCGCTCTCTCTCTCTCTCTCTCTCTCTCTCTCTCTCTCCTCTCTCTCTCTCTCTCTCTGCATCCCTCTCGCACACACACCACACACACACACACACACACACACACACACACACACACAACACACACACACACACACACACACACACACAACAGAAGGAGAGCATATTGGAATTCCCCTATATGTTTGCTTTGAACATGAACAGCTAATCATCATCATCATCATCATCATCATCATCACCGTCATCATCATCAATCATCATCATCATCATCACCATCTCATCATCGTCGTCCTCGTCGTCGTCATTTTGTTGGGCGGTCGGAGATTCTCACAGTCACCTCACCTTCTTTGTGATACGGGATATTCAAACCGTAACTTTGATCATCCGGATCTTCGTTTCGACGGAGACGTAACATTGTCCAGCATGAGATAATTTCAGACAGTGTTATATACGAGTCTGTTGCCTGACAAGTTTACAACCTAGGTATTGGCTTTCTACCTGACTAACCTCAATTGTCTTTGAAGTTCCCAACACGAAATGTAGAGAAGAGATCTGAAGTATCTATTTCAGAATCCTTCTTTCCTTCGTTGCAGGGCTGTCAAGTCGAGTTCTCTCATCCCTGATAAGGTCGGGTACCATCAGTCACTTGTAGCTGTATCGTCACAATGAGCCGGAGAATGCTGGTTTTCTGGAATGCAGGCAGTCTTGTAGTGACAAACATAGCATCATCTTGGAAACCAGCCCTATCGCCTATCCACAAAGATGTGTGTGTGTGTGTGTGTGTGTGTGTGTGTGTGTGTGTGTGTGTGTGTGTGTGTGTGTGTGTGTGTGTGTGTGTGTGTGTGTGTGTGTGTTTAATTAGCTTCAAGCAGATGACGGATTGATAGTATAATTCGAATTTGTCTTATTATGTCTACTATCAATTGTGTGTACACGAAAACTCAATACACAAGACTACTTTCCTTGAAGTATGTGTACACGAAAAATCAATACACAAGACTACTTTCCTTGAAGGATGTGTACACGAGAAATCAGTACACAAGACTACTTTCCTTGAAGTATGTGTACACGAAAAATCAACACACAAGACCACTTTCCTTTCCATGGAAACGGCAGTCTTTCCTAGGTAGCCTGCTTTCATGAAGGTCACATTTTAAGGGGGTCAACCACAAATGGCATGCATGGAGCAAGGGCGCCTCAACTTCATTTTTGTACTCCCAGTTCTTAAAGAATAGGGAGTACTTTAGAATGGGAACGAAGAAATGATGTCTGTCTGTCTGTCTGTCTGTCCGTGGTTAAAATGTGTTCCACTCGCTCCAGACAAAACTACTGGGTCGATCTTTCTGACAATTTGTAAGTATGTCCATTTTGGGTCAAGGATGATGCCCGACGTTTTAGTTTACCGTTACAGCCGTTGCTAACGGCTGTAGCGGCCTGTAACACTTTTTCTTCTGTATGGAATATCTCCGAAAGTACTTGGCCGATCTTTGTGAAAATTAGCAGGTATGTTCATTATGGGTCACGGATGATGCCCGATGTTTTAGTTTACCCCGTTATAGCCGTTACTAACGGCTGTAACAGACTGTAACGGTTTTTCTTCTTTTTAGAATGCATTAAAAAGTACTTGACCGATCTTTCTGAAACTTTATAGGTATGTTTATTATGGGTCACGGATGATGCCTGATGTTTAGTTTTACTGTTACAGCCGTTGCTAACGGCTGTAACGGCCTGTAACGTTTTTTTCTTCTTTATGGAATATCTCAGAAAGTACTTGGCCGATCTTTGTGAAGATTAGCAGGTATGTTCATTATGGGTCACGAATGATGCCCGATGTTTTTAGTTTACCCCGTTATAGCCGTTACTAACGGCTGTAACAGCTTGTAACGGTTTTTCTTCTTTATGGAATATCTCAGATAGTACTTGGCCGATCTTTGTGAAAATTAGCAGGTATGTTCATTATTGGTTACGGATGATGCCCGATGTTTTAGTTTCCCCCGTTATAGCCGTTACTAACGGCTGTAACAGCTTGTAACGGTTTTTCTTCTTTATGAAATATCTCAGATAGTACTTGGCCGATCTTTGCGAAAATTAGCAGGTATGTTCATTATGGGTTACGGATGATGCCCGATGTTTTAGTTTACCCCGTGTTAGCCGTTACTAACGGCTGTAACGGCGTGTAACGGTTTTTCTTCTTTATGGAATATCTCAGAAAGTACGTGGCCGATATTT
>CM031603.1:12373599-12374831 GCA_018398815.1 Conus ventricosus | reverse complement strand
CCTATGTCATCCACAACTTCTCTTCGACAGAGACGTTCCAGTGTACAACATAAGACACTCCCAGACAGAGTGGTGGCGGGATAGGAGTCTGTTGCCAGGCAAGTTTACGGCCTAGGCATTGACTCGCTGCCTGACTAAAGTCGTCTGTCTTTGAAGTTCCCGGCATGAAGTGTGGAGAAGCTGTCTGAGGCATCTATTTCAGAGTCCTGCATTCTTCGCTGGAGATCTGTCAAGTCGAGCTCTCTCATCCCCGCGGAAGGTCGGATCCCATCAATCACTTGTCGCTGTATCTTCCCCCTGAGCAGGATAACGCCGCTGCTCTGCATAGCAGGCAGTGATGTCACGGCAAACATAACATCATCTGGGAAGCCAGCCGTGTCATCTATCTACAAGTATGTTTTCTTTTTCCTCCCTTTTGTTTAAAGCGAAGAAAAAAAAGAGTAGGATGGAAGAAGAAAAGCGCTAGTGAAGTCTCTTTTTCCTTCCTTTTGTTTTAAACCGAAGGAAAAAAAAAAAACAGAGGAAGAAACAAGAAGAAAAGCGTTGGTGAAGTCTCCTTTTCTTTCCTTTTGTTTTAAACGAAGAAAGAAAAAGAGTAGGCCAGAAGAAGTGTTGGTGAAGTCTCCTTTTCTTTCCTTTTGTTTTAAACGAAGAAAGAAAAAGAGTAGGCCAGAAGAAGTGTTGGTGAAGTCTCCTTTTCTTTCCTTTTGTTTTAAACGAAGAAAGAAAAAGAGTAGGCCAGAAGAAGTGTTGGTGAAGTCTCCTTTTCTTTCCTTTTGTTTTAAACGAAGAAAGAAAAAGAGTAGGCCAGAAGAAGTGTTGGTGAAGTCTCCTTTTCTTTCCTTTTGTTTTAAACGAAGAAAGAAAAAGAGTAGGCCAGAGGAAGTGTTGGTGAAGTCTCTCTTTCCTTTCATTTGTTTTAACCGAAGAAAGAAGCAGAGGAAGAAAGAAGAAGAAGAAAAGCGTTGGTGAAGTCTTCCCTCCCCCCCCCCCCCCCCCCCCCCCCCCCCCTTCCTTTTGTTTCAACCGAAGAAAGAAACAGAGGAAGAAAGAGAAAGAAAAGCGTTGGTGAAGTCTCATTTTCCTTCCTTTTGTTTCAACCGAAGAAAGAAACAGAGGAAGAAAGAGAAAGAAAAGCGTTGGTGAAGTCTCATTTTCCTTCCTTTTGTTTCAACCGAAGAAAGAAACAGAAGAGGGAAGAAGAAGAAAAACCTTTGTGAAGTAGATTGTGG
>CM031603.1:12358599-12366099 GCA_018398815.1 Conus ventricosus | reverse complement strand
ACTTCAAAAGCTAAGATTTCCCCTACATAAAAAACTGAGAAGAATGAAGTCCTGAGCCAAAGTCGAACGGATCCTAAATGTCTTTGACGCGAATCAATTCGACGAATCCACATCGAACTTCAGCGGGTTCCTCCGTCAATCACACTTTATCTTTCTTGAAACATTCGTCGTTTAGCCTAACCTTGCTGAGAGACAGACACACAAGGTACAGACGTAGCAGAAAATGGGATCTTCTCGGTGAAAGTAATGAATCATTCATTCTTAATATATTTTTTTGACTGGAAAGCAGTAAGATGTATGTTTATAGATAATAGACAGATATGAGTGGCTATTTTCCCCTTATATCATGTCTATCTACCTCACTGATTTCCAAGTAGGAAATAGATCGCTACCAAAAGAGCAAATACACATCGGAAAATATATGCACTGCATGGAAATCGCACTTCACAGAATTTCGTGAGAAGTAGTATCCCTATCAGAATCTTGTGGAATGCAATAGATAGAAACAGCATTGTATAGAAATGTAGAGATCTTCTCATTGGTTTTCCACAGATTATTGTATTTATTCTAGTTTTTAGGATTTATATAACAAGTCGATGTGTTGATGGAATGCAGTAAGCTTAGTTACTAAATTGATTGCTTTGGCTTTTCATTCTATTATTCTGGAATATATCTATTGTAAATGTGGCCAAAAAGACGAAACAAGAAACCTCTACCTATACAACCTAAAAGATACCACTTTTCTTTCATGATGAGTGGATTTAACCACTTTTATGTCATCGCGTGTTTCTATAGTAATATATAAAGACTCGAGGCACAGATACCATTCATAGTTGTGTAGTTTTGTTTTGCTAGCCAAAACAAACGATGTAGATAATGCTTAGACATGAAGCCTTCTAAAATAAGTTAGAATGGTACGAGAAAATCTTAAGAAACCTTTTGCTAGATTATATTGCTGTAATCAAAAGCTCTTCAAAGTTGGGTATCTAAGCCATGATATAATGGTGACATTCATTCATGTGATCAACTTTTTATCATGCTTTATTAATCTCTGCAATTTTTTTTTAATTGAACACACAGTCACGCTGAAAACCATCTTAACTCTTGTGGGAATGCGCCTCGGGACATTCTGTGAAAATAATTTCCCATTTTTCGTCATTCTCTCTGAATCCATCTTTATTTTATGTCTGTCTTTACCACCGCCTACTGCGTTTAACACTTTGTGATCCGTTTGTCTGTCATAGTTCTGGGGAATCTTGAAACCTTTCTTTCATTGCTCCAAGTTGGAATATGCATTTGATTGATTGTGATGCTTTTTGTTGAGGGTTTAACTGGAATCGACTGGATATCGTGCCATGTAACACTCTCCCCGTCATGACCCTCTCCTGACCCTGCCTGATGTCCCGCAGGAACTGCGATGCCACTAAATCAACTGTGACAGTGCAGTTGGTGCCTGAAATAGGGCATCAATAGTGAAGCCAGGCTATTGTCCAGACACTTAAAGGTGCACTGAGAGAATGAAGAAGGAGAGGTTTTTTTTTTTTCGGGAGGGGGGGGGGGGTTGTTATCAAGAACTGTGGTCCAAATTTTTGTCATATAACACACGCTGAATGGCTTTGAAGTGTTCTCCTTTGTTTCCTATTCTTTTCCTTGTCACAGTGAAATTTTCAGTGTGAAATCTGGGATGTCACTTACTTCTTGAAAAAAAAGGCTTTATTTACATAATATTATGATGTTACTGATTTCTCAAAGTGGATGAATCTACATAGTCTTGCTGGGACAAGTTTTCCTACTAAGTGTTTTTACGCGTCTCATACAGGGTCACCATACGTTATTGCTTCCGAAAAACTAAATCGCTGACCACCATTTCAGAACGAGTGGAGAAAAGGTGGGGGGGGGGGGGGGAAAGCTTTTGTTTAAGACACGAACCCGGACTCATGCTTCGCTAATTTTCCCGGTGAGTGCGTTGTCTAATCAGCCAGCATCCAACTGAACAAAGAACAACTGGGGTGTTTTATTGACTGTCATTCAGCCTGAACAGAGCAATGTGTTATCTGGAAGATGGAGAGGAAGGAAAATGGGGCCTGACAGTGGCCAGACTAATGTCTGCCGAGCTGCTTCCTGACAAAGTCCTTGGGACTGTTCTGAGAGGTGGATAGATGGCTGGGTCGTGTCTCTACCTCTGTGAAATGCCCAAGGCATCCTGTAGTGAGTGTCAATGGCGACCACTTGCCGCTGTAGCAGCCCCATCTACCCCAAGCATCATTGTCTGGTTGTGGACGTATGATAGGGGAAATAAATTACCATAGAGAATGGGAACGTGTGCACGTTATCTTATGCGTTCGTGTCTTCCTGACAGTCTTATGACTATGAGCGATTGACACCTTTGTCTTATAGGTAGGTAGGTTGGTTGCCTGTAGGTAGGTTATGTACGCGGGTCGGTTAGTCGTAATTTCACTGTATTGTTTTCACCATGAAGCAGATTCTAGAGGCATACATACGCATGAGCTTAGTAGTCACATTCAATTGGATATGTATGTGTGGAATTTGCTCCAGTCAACAAGGACTTGACTCTCCTCATTCTCATCGATCAACATTAAAAAAAAAAATCAGATTCTGTGGCCCTTCATGCCCTGCTCTCATGGTGACCTCCGTTTCGATGTCCTCTCCACGTTTGTGGCCTTGGTTTGGTTCCGTCGGGGTCACCGGTATCGGCGAGTCCATGGGGGCTGTCGTTTGACGGACGTGGTGGCGCCCTCCGGAGGAAGAGCTCACTCACGCCGGCTCCGCGACTAAGCAATTATTGTCGTCAGTAGGGGGCTTAATAGGTGGTGTCCTGCGTATGTTAGATCGGAACAGGCGCCACTGAACACCACCGAAGTGCCTCGGCAGCAGTGCAGTGTCTCCTCCGGTGGGTTGCCTCTTGACGACTTGACATTGACTGCTCCCTGTGGATTGTCGGTGCTGCGGCTGCGACGGGGCCGACCGGACTGTGGCTGTGGACGGGGTGTCGGAATGAGCGGCGTGGGTGCACTGCTTCTGAGGTGGCGCAGAGGTTGGAACAGCAAAAACAAAAACAAAACAAAAAGCAAACAAGCAAAAAAACCCAAAAAACCAAGGACTTGGCTTAGTTAGTGGCACCAGTTACAAAACTGTGTAAAACAGCAGGTGAGGTGAGAAATAAGAGGGTGTTCAATGGAATTCCTATTGTACATAGCTTAGGCAACCATGGACCTCATATCTGATGACAATGTTTTCAATATGTACAAACGAAAAATCAAGGCAAAAGACTAGTGCAGCATAGTCTTCTTTCCCATAGAAACGGCACCCTTTCCTAGGTTGGCTTTTTCACAAAGATGGCATTTTAAGTTAGTTTTAGTTTGTCTGTATCTTTGGCGGTAACTTTGCCATCAGCTCCTGTAATCTGTTTGTCTCTGTCTGTGGCGGTGACTAACACCGTTTTGTTTTAAATTTTGTGACATTTTTTTCAAAGGTTTATATGTCTGTTCTTAAATTACGAGCTCGAGTTGATTTCAAAATCTAAAAGGACCGAATTGATTATTCTCTGATTGTGCCACGGGGGACGGGGGAGGGGGGGGGTGCATGGAGGGGGCATAAATCAGTGTTGAGCATACAAAGTTCAATGTCTCAAAGTCTCAAGAAATTTACAGAACTCCTGGGATGTCTCGCCGAAGTTATCCCTACAAAAGTCTAGTCACTATGAAGGATATGTGCTTTCGTAAGTAAGTTTCTAGACAGACACATTTACCGAATTCCATTTCTTTTCCTTTCCCTTAATGCTTACGTCTACAGGACGCGTGGGCGACAGGCTGATTACTAATACTGTTACTTTCACTTCTGCCGCTATCACCGCTGCTGCTGCTATTGCCGCTACTCTTGCAGCTGCTTTTGCTGCTACTCTTGCTGCTGCTACCATTACTTCTGCTAGTGCCACTGCGGTTGCTGCTGCTGCTGCTGCTGCTGCTGCTGCTGCTGCTGCTGCTACTCATGCTGTTTCCGCTGTTCCTGCTAAGACAGCTGCTGCCTCTGCTCCAATTACTACTATTGTATACATTATAACACAAGAACAGAAAAAGAGTGGACTCCACTGATACGTTTCATTGAATATATATAATTGTGTGTGTCTGTGTCGCTCTGTCTCTGAATTGTGAATCTCAATGCTGGATTGCGTTAAAAATCGATTTATTTGTCAGAAAAACGTACCTTTCTATGGTCATTTTACGTGCAGCTTGTGCATGCGTCATTCGGGATCTCGATTTATCGGTTTATTTGTCCCAGAGTTTGGCATCCAGCTTTAATCAAGGAAAGAGAAGGGAGGAGGGGTGAGGAATAAACCAAATTGGAACTGACAGTTGACGTCACTGAATGGGGATGGGCATAATTCAACGAGATCGTGAGACATTTGAGATTGAAAATGGAACAAAGAGAGAGGCTGTCGACTGTTAAGAGAGGAGAGAGAGAGAAGAGAGAGAGAGAGAGAGAGAGGAGAGAGAGAGAGAGAGAGGCAAACGAGTACGTACAAGGAATTTGATAAACCGTCTGACATAGGATTCGCAGCACCGTGTGTAGCTCCACTCCCCCACTTCTCCCCACACGTCTGTGCATCTCCCTCAACACACACACACACACACACACACACACACACACACACACACACACACACACACACACACACACACACACACACACACACACACACATATGCACTCGCACACACACACACCACACACACACACACACACACACACACACACACACACACACACACACACACACACACACACACACACACACACACACGCATGCACGCACACGCATGCGCGCGCACACACACACACACACACACACACACACACACACACACACACACACACACACACACACACACACACACGCACGCACGCACGCACGCTCGCTCGCTCGCACGCACGCACGCACGCGCACGCACGCACGCACGCACGCACGCACGTACAAGCACACACACACACACACACACACACACACACACACACACACACACACAGGCGCGCGCACGCGCTTGTCTATATAGAGGCAATGCACAAAAGGTGGCAATGAACTGTGAAGACATTTCATAACTTAACGTGCACGTGGTTAACGGCATTACGTTTGTTTGTATGATCCCCAAAGGGATCCCCTGTAGCTATCAGTGTATTGGACATTGCATTACATAGCATTTATTCCAACATAGTTTTTCAGCTTTTGATGGGGAACATTGCTCTCTCAACTCTCTGTCTGTCTCTTTCTATCTGTCTCCCTCTGTCTCTCTATGTCTTTCTGCCTCTGTCTGTCTGTCTCTCTGTCTGTCTGTCTGTCCTGTCTTTTCTGTCTCTCTCTCTCTCTCTCTCTCCTCTCTCTCTCTTCTCTCTCTCTCTCTCTCTCTGTGCCTGTCGTCATCGCTGTCGCCGTCGCCGTCGTCGTCATCGTCGTCATCATCATCGTCGTCTTCGTCATTGTCATAATCATCATTACCATCGTCATCGTCGTTGTCGTCATCGTGGTCGTCGTCGTCGTCGTTGTCTTCGTAGTCGTCATCATCATCATCATCATCATCATTATCATCACTGTCAGCATCAGTATCATCATAATCATTATCATCGACGTCTATATGATAATCATCGACCTCATCTTATTTCGCACGATCATCTTCTTCATGATGATACAGACCTCTGTCGATTGGCATTACAAAACGGGGAATAAAGACCTTTGTCATCCACAACTTCTCTTCGACAGAGACGTTCCACTGTACAGCGTAAGACACTCCCAGACAGAGTGGTGGCGGGATAGGAGTCTGTTACCAGGCCAGTTTACGGCCTAGACATTGACTCTCTGCCTGACTAAAGTCGTCTGTCTTTGAAGTTCCCGGCATGAAGTGTGGAGAAGCTGTCTGAGGCATCTATTTCAGAGTCCAGCATTCTTCGCTGGAGATCTGTCAAGTCGAGCTCTCTCAGCCCCGCGGAAGGTCGGATCTCATCAATCACTTGCAGCTGCATCTTCACCCTGAGCCGGATAATGCTGGTGTTCTGCATTGCAGCGGTCTTGTCGTGGCAAACATAACATCATCTGGAAAAGCATCCCTATCACCTGCCCACAAGAATTCTTATCGTCATAGTTGTCGTTGTTTCCTTCTTTATTTTTTAAAGCTTAAAGTATAAAAAAAAAACCCTGAATAAAAGGACATTTATGAAATGGGGAAACATTTCGACAATGAAATGTGGGTTTCTATAAGAAGAGAACAAACAAAGGACAGGCTACAGATTCCTCTCTATAAGAACAGAACAAAGGACAGGCTACAGATTCCTCTCTAAAAGAACAGAACAAAGGACAGGCTACAGATTCCTCTCTATAAGAACAGAACAAAGGACAGGCTACAGATTCCTCTCTATAAGAACAGAACAAAGGACAGGCTACAGATTCCTCTCTATAAGAACAGAACAAAGGACAGGCTACAAATTCCTCTCTATAAGAAGAGAACAAACAAAGGACATGCTACAGATTCCTCTTTATAAGAACAGAACAAAAAAAAAGGACAGGCTACAAATTCCTCTCTATAAGAACAGAACAAAGGACAGGCTACAGATTCCTCTCTATAAGAACAGAACAAAGGACAGGCTACAGATTCCTTTCTATAAGAACAGAACAAACAAAGGACAGGCTACAGATTCCTCTCTATAAGAACAGAACAAAGGACAGGCTACAGATTCCTCTCTATAAGAACAGAACAAAGGACAGGCTACAGATTCCTCTCTATAAGAACAGAACAAAGGACAGGCTACAGATTCCTCTCTATAAGAACAGAACAAAGGACAGGCTACAAATTCCTCTCTATAAGAAGAGAACAAAGGACAGGCTACAAATTCCTCTCTATAAGAACAGAACAAAGGACAGGCTACAAATTCCTCTCTATAAGAACAGAACAAAGGACAGGCTACAAATTCCTCTCTATAAGAACAGAACAAAGGACAGGCTACAAATTCCTCTCTATAAGAAGAGAACAAACAAAGGACAGGCTACAAATTCCTTTCGGGCATTCGGGGAGAACGCGCAGACTTCAGCCAAGATTGAACGGATCCAGGATCTTGGATCCGCCCTGATCGCGATTCTCACCACAAATCCGCGCATACATTTGATGGAACCTTTTTCTATCACAGTTTTATCTGTCCTTCAGGTTTCGTTGAATCTGGCCCCATAGTTTCTTCGTAATTGTGTTCACACACAGCGAAAAAAGTGGAATCTGGTCATAACAATGTTCACAGACAGCAAAAAAAAGTGGAATCCGGTCCTATAGTTTATTCATAATTGTGCTCACAGCCAGGGAGAAACAACAGACACTGTCGACAATAAACTCTTTTTAGAGGGAGTAATTAGTCATTTGATTGTAATGACTGATTTGGAAGAGAAATGTGTCCATAGATAGTAAACTGACATGAGTGTCAACTATTCGTTTGCAGCATTGGTTAC
>CM031603.1:12333599-12341099 GCA_018398815.1 Conus ventricosus | reverse complement strand
AAGTTCAACGAAGGTTGTCCCTGCAACAGAGACTAACGAAGGTTATCTGCACTATCTAACGTTGAATGTCTTAGCTTTGAAGTCCATGATATAAATTTTGTCGAAGGTTCATTGTGCCATGAAGTTATAACATAGATTGTCTGAAAAAGTGTTAAAAAGTCTAGCGAAGATAGTCTGTGTTAGGACAACCAAACAATGCTGTTAAATCATGTGAAGACTGTTTGTGCCAGGACGTCAAACAAACGTTGGCTGTGCAAACGAAGTCAAACAAAGGTTGGCTGTGCTATGAAGTCAAACAAAGGTTGGCTGTGCTGTGAAGTCAAAGGTTGGCTGTACTATGAAGTCAAACAAAGGTTGGCTGTGCTAATGAAGTCAAAGTTGGCTGTGCTATGAAGTCAAACAAAGGTTGTCTGTGCTTTGAAGTCAGACAAAGGTTGGCTGTGCTATGAAGTCAAACAAAGGTTGGCTGCGCTATGAAGTCAAACAAAGGTTGTCTGTGCTATGAAGTCAGACAAAGGTTGCTGTGCTATGAAGTCAAACAAAGGTTGGCTGTGCAAATGAAGTCAAACAAAGGTCGCTGTGCTATGAAGTCAAACAAAGATCGGCTGTGCTATGAAGTCGGACAAAGTTGGCTGTGCTATGAAGTGTAAACAAAGGTTGGCTGTGCTATGAAGTGTAAACAAAGGTTGGCTATGCTATGAAGTGTAAACAAAGGTTGGCTGTGCTATGAAGTGTAAACAAATGTTGGCTGTGCAATGAATGTAAACAAACGTTGGCTATGCTGTGAAGTATAAACAAAAGTTGGCTGTGCTATGAAGTGTAAAGAAAGGTTGGCTGTGCTATGAAGTGTAAACAAAGGTTGGCTGTGCTATGAAGTGCAAACAAAGGTTGGCTGTACTATGAAGTCTAACAAAGCCGCCGTGACGAAGTGGTTAGCATCGCGGACTCCCAGCTGGGAGGTCGTGGGTTCGAATCCCATCAGAATCATGTGGGTTTTTCTGCCCCGACCCAGAGTTGAGTTTGCTACGGACTCAGTTGGGAAGACTGGACCACACAGTCGAGTTTCATGCACTTAATGGATGCGTTTCTGAGAGTGTTGCTCAAATTTCGTGACCAACACTGCAGGTGCCTGTATCTCTCGGGCCTGGTTGACGCCGGATATATTACGAAAGGAAGCGTAGAGTACAGCCCTGTCATGTAGTCTCAGACCGAAATGGAAATCCGTAGCATCATCTTAATCATCCTCATTCTCACTGATCTACATTAAAAAAATGTCTCCAATTTTGTGGCCCTTCATGCCCTGCTCTCATGATGACCTCAATTTCGATGTCCTCTCCATGTCTGTGGCCTTGGTTTGGTTCCGTCGGGATCACTGGTATCGGCGTGTCCATGGGGGCTGTCGTTGGACGGACGTGGTGGCGCCCTCCGGAGGGAGAGCTCACTCACGCCGGCTCCGCGACTAAACAATTATTGTCGTCAGTAGGGGCTTAGTAGGTGGTGTCCTGCGTATCAGAACAGGCGCCACTGAACACCACCAAAGTGACTCGGCAGCAGTGCAATGTCTCCTCCGGTGGGTTGCCTCTTGACGACTTGACATTGACTGCTCCCTGTGGATTGTTGGTGCCGGGGCTGCGGAAAGGCCGACCGGCTGTGGCTGTGGACGGGGTGCCGGAATGAGCGGCGTGTGTGCACTGCCTCTGAGGTAGCGCAGAAGTTGGGACAGCAAAAAAAAAAAAAAAAAAAAAAAAAAAAGGTTGTTTGTGCTATTGTACGAAGTCTTACAAAGGTTGACTGAGGTAGAAAGTCTAACAAAGATTGTCAGTGCTATGAACTCTGAAAAGGTCGTGTGTGCTATGAACTCCAACAAATATTATCTGAATTATTTAGTCTAAGAAAGATTTTGTGATTTGAATTGCAATGAAGGCTGTCTCTGCTATGAAGTGTAGCGAACGTTATCTCCGTCATGGTGTCTAACGATAGTTGTAAGCACTGTGACGTCTACGGAATTTTGCGATATGACGTCAACCGGAAGTTACCTCTGCTATGACGTGTAACAAAAGTTGTCTGTGCCATGAAGTCTGACCGTGTTCATAAATGTAGGGAGACAGAGGGCTCAGACTTGGACGTCTTCCAGTGTACCCAAGGGAGCTCTGCAAGTTATGGGCCCTGGATGGCTGTTACTGTATTTACCGCTAAAGACACGTTTGTTCCACTCAATGACTCCAATCGTAATCCCTCCTCTAAATTGCCACCCGTCTCCTACATCATATGACCTATTGCGTTGGGGTGGGGTTAAAAAACCTAGGCCTCTTCGAAAGCGTACGCCTCTTCTTTGAATGCTCCGTCCCCTCCCCCCCCCCCCCCCCCCTCCCCGTCCCACCTCTCTGTCTGTCTGTCTCTCAGTCTCTCTGTCTGTCTGTCTGTCTGTCTCTCTCTCTCTCTCTCTCTCTCTCTCTCTCTCTCTCTCTCTCTCTCTCTCTCTCATCCGTCAGTCCCTCCCCTCCCGCTAACCCTCCCCTCCTCCTGTTAAAAAAAAAGTTACTTACTGTGACGTGTAATTTCTGCAACAAATGGGCGAGGGTAGAGATGGAGTAGGGGTAAATTATCATCGACCCCCCCTCCCCACCCCCCAGCCCCTTTTTTTTTCTTTTCCTTTCTTTTTTTTGTCATGGGCATCGCTAGAAAAAAACAAAAATTTTAAATGAAAATAAAGTATGCTTGTAGACGAGTGTGCTATTCGATGTGACTGCAATGTATATCATTTGGCCACACATTCAGAGAGACATCTCTATAGAGGATAGAGCCTGACAGTGTAATTCCTGTCTTCCCGCTGTGAGCCCGTAGCTCTCACTGCACTGAAAGCGGGATGTCACTGTAATTTTTGTGTGTGTTGTGGTCTTGTTCTTCTCTTTTTCCACCTCTCTTTGTGTCTCTGTCTGTGTCTGTCTGTCAGTCTGTCTGTCCGTCCACCCTCACCTCCACCCCCGTCACTGTCTGTATGTCCTGTCTCTCTTGTCACTCTTCTCTCCCCTCTCTCTCTCTCTCTCTCTCCTCTCTCTCTCTCTCTCTCTCCTCTCCTCTCTCTCTCTCTCTCTCTGAAGATCGTCTACGCTGTGAAGTTCTATGAAAGTTGTCCCTGCAACAAAGTTTAACGAAGATTATCTGGACTATCTAACGTAGATTGTCTGTGCTTTGAAGTCTATGATGTATAATCTTTCGAAGGTTGATTGTGCCATGAAGTATAACATAGATTGTCTGAAAAAGTGTTTAAAAGTCTAGTGAAGATTGTCTGTGTTATGACAACCAAACAAGGCTGTTGAATCAAGTGGAGACTGTTGTGCTAAGAAGTCAAACAGAGGTTGGCTGTGGTAGAAATGTGAAATAAATGTTCTCTGTGCTATGAAGTCTGACAAAGGTTGTCTGTGCTACAGTACAAAGTCTTACAAGGGTTGGCTGAGGTAGAAAGTCTAACAAAGGTTGTCAGTGCTATGAACTCTAAAAAGGTCGTGTGTGCTATGTACTCCAACAAATATTATCTGAATTATTTAGTCTAAGAAAGATTTTGTGATGTGAATTGCAATGAAGGCTGTCTCTGCTATGAAGTGTAGCGAACGTTATCTCCGTCGTGGTGTCTGACGATAGTTGGAAGCACTGTGACGTCTACGGAAGTTTGCGATATGACGTCAACCGGAAGTTACCTCCGCTATGACGTGTAACAAAAGTTGTCTGTGCCATGAAGTCTGACCGTGTTCATAAATGTAGGAGACAGAGGCCTCAGACTTGGACGTCTTCCAGTGTACCCAAGGGAGCTCTGCAAGTTATGGGTCCTTGATGGCTGTTACTGTATTTACCGCTAAAGACACGTTTGTTCCACTCAATGACTCCAATCGTAATCCCTCCTCTAAATTGCCACCCGTCTCCTACATCACATGACCTATTGAGTTGGGGTGGGTTAAAAAACCTAGGCCTCTTCGAAAGCGTACGCCTCTTCTTTGAATGCTCCGTCCCCCCCCCCCCCCCCCCCCCCCCCGTCCCACCTCTCTGTCTGTCTGTCTCTCAGTCTCTCTGTCTGTCTCTTTGTCTGTCTGCTCTCTCTCTCTCTCTCTCTCTCTCTCTCTCTCCTCTCCTCTCTCTCTCTCTCTCTTTCTCTCTTTGTCAGTCCCTCCCCTCCCGCTAACCCTCCCCTCCTGTAAAAAAAAAAAAGTTACTTACTGTGACGTGTAATTTCTGCAACAATGGGCGAGGATGGAGATGGAGTAGGGGTAGATTATCGTCGACCCCCCCCCCCCCCTTTTTATTTTTTTTTTATTTTTTTGTGTTTGTCATGGGCATCGCTATAAAAAACAAAACAAATTTTAAATGAAAATAAGTATGGTCGTAGACGGAGTGTGTTATTCGATGTGACTGCAATGTATATCATTTGGCCACACATTCAGACAGCCATCTCTATAGAGGATAGAGCCTGACAGTGTAATTCCTGTCTTCCCGCTGTGAGCCCGTAGCTCTCACTGTACTGAAAACGGGATGTCGGGTTTTTGTTGTTGTTGTTGTTGTTGTCTTGTTCTTCTCTTTTTCCACCTCTCTTTGTGTCTCTGTCTGTGTCTGTCTGTCAGTCTGTCTGCCCGTCAAACCTCACCTCCACCACCACCACCCCTCTCTATCTGTCTGTCTGTCTGTCTGTCTCTCTCACTCACTCACTCATTCACTCTCTCTCTCTCTCTCTCTCTCTCTCTTTTCTCCTCTCTCTCTCTCCTCTCTCTCTCTCTCTCTCTCTCTCTCTCTCTCGGGTGAACCTTTGAAATCGATGACTAGCTTTAGGTTGGATGTGTGGGACTTATCTGTGCATTATTGCTATAGGGAATCCAGCGAAAGAAATCTTATTTTTTTGTGCACGTAAATAATTGAAAGAAGATGAACTGCATTTCATTTTGTGTTGTTCAACTGTTAATTTAGGACATAAGAGAAAAATAAAGTCCACCGAAACATCATCGTCATTCATGCGCCTTTAAACTGTGTTTGTTGTAACCTTCTCTTAAAGTCAGCAGTATGCGAGTTCTGTCAGTTTTTCTGCTTACGATCAGAAAACAATGCAACAACAGAGTCATGTAATGTTGTTCCGTTTCCTAATCACATCATGCTATCATTTATGATCGCGCAGTTGTCTTAATTTAATGTGTCATACCTTACAACGAAATATTAATCTCTCCCTCTCTCTGTCTCTCTGTTTCTCTCTCTGTCTCTCTCTCTGTCTCTCTCTCTCTCTCTCTCTCTCTCTCTCTCCTCTCTCTCTCTCTCTCTCTCTCTCTCTCTCTCTCTCTCCTCACACACACACACACACACACACACACACACACACACACACACACACACACACACACACACACACACACACACACACACACACAGAGTCCCTTAACATAGTCATGCGAATGGACTCAACAATAAACTAGAGAAAAAAAAAGTACAAGATTCTGGATCTGGGGGATTTCTTTCAAAAGGAACTGTTCAGGCTGAATTTGAAAGGTCGGGTCTGACAGTGAGTGGAGGGACTGGGCTCCAGAGCTGGGGTTCCTAGACAGAGAAAGAACAAGATGGAGAGCATATAAACGTTTATCTTGAATACGCGTCAGATATTCCATAAAGAGGAAAAACCGTTTTGGGCAGCCATAGCTGTTAGTAACGGCTATTCTGGTAAACGTCGGCCATCCTCTGTGACCCATAATGAACATACCTACGAATTTTCGGAAAGATCGGCCAAGTACTTTCTGAGATTTTCCATAAAGAAGAAAACCCGTTATGGGCCGTTATAGCCGTTCGTAACGGCTATAATGGTGAAATAAAACATCGGGCATCATCCGTGACCCATAATATACATACCTACAAATCTTCAGAAAGATCGGCCAAGAAGTTTTGTCTTGCTCGAGTGGAACACATTTCGACCACAAACAGACAGACACACAGATAGACAGACAGCATTTCTTTGTTCCCATTGTAAAGTACTCCCAGTTCTATAAGAACTTGAAGTACAAAAAACGGAAGCCGTGAGATGTACGTTTGAAGCCGTGTTGCCGAAGTCGTGAGTCCAAGAAGAAGAAACAAGAAACCGAAATAATGCGTACAAGGTAAACGGATCAAATAGGTAAGGAATGACAGTACCAAGACCAGTATTGTAGCAGATGCATGCTATCTTGTTGTCAGCTTTTACAGAAAGAGGGAGCCAGTGGGGTTTCATTTATAGAGGGGTACAGTGCTGACGACGTTGAGCCCTAAATCAAAACGAGGTCAGCACATGTTTGACCTTTAGCAGGGATGCAGAATAGGGTGGGTAAACCTAGAAGAGGAGAGTGACAGTAACCGAGCTTTTAAAGAATACAGGAAGTGACAACTATTCTGATGGCGTTTTCAGAAAGAAAAAAAAAAACAACCTCCTGATCGAGAATGTCCTTTTAAGCTTTAGTAAACAGACTGGACACATGTTTGTAACATTTGTTGATAGAAAAGGAGAAATCGATAAATCAACCATGGATGGAATGACGCTAAAAGCAAACCTTGGCGGAAGTGAACAGGGAGTTGTCGAACAACTAAAATCCGGAGCGTCAATGTTGTCATCTTTTAGATCCCCATCAGATAATTCCCTTAGCTTTGAGAAGTTGGTCACCTTCATCGTCATCAATAACACCATCATCATCATCATAATCAGCATCATCACCATCATCATCATTGTCATTGTCATCGTCATCTTATTTCTCCTTCTTCTTCACCTTCTTCTCCTTCCCCCCCCCCCTCCTCCTCCTCCTCCTCCTCCTCCTCGCCCTCCTCTTCCTTCTTCTTCTTCTTCTTCTTCTTCTTCTTCTTCTTCTTCTTCTTCTTCTTCTTCTTCTTCTTCTTTTTCCGTTGATTTTTTTACCTCTCTTTTCTTCGTGTTCTTATTCTTGTTTTGCTCGTTCCTGTTTTTTATCTTCCTGTTTCCAGTGATAATTGTAATGCCTACACAAGCAGAGTTCATGAAGTTACGGAAAAGTGTTGATTATGCGCAAACAGTTAAGTGCCGGTGTTTAGAATGATCATGAAAAAGCACCCAGGGTTATCGTCTGGTTAAAGTCTTTACTAGCATTTTGACTCAACTTCGCCTAGCCTTTGCCCCCCCCCCCCCCTTCCCTCCCCCCCAACCGCCACCCCCAACATCACCCTCCCTTGCCCCACTGTCTGTTCTCTTCGCCTACACCTCTAAGACTCCCCACCCTCTTCACTCCTCACAACTCTCCACCCGCTTTCACTCAATTCATCAGACCCAAGTTGAGACAGATACCCCTTAAATCGCTCGTGAATTAATTTTTCCACCCCTTTCCTGCATTCTCAATCATTCGGCATAAAACTATGATATCCCAGACATTCACACACACACACACACACACACACACACACACACACACACACACACACACACACACACACACACACACCACAACAACAACAACAACAAACAAAACCCATGACCGT
>CM031603.1:12323599-12328599 GCA_018398815.1 Conus ventricosus | reverse complement strand
GCGGAACCAGTTCGAGAGGCGCTACTCGCCTGTGGGTCAATCTTTGATTGAATTAATAAGGTCTGAACTATGAACCGTAATAATGCGTCTCTAAATTTGAATTTCTTTCTGCCTGCATTTTCGGAATATTCAATGTCGATCGTGTATTTAACTCTTCAAGGTCGTCCACGCAATCCGTCTCACTACTATTTTACTGATAACTTATTTTTCTTTCTCATAAGTGGAAAAGGCTGCGTATAATATTATAAGCTTCAGTGGATACTTAGTCTGTGCTGCACAGGTACACAGGAGCCAATTTACCAGCATTTAATGTCAATTCTTTGAAAGTTTCTATTTAATGCGATCGCGAAGCAGAAAAAGATTACTTCCGGTCCGTAAGTCAATCTTGATCGTTCAAGACTGGTTGCTAAATGCAAACAAAACTTGCGGATATTGTCACCATGGAGGAATGACTGACAATGTTTTAGAATATTAAATTCTTTTAAACGGGCTTTTGGATAACAATTGAGTCCAATTTGTTTTTTCACAGGGTTTACGTTTTGGTGTAAGAGTAGGACAACCTAAAATATTAATTCAAGTTTTATAAACAAATTTTCCTGTCCTCCCAAGAAAGAAGTTAGGAAGGTTAATTGGGTTTTATCATTGTTAAAGAGATCCACAAATGTGTCTCTTTTCAACAGAGAATTGATAGCTTTCAAATGCATTTAACTATTTAATTTATTCCAGCTCGTGCAGAAAGAGCTTTCTGAATATAAATCTTTTGTGACGTAATTTGTCTCCTTTTCTTTATAAGAGACATTAATCACCATATTGCAATGTCATCTGATATTGAGCTACCTTGGTTATATGATGAAATACATGTATATATGTCATTAGCATTACGTTGAATAACAATGGGCAGAAAGATTATAGAACCTTGTGAATGCCCATATTATAGATATTGAGGATCGTAAAGTCACACCAACTTTGCGTCTTTATGTGCTCACCTACTTAAAAAAGGATTTCACATAATTGTAGTCGTCTGACCAGAAAGACCATTTTGTTTTAATTTTTATAACAATCGTTTCCTGTTTTTGATCTTTGTTTACAGTGATACATGGCAATGCCTACACAACAAGCAGAGTTAATTGAAGTTACGGAAATGTGTTTGATTATGCTCAAACAGTTAAGATGACGGCCGGTGTTTAGACATGGATCATGAAAAAGGCACCCAGGGTTATCGTTGGTCTAATAGTCTTTCACTCAGGCTTTTTGACTCATCTTCGCCTCGCAGCCCTCAGTATCAATAATTCATTGCCCTGTCGTGGAGTGGTCTCGCTGTGTCAGGCACACCCACAGGACCGGCACCGTGATAAGCCTATGGAGGTTTCGCAAGCTAGTATGTGAAATTTTCATGGGTCGGGATGATCGTTTCTTAATGTGTGCCGTCTGGAATGCCTCGCACCAGTAAAGGATGGGAGGGGGGGGAGGGGGGGGGGGGGGGGGGGGGCGGCGAGGGTGAGTGTCAGTGTAGTGCCAATGGTCATCAGCATATTGAGCTTCCTTGGTTTATGATGAAAAAAAATGTATATAAGTCATATCGCATTCCATTGAAATAACAATGGGGAGATTAGCGTGAGAGAGGATTATAGAACCTTGTGGAAAATTCCCATATTTATAGATCTTGAGGATGAAAATGTCACACCAACATTTGGTCACTTATGTGTCTTACCATTAAAATGGATTTCAACTACATATGGTTCAATTACGTGATGTGGTTTGACTCTTTAGCGTTTCATCTCTTTACATGTCGTGTGTGTGCGGTCTGTGTAGTGTATGTGTTTTGTGTGTGGGCGTGTGTGTGTTGTGTGTATGTAGTGTGGTGGTTGTGTGTGCTGTGTCGACGAGTGTGGGTCGTATATGTGTGTGGTCGTCCATGTGCTGTGTGCTCGTGTAGTGCGCGTGTGTGCGTTGTGCGTGACGTGTGTCGTGGGTGTGTGTGCCGTGTGGAGTGCGTGTTTGTGTGGTGCATGTGTGTGTGTCACTGTTGTGTCCACTGTGCTGTGTTGCAAGTGATGTGTGGTGTGTGTTGTGTCCGGTGCGTCTGTGTGTGTCGTGTGTGAGTCGAGTGACTGTTTGTGTTTGTGTGTGTAGTCGTGTGTGTGTGTGTGTGTGTATGTGTAGTGTGTGTGTGTGCGTGTGTGCGTACAGTGAGTAGTGTACGTTTGTGCCCCCGTCTCAGCATGTCGCGTCTGCCATGTGTAATGCAATGTGTGTTTGTCGGATGGGGGGAGGGGGGGGCCCGGACCGGAGGGGGGGGGGGGTGCTCGGCGGGGACGGGGGGAGGGGGAGGCGGGGGGGGGAGCGTAACGCGCTCTGCCTGCGTTTGTTGTGTGTCGTGTGCTGTGTGTGTGTGTACCTGTGTTTGTGCGCTTCAGTGCCCATACACACTGTGGAGTAGTGATCGTGTTTGTGTGTGTGTGTGAGTGTGTCGTGTGTGCTATGTGTAGTTTGTGTGTGTGTGGGTGTGATGTGACTGTGTGTTGTATTCGAAGTAAGCGGAATATGGCCCTTTTTGGTTTCATGCGCTAGCCATAGGCGCATCGATTAGATTCGACTACCCAGCGAGCGTCGTACGTGTGTGTGTGTGTGTGTCATGTGTTGTGTGAGCAATGTGTCATGCGGTTGTGTGTGGGTTGTGTGTGTAGTGTGTGTGGTAGTCGAGTTGAAATTGTGTGCATGTCTATAGTGTGTGTGTGTGTGTGTGCCTCGGTGTTTCGTGTGTGCGTTGTGTGTTGCTGTGTGTGCGTGTGTGTTGTGTGTTAGTGTGTGATGTGTGTGTTGTGTGTGTGTGCCTGTGTGTGTGTGTGTGTGTGGGTGTCGTTTGTGTGTGCGTGTCCTTGCGTAGTGCGCCGTCGTTGTGTGTGTGTGTGTGTGTGTCCCCAAATGTGTTGTGTATAGGTAAGGTAATCGTTGCTTATTATGTTTATGCGCACGCGCGCGCGCGCGCGCCCGCGTGCGGTGTCAACGTGTGTAGTGTGTTTACCGTGTGTGTGTCAAGGTCCTGTGTGTTGATGCTGTGTGTGTGTGTGTGTGTGCTCCTATGTGCGTGTTTGTGTTGTGTGCGTGTGATTGTATGTGTGTGTGTGTGTGTGTCACGTGTGTGTCGTGTGTGTGTGTGTGCGTGTGTGCGTAGTGAGTGGCGTGCGTGTTGCGTGATGGTGTCGTGTAGTGTGATCTGTGTAGTGTGTGCGTCCTGCCTGTTGTGTGTGTGTGTGTGTTGGTATTTAGAGTAAGGTAATGTTGCGTCTATGTTTCTTTATCGCGCGCGCCGCGGACGTTTCCGCGGTGTGTGTGTGTGTTGTGTGTGTGTGCATGTGCGTGTTGTGGTCTGTGTTGTGTGTGTGTGGGGTGTGCGTGTGCCAGTGTATGTGTGTCTGTGGTTGTGTGTGTGTGTGTGTGTTTTGGGTGTGTCGTGTGTGTTGTGTGTGTGTGTTGTGTGTGTGTGTGTGTGTGGTGTGTGTGTGTGTGTTGCGTGTGTGAGTGTTATATGTGTGTGGTGTGTGTGGAAGTGGTGTTGTGCCCCCTCGGTGGGTGTTGTGTCGTTGTGTGTGTGTGTGTGTGTATGGCGTAAGTGTGCGTGCTGTCGCGTGCGTTATGTGTGTGTGTGTGTGTGTGTGTTTCGTGTCGTGGTGTTGTGTGTGTGTGTTGTGTGTGAATGTGTCGTGTGTGTAAGTAAGTTATGCATGCTTATATGGTTATGCCCCCGGGCGACGCGCGCAAGATCGCGCGCACTCGCGTGTCTGGCGTATGTGTGCTGTGTGTTTGTGTGTGTGTGTGTGATGTGCCTACAGTGTGTGTTGTGTAGTGTGTGTAGTGTGGCGTGTGTGTGTGTGTGTGTGTGTGTGTGTGTGTGTGTGCGTGTATTATTGTTGTGTGTGTTTGTGTGTGGTATGTGTGTGTGCTCGGCCATGTGTGTGTGTTGTGTGCCGTGTGTGCGTGTGGTGTGTGCGTGTGTGGACGTGTGTGTGGTGCTGTGTGTGTGTGTGAGTCGTGTTGTGTGTTGTGTGTTAAGGGTAAGGTAATGTTGGGTTTATGTTTATGCGACGCGCAGAGGGTGTGGGTGTAAGTGTGCTGGTGTTGATGCATGTGGAGTGTGTGTGTGTGTGTGCATATGGGGTGTGTCAATACAATGTGTGTGTGAGTCAATAATGTCCTCGTGAGTGTAAGGTGTGTGTGTGTTGTGTGTGTGAGTGTGTATCGTGTTTGTGTGTCGTGTGTTGGGTGTGTGATGTGTGTGTGTGTGTGTGCTGTGTTGTGTGTGTGTGCGCTGTGTGTGTATTTGTGTGGTGTGGTGTGTGTGTTGGGTGTGTGTGTGTGTGTGTGTGTGTGTATCTGTTGTGAGCGTTGTGTGAGTGTGCGTGAGTTTGTGTGTTGTGTATTGTGTGATCGTCGTGGGTTGTCGTGTGTGCTGTGTAGTGTGTGTGTGTGTGTGTGAGTGTGTGTGTGTTGTCTGTGTGTGTGTGTAAGGATAAGTTAATGATTGATTATAGTATAATGCCCGCGCGCGCGCACGAATGCGCGCACTCTCGCGCTGTATAGTGTATGTGTTGTTGGTGTGTGTGTGTGGTGTGTGTGTTGTGCTGTGAGTGTGCTGTGTTGTGTGTGTGTGGGCATGTGTGTGTGTGTGTGTGTGTGTGCGTGATGCGTGTTGTTATCGTGTGTGTATGTAAGGTTAAGTACATGGTGCTTATATGTTTATGCGCACACGACGAGCAGCGCACGCGCGCGGTGTGTGTGGTGTGTGTGTGTGTGTGACGGTAGTGTGTGTGTGTGTGTAGTTCAAATGTGTGTGTGAACGTGTGTGAGTGTATGTGTTGTGTGTGTGTTGTGTTGTGTGTGTGTCGTGTGTGTGTTGTGTGTGTGTGGCGTCACCGTGACGCACGCGCACGCGTTTGTGTGCTGTGTGTGTTGTGTGTGTGTGTGTGTGTGTGTTTGCTGTATTAAAAGAAGCGTTGAGG
>CM031603.1:12311712-12320999 GCA_018398815.1 Conus ventricosus | reverse complement strand
AAAAACTGATATGCCTTGTTGTAAGGCCTTAACCATCTTCCCAATTTTGGTAGGCTACATTCCACTACCCAGCATTAGTCGCAAAAAGAGCAGTTTTAAACATAAGAATACAGACGACAAATGTTTCATGTGGTGTGTTCTCGCAAAGGCTGCATTACGTCCGCAAAAACGCAGAGAGAGTGTCTAACTATCGCCCTTACGTCAATGATCTTAACTTTAGTGGAAATCCTTTCCTGTTAGCGTGGATTCCATTGATCAGTTTGAAGAACAAAACAAACCAATAACTGTTAATATCTACACATGGATGAGGAAACAAATCTACAACCGATTAAAGTGTCTAAGAACAGCCCAACAATAGGTGATCCAGACAAAAATCATGTTGACTTACTACTGATGTTTTTACCGCTGCCGCATTACACATTGATACGAACAATGAGTAAACTAATGCAGCATACTTCAAAAGATGGGCACAAACAAGAATTCTGCAGAAAATGTTTAACAAGATTCCCATCTGCTCAAGCCGCAAGCGAACATAAGAAACATTGTATCGGCCCAGTTGATTGTAATACAGAACTAATTACGCCCCCACCCCGGATCTAAAGTTATTTTTTAAGAACTGAAACGGATGCAAAATTCTCCATACGTAGTTTACGCAGACTTCGAGTCGATTATTGTTCCTTATGAAGGCCAGCGCCACAAAAACTTCGAAAAACAGTCTTAATGAGTAATCATCAGATTTGTTCATTTGCCTTCATTATTGTTAGTCGGATGGCGCTCATTCAACGCCAGAATTATACAGAGGGCCAAATGCGGCTAGAAGATTTTTACAGCGCATGCAGCAAGTGCGTAATGATTGTTCTAATAATCTGAATTTATCCGAAATCATAATGGCGCCTGAAGACCAAGAACAGTATGACTCAGCCACACATTGTTGGATTTGTGGTTTAGAACTCAGTGAAGAAGCAACAAATCCAAAAGTAAGAGACCATGATCACATTAGTGGAAAGTTCAGAGGAGCAGCGCACAGTAAATGCAATCTTCAACTAAAGTTTGAACCAAAGCTTGGAAGGGGATTTTCTTAATAATTTGGAGAAAAGCTTAATTTAAATAAAGAAGGATGATTAGGTTTTTAAAAAAATTTCCCCGTCCAAAATACTGTGCAAAAAACTTTTTTTTTAGGATTAGCAGAAAGGGGGGTTTCTTAGATTTTTCCAAAGTCCTGCCCTAAGGGAAAATTTTTTTCCATTTTAAAAGGCAACCCTTTAAAATGAACAGGGAAAGGTTTTGACGAAAACATTCCGCCTAAAGGGTTTTTTCATTTTGAGGGGACACAGTGTTTCTTTCCAGAGTGAACTAGAATTACTTTCAGGGGAACACTGTGCTATTGACTATTTTTGGGCGGAGCTTTGAAAAACAAAAAACCGCTAAACTTTGCCTGTCCGGGCAACATTTCGGGCCCTAGATTTAAATTTTTTTAAAACGGGGTTTAAATTTTTTGCAGTTTCCTGAAGGGAATTGCTTTTTGTGGGGAATTTAGGGGCCCCATCATTTGAAAGAAAAAAACAAATCTTGGACATTAGAGATAAAAAAAACTTTTTTATTAAAACCAAAAAACTGTTTTGGGCATGGGAATCCCCAACGCAATTTAAAAATGCACAAAGGGACAAAAAAAATTTAAGGCAAAAATTAAACCCCCAAATTTTTATCAGGGCTTAGAAATTTCATGAACTTGGCATAGATATAAAAAAAGAAAGTAAAAACAAACCGTAAAATTGGCCTTTTGGGGAAAAAAAATTATTTTGTTTTTAAAGCCCTTTTAAATTTTTTTTAAAACCAGGTTAAGTTAACAGCTGTTTGTAAAATTTCCCGATAAAAACGTTAAAAAAACCCATAATTAAAAAAGTCTTAGAAAAATCCCCGTCTTAAAAAAGACTTTTTCAATTAAATAAAAGGGTTTTTGGAAAGATAGGAAAGAATACGGAAAGGGTTTGTTTTCAAAAAAAAAAGTAAGGGGGTTAAAAACCAAAAAAGAAAACAGTATTTGGAAAGAGAAAAAAAAAAAAGAAAAAAGGAAAAACTGATTTTTGGGTTTTAAACTTTTGTTTAAAAATTTTAAAAGAGATTTTTTTTAAAATTTTTAAACCCTTTCCCAACCCCTACAACGTAAAATTTTTTGTTTAATCCCACTGAGATCAAAACATGGTTAAAACAAAGGGAAGTTGGTAAAACCCCCAAACCAAAACGTTTTTTTCCAAAAGGTTTTAAAAATGAATGAATTTTGGAAAGGGATAAAGGGGGGTTTAAAAAATTTTTCAAAAAAAATTTTAAAAAAAGAAAGGGGATAATTTTAAAAAACTTTCCAGCCACAAAAAGCTTTTTAAAATGTTTTTAAAATTTGCTTAATTTTCAGATTTTCAAAAACCTTTTCCCCCTTTGTTTTTTAGATTTTATATCTATGGTTTTTAAAAAGATAAACGGGGGGTTTAAAATTTCCCCTTTTTAAAGAAAGAAATTTTTTTTCAATTTTTTCCTTTTTTCATTTTTGTTTTTTTTTTTTTAAAAATACCTTTTTTTTTCCCCCTTTGGATTTTATTTTTTAATTTTTAAATTTTAAAGGGGAAAATTTTTAAAATTTTAAAGCGAATTTTTTTAAAAGGATAATTTCGGTTCTTTTTTTACAATTTTTTCTTTGGGGTTTTTTGGTTTTTTGTTTTATATTTTGTAAATTTTAAAAAAAAAAAAATTTTCGGGGGGGGGGGGGGGGGGGGTTTTTTCCAAAAAAAGGGGGTTTTCATTTTTAAAATTCTTTTTATTTAAAATTGGATAAACACCCCAAACGGATGGGTTTTTCCCCTGATGCAGGCCCCCTTCTTTCCCCCTAAAAAAAGGTACCTTTTTTTCAAACCAAATGGTAATAGTTTGCTGGATGAAGATCTCCTTCAAAAAATTTTATTGTTTTTCTTTTGTTTGCTTGTACGGGTTTTTTAGGCCTTTAAATTCTTATTTTTCATTCGCGAAAAACTGGGGGCAGTTTTTAAAACCCATTCTTGTTACGAAATTGTAATAAGCTCTCTGTGATACGGGTAGGAAAAAAGTCTTTCGCAAGTTTGTTAAAGTTTTCGACAAAAGCTGTGATCTGGAACTCCGGGAATCCCCTTTTTGATGGAAATCTATTTTTTCAACAAAAATTGATTCATTTTTGGCCTTTAAATTCTTTTCCATATCGACTTGATCATGCGGGGGGAAAGTTAGGGGCCCCGTTGTATATCTTGTATGGGACAGCAACAGAAACACTTTTTTGTGTTAATGGCTCCGCCTTTGTATTTTGAAGATGTCAATGACTGTAGGGTACTTAAACTTTTTCGTCAATCGTATCAGAGGGAAAATTAGAAGGCCCATTTGGGGGTTGTCTTTGGAGTTGTATTGACAAAGTGTGGTCCTGTTTTCGTTGGGTGCAGGTAAAAAAATTTGCCAGATGCTTGTTTAAAAACCCATTTTTTTGCTTTTTGTCATGACACCAGCTGCTTTCGTTTAGTTTTTAAATTGCTGGTTTTCCCTTTCCAATATCCTTTTGGTAAATAATAGATTTTGTTCTTTTTTTATTCAGCCAATATTATGGGGGACAAAAAGACAACAGTCATACCAAGAAAAAAAAAAGCGATTTCTTGCATCTTTTTTTTTTTTGAGGGTTGAAAAAATTTTGCTAATTTTTGGTGGGGGCAATGCGGGTTTGGGTTTGCCCTTACAGATAATACCTTTTATTGCTTGATCAACATCTTTAAATGTGTAAGCGCATCCCCCGTTTTTTCGTGTGTTTATTAAAAAATCTAACTGCTCAATTCTTTTTTTATCGACTTGTGCTGCAGCTAGTTGCTCCACGCTTTTGTTATTCTTTTTTTCTCCCCGTCATCCCGTAGTTTAAAAAATGCGTAATTATTTCCCCGCAAAAGAAAGCGCTTTCCCCACAGCGCCATTATAAACATTACGAGTAAGCCATTTTTTAAATGTTTTTTTTACTTTTTTATATTCTCTGGAATTATTCCTTCTTACAGAAAATCTTTCGAGCAATAAAGCGCAAAAAATAGCAATAGTTTTGCTGAACCCTCAAAGCATTTCCCAAAGTCTCCCGGTTTTTTTTTAAAACACTTTTACCAAGCATTAGTTCCTACACTTAGACCCCCAATAACAGCAGAATAGTATACAGGTTGGCGACAGTTTTTTCGGTGCTCATTTTAAAAAATAAAATAATTATAATTAAAAAAAAAAAAACTGAACAGCGATGATCTGCGACTACAGGGGGCCTACCCACTGGACTTACAAATAAAGTATTTGATGATCAAGCTATTATCCCAAAAAAGGGAAAAGGGTTGTTTTCTTTGGGCAGATGGGGAAAACAAAACATTTCCTCGGAACTGAATTGCATAGAACAGATTCAAAGATTCCCCAAAAGACTTATAAAACCCTAACAGGTTAAGCGCAGCGGGGTCGAGAAGGGTAAAAAGTGAGGCAAACGGTTCTTATTTGTCACAAAACTAGTCAGTAGATTTGCTCCCATTGATTCTGAACAAGATCTTACGAGATTTAAGCAAGATCCAGTTTTTTCAAAATCATTAGATCTCTAAGCTGTGATCTATTTACAATTTTGGGAAAATTGTTATCGCCGTAAAACATAGATTAAATTACTTTTAATCATATAGATTTTTTTTCCCTTTAAAAATGAACGAGCGGAAAAACAAACAAATCAGAAAACACTGAATCAAAAACCTGAATAGGTAGAGATAGTGACCAGTAAAAACCTGGGGGTTCAAGGGGAAAAAAGGGAGCAAGTTAAACGACAAAAAAAATTAAAGTTTAAAAACAGAATATAACTCATAATAAAAAAAAACCCCC
Source organism: Conus ventricosus (assembly GCA_018398815.1). NCBI lineage: Eukaryota > Metazoa > Mollusca > Gastropoda > Neogastropoda > Conidae > Conus > Conus ventricosus. The sequence continues at coordinate 12,316,109 of CM031603.1, read as the reverse complement.
CAACCCAACAGTTGATCCCTGCCACTCCGAACAAAGCAATTTTAAATTTAAGGGCACCCAAAATCTTATGGGAAAATTTTAACTTAAAACTGTTTTCCATTTTTGGCGCCATTGTGCGCTGGGGCAGTTAACGGTTAAAAAATATAACCCCTGGCACAAAAACAAAACAGAAAAAAAAATCTGAACCACTAAAACAGAAAAACAACAGCACCCAGCACCGCCCAAAACCCAAAAAAATTTTGATCCCTTTTAAAAGCAATAATATTTTAAGAATTAAATTTTAAAATTTTTTTTATAAAAATAGTCTTTGGGATTTTTTATTTTTTTAAAAGATGGAGTCATAAAAAAGACATGGGAGTCTTTAAAAAAATTTTCCTAGACCAAAATTTTAATCAATGCGGTTGCTTAGGATGTAAAAACTTCATTAAGATCTAGCTGACCCATTTTACACCCCAAGGGGGGGTTTAAACAAACATCCTCAAGATGAGCGTTTTTGAGGGTGTGTTTTAATATTAGAATTTAAATATTTAAGATAAAAAATGTTGTATTGTTTTTTTAAATTAAAAAGATAACTTGAATAAGAACTTTGGTTTTTTACTAAAAGGGCAACTTAATTACAATCTTGAGGTAACTTAATTAAGAATTAATTAAGAATTTAATTTAAAAACTTAAATTTGAAAATTTAAATTTAAAAAAATTTTAGAGGTGACTTAATTTTAAAATAATTAAGAAAAATTAATTTAAAAACTTGGGGGGAACTTGATCAAGAACTTAATTTAAAGGGCTTGGGGGACTTAATTTAAAGGGCTTTGGGGGACTCAGGGGTGACGGATCCAAACCCCCACATACAACGGGGGGGTTTTATGTGGATCAAGTTTTTTAATTTCCGAAAGGCGCCCCAAAAATGCGTTGCCCAAATGTTTTATCCCACCTCTGCCCCGGGGGGCTTGGCTCAATGCCCAAGTGGGCCCTTCAGCCCCTTTTGGAGCACAACCAAAAAAACTCTAGTGGCCTCACAGTGCTTCTCTGATCGAGTGGGGGAAGGTGGTTTTTAAATTTTTTTTGTTACAAATTTTTTAGAAAATGTACAAATTTGATGGAATCAAAAAATGAGTGGCCGGGAGTTCCCCGGGGGTCTGACTTGCTTTAAAAAATAAAAACAAAGGGAATCAACAGGATTAGCCAGAAAAGAAACATTTGTCTGATGATGAAAAGACTTAAATATTGATTGGGAAGATGAAGCCCCTGTGAACCTATAGACGAATCATACAGAATTAACAGCACCCCTTTACATTATGCTAATTTAACAACATTGGGAAAAAAGTGCAATCAGTTTTGAACAAAAAAGGGAATTTAAAAAGGGGGAACGTTACACAAAAACATAAAAATAGTTCCAAAAAAACCTGCTCTGTCTTTGACAAGGGGGAAAAAAAAACGTGAAAACTTTACCTTTTTCAGGGAAAAAAAATTTTTAGAAAAACTAAGATTTTCGAAGGTTTAAGACAGCTGTTTGTTGAAAAACACTGAATGCAATTCCAGGTATGATGAAAGCAAAACTGTTGAAGAAGAGAAACAATCATCACCACAATCAAAAAATCCCTTAAAAATTTAAAGAAAAACAAAATCTAAAAACAAACGCTATGGCAAATGGGTTTAAAAAGGGTGTGGAAAATTTAAAAAGAAGAAATTTTTTTAACTTTTAATCCCATTTCAGCATTTTTCCCCAAAGGTAAATAAACTGAGGAAAAAACCGCCTGTTTAGAAAAACAAGCAAAATTCAAAACTGCAATAACAATTTTGAAATGCCCCTATAACCACCAAAATAAAAACTGCACTTCGAGAGAATCCCCCATAAGCCGGTTGGGGTAAAAATAACCCTACTCGCGCGAAGAATGGAAATAACGGTAAGATTACTTTTCTCTCGAATATTTATTTCCATTTTAAAATCACGTTTGTTTACCCGTTGTTAACGCCCCAAACGTACACACACCAACAGAGAAAAAAACAAGTCACATACGTCACATAGGCGGAAGAAAATATGTAGCATTGTTTGGGGGTTGTCCCCATTGACAATAATTTACTGTGTCTGTTTCTGGTAAACAAGCCCTTTCTGCGCCGGTCGTAAGGGCCCCAGCATAAATTAAGGGTCAGGTTTAACCTAATGGCGGGGCTCTCAGTATTCGAAGGCGAAGTCCTTTGGTAGGCGGGCGTGTTCAGCGATGATGCTTTTCCCTACGCCGGGGGGGGGGGGGGCGGGGGGGGGAATTTAAAATGTGGGGGTTTTTTTTAAGGGGAAGCACTTGAAGAAAAAAGAAAAGGAAAACGGTTTTTTTTTTATTTTCGCCCGGGAAAAAAACTTGGTGGAGGACAATGACCCGGTTGGTAAAATGCTGTTTCTCCCCCTCTTCCTCTCTCTCCCCCTCTCTCTCTCTCTTCTCTCTCTCTCCTCTCTCCCCCTCTCTCCTCTTCCCTTTTCTGTCTCGCTTGTCTCTCCCCTCTCTCTGTCTCTCTGTCCTCCCCCCCTCTCTTCTCTTTTCTTCTCTCTCTCCTCTGTTTCTGTCTCTCTGCCTGCCCCCTCTGTCCCCCCTCTCTCTCTCTCCCTCTGTTCTCTCTCTCTCTAAAAAACCTACGTAGTACCAAAGGGTTTTTGACAGAGATAAAAAATTTGGGATAGGGCTAAAACGAAGTGACTTCGTCCCTTCTAATGAGTGAACACAAAGAACAGTCGACCCTACATTCCATTTTAATGAAAAGGGGGGGTTGCTCTTTTTGAAAAAAGGGGTAAAAAATGGAGAAAAAAAATAGTGTAAACCGTAGATGAGTGTGCGAAGAGGCAAAGACAAAAGTTTCATGGATTCGCCTTTGCATGTTTTGGAATGGGCGTTTTCCCCTTGTCATATCTCTGAAGGGGAACCTTTTTTAAATGTCTGTAACTGGAAAACAGAAAACGGCTGACTGAGGGTGAAGTTTTCTAGGATTCATGTTGTACAGTGGGGTGGTTGTTGAATCTACTACCATTGTACCCTTGAGGATGGAGATTGACTGCGTTTGTTCCTCCAACTTTTGACGGACCTAAAGAAATCCCACACCATCTCAGTACTTGACACACAATAAAAACAGACACAATAAAGTCAGAAATGGGGAGGAAGGGGGGTCTGTTTGAAAGAGGCGGGTGGCAACAGAAAAAAAAAATATACATTGTCAGAGAGCCCAGCATGTACTAGGCTAGGTTAGGGTAGACTATCCAGGAGTCTTGGAAACCCTTGGGACGCCACAGAAGACCTCGCAACCAGCTTTTCTCCACTCCTCCTGGCTCTCAGACGCTCTTAGGCAGTTGCTGAGTGTATGGCCAGTCCATTCACTGATGTTTTCCTTCTATCTCTTTCCCTCTCCGTCTGCCTCCTCGCACAGTTCCTTGTAGAATGGTTTGGAAAGTTCTGTTGTTGATTTCGATACATTTCTATGCCATCTCATTTTCCTTCTTTTCACTGTGGAGAACGGGTCTTTGTATGGTCCAGTGTTCCTCTGGTCTGGACCTCCAAGTTGGTAATGTGGTCTTTGCTTGTACAGAGACAAACTTAACTGAGATAGACACACATGGAAAACTGTGATTAACACTTGTTGAAATAGAGATAAATGACAAGCAAAAACATCACCACACAACAGCAGTGTGTGTGTGTGGTGTGTGTGTGTGTGTGTGTGTGTGTGTGTGTGTGTGTGTGTGTGTGTGTGTGTGTGTGTTGTGTGTGTGTGTGTGTGTGTGTGTGTGTGTGTGTGTGTGTGTGTGTATGCGCGCATGCGTGGTGCGTGCGTGCGTGCGTGCGTGCCTGCCTGCCTGCATGCGCGCGCGCGCGTGTGTGTGTGAGTGTGTGTGTGTGTGTGTATGTGTGTGTGTGTGTGTGTGTGTGTGTGTGTGTGTGTGTGTGTGTGTTGTGCGTGCGCGCGCGCGTGTGTGTGTGTGTGTGTGTGTGTGTGTGTGTGTGTGTGTGTGTGTGTGTGTGTGTGTGTGTGTGTGTGTGTGTTGACACTTTAGCAACTCAAAGAAGCGCCAGTCACTTGTCAGCACTGGATACAGCTATTGATCGCACAGGAATGAGGGAGTTTCAGGGTGAATTGTTTCGTTTTACACGACTTTCCCTTCCACCGCGTCGAGTGCCTTTAGTTTATCAACCATTGGGCGGTACTGAGTTAGGATTCTGAGACAGCTCTTCCAGCTCTTTGATAATGTGCATGGAGTGATAGTTCAATGTCAAATTTTCTCTCTCTCTCTCTCTCTCCTCTCTCCTCTCTCTCTCCTCTCTCTCTCTCTCTCCTCTCTCTCTCCTCTCTCTCTCTGTCATACATGTTATTACTTCCTTTCGTCTTTGTGCCTTTCTGTCGTTCATTTCTTCATCCTT
>CM031603.1:12289212-12294212 GCA_018398815.1 Conus ventricosus | reverse complement strand
TGCGACTCGGCACCAAAACACTGGAAGTGTAAACGACCGTCCACGCCCAGGCGTCCAACGTGTGACGACGGCACGACAGGACCGCTACATTGTCACGCAGCACCTCCGGAATCATTTCCAGCCAGCTGCACAAACAGCCCGCAACACTATTGGGACTAGAGAAAGACCAATCAGCAGCCGTACCGTGCGTCGGCGTCTGGCAGCAGCAGGGCTACGGGCACGTCGACCATACCAAGGTCAGATCTTAACCCATCGCCATCGACTAGCACGCCAGCGATGGGCTGCCGCAGGTGGCTTTCTGGGGAACAGGGTTTGGGGAATGTTGTTTTTTCGGATGAATCCCGGTTCAATGTCTCTTTCCCGGATGGCCGTGATCGTGTGTATCGACGTCAGGGTGAACGTTTTGCGCAACCCTGTGTCATTGAGCGAGATCGTTATGGGGGTGGAGGGTAATGGTCTGGGGTGCCATAAATGCTCAATTTCGATCGGAGCTTGTGTTTGTGCCAGGCAACTTGACGGCAAGGCGTTATATTGACACTGTTCTTGAGCCAGTTCTTCTTCCTCTCTGGAGACAGCATGGTGGCAACAGACTAGTGTTTCAGCAGGACAATGCTCGATCCCACACAGCCGTTCTCACACGAAATTTCCTTCGGGACAGCAATGTGGATGTCATGCAGTGGCCCTCCGTGTCCCCAGACATGAATCCCATTGAACATTTGTGGGACGAACTTGGACGACGTGTGCAAGGTCAGCAGAATCCCCCAACTACCGTTGCTGAGCTCACCCAAGCATTGCAGCATCACTGGAACGTGATACCGATCCGTATCATCCGTCGTTTGTGCGCTTCAATGCCCCGACGTTTGCAAGCTTGTGTTCGTGCTCAAGGGGGACACACCAGATATTGACAGTGTATTCTTTCTGTCGCGCCTAAATGGGCTTCTCTTCAGGCGAATGTGCACCTGTTATAGGCAAACTAATGTACAGTGGTCGCACTTTTGTCACACGTATTTGCTTTGATGTGTGTTTGTTTCATTTCAATAAAATTGTCAGTTGACAATGGAATTGCGTTTTCTTTGCCTCTCAGTATATATATATATATATATATATATATATATATGGAGAGAGAGAGACGAGAGAGAGAGAGAGAGAGAGAGAGAGAGAGAGAGAGAGAGAGAGAGAGAGAGAGAGAAACGCACACACACACACACACACACACACACACACACACACACACACACACACACACACACACACAAGAAGCAGGTGCAGCATTTACAATTCCTTCATTGAAAATTGAAAAATCTTATTATCTTGGAAAAAACAGATCTATTTTTACAGCAGAACTAACTGCCATTCTAATGGCTTTGTATTTTCTACTTGACTTTTCAAATCCAATATTTCAAGTTCTCTTTTGTGTCGATTCAAAATCGGTTTTATTCGCCCTAAGTAAAACAAACCCTAAAGTAAGACAAGATCTGATTACAGATATTCATCACCTAATACATTTCTTGATTATTAGGGTACAAGAATTAGTTTCTGTTGGGTTCCTTCTCATTGTGGGATTCAGTTTAATGAGAGAGTAGACAGAGCAGCAAAACGGGGAGCGAAAAATACTAGCGGGTCAGAGGTTATCAGCATCCCATTGTCTATCCATGAGGGATACAGCCTTCTAGAAAATGCATGCTGGAAACATTTTAGGAAAAAAAAATTCAGGATGTTCTCTTGAGACACGCATAAACCAGCTATTAAACTTTGACACACTTCGTTCTTTTTATCAGTGTAGTTTGCCGTTTTCTCAGATCATAATTTCGCTAATATAATTATAAGATCAAACTAAACGCTTTTAAGACAAAGTTTTGCAAAAATATAACATGCCTTTGTGGTGAAATGATAACAAATTCCCACATACTTTTCCACTGCAAACAGCTAAAACCTCATCTACCACCTCTACCCAATTGTTCCCTGGATACAGTTGTAACCGATTTATCACTAATGTGTAAAATTGCTGTTTCATTGCATCAAAGTCCTGTTTCATTGCATCAAAGTCCTATTTGTTCTGTTTTGTAAAATGGAAACTAGTGTTTTAGTAATGTCCTTGTTATAACCGGTTATTCGTCGATGTTTTATAGTTAGTTATCCATTTATTTGCTGTTGATGTTAATCTTATTCTTATAGATTAGGTTCGTCTAATATCACATAATGTGTATAGACGTTAAATTGAAGACGTAACACAAACACACAAACACACACACACGCACGCCCCCCCCCCCCCCCCCCCCCCCCCCCCCCCCCCACACACACACACCAAGCATTCACGGGCGGCTGATACACACAAACACATACACATACACATACACACACACGCATACACACACACACACACACACACACACACACACACACACACACACACACCGCGCGCGTGCGCGCGCGCGCGCGCACACACAGAGCAAGCACATTTCTGAGCATAAATGCACATATGCGCACACTGACATGCACATAGCCACGCATGTGCGCACGCAGGCATATATTGAAAAAAAAAAATTTTCGGAAGAGACGGGATGGGTTAAGGTAGGGGGAAGGATAGTGCATCGGACACATTCACTGTGTGCGACCAGATTTAATCAATCAGTTAAAAAAAACACCCTTTTGCCGTCAGAAAAAGCAGCAGATGACAAGACAAATGACAGAAAAGCCGATGGAATTCTTAGTTACGCGCATCTTCTTGCCCCAATATTTGCTCGTCATGAAATATGCATTTCCTAAAATCAGTCAAGTACGTTGGCCATCTTAATCTCGAGCGCAAGTAAACTTTCATTTATTTTGTCCCCCTCTTCCTTTTTTTTGTCTCCAGAATTAATGGTTTGAGCTTTTGATCGAAATGAATTGCTGAGAAAGGTTTAGATGTCCGTCCGCTGTAGTTGAATGTGACAAGCAGATACGGTTATGGAGTTGTCGTGTTTGTTCGTTTTGGTTCGATGACCTATTGGAGGATTGGGTACATTCCAGGTTTCTAGAGAGATAACTTCATCGCCATATTGACCGATTAAATGACTCAGTTATGCATGGACTGATTGATTGACTCGGCCGACGAGCTAGCTTGTTGGTGGATAGTGAAAACGTGTGTTTGATTCCAGTAAACAAAGCAGAGGTTATACTGACAACGGTTGATTCGGTTAGGATCAGCTAACAATTAAAACATTAACAAGTGCGCAGGCGGCGTGATTAACTTAACTTGTCAGGAGAAGTTGGGATAGAAAAAACACACCAAAATGATGACCAACATTGCAATAATAATAAACTTGTTCATCCTCACTGTACCCACCATCATTATCCTCTTCTTCTGACCTTGCATGAAGGCAAGGAAACACATGAGGTCAAGTCAAGGTAATGTATCTTCCAGAAGCATTTTTTTAAAAATTGAACTTCCACCAGAGGTCACACGATTTATGTTCTATGCGGCAACCTAATCAATATTTATTTCAAATCTCATCCCTCCATCTCTAACCTTCCCCTCACGTCATCCCTCTCCTCTCTCTCTCCCGCTCTCCCGAGTCAGTGATGATGTGCATGTGTATGGGTGACGTAGGATAGGGAAAGAGAATGAGGCAGATGAGGAGGAACAGAACGAGGAGATGCTGGGATGTGTGTGAAGGGAGTGGCATGCAGGAAGAAGGAATGTAAGCGCACGCAATTGAGAATGCACATGTGCACGCAAGTTTGTTTCTAAATGTGGATGGATGAGAATGCGGTGCCTGCATGTAAAAGTATGTAGGTGCACGTGCGCAAAACAGAGGCACACCGAAAGATAGAAGCAAAGCAAACATAATCTATTGTTACAACTGTAGAGGCAGACACACTGATAAGACAGGCAGATATAGAATAGGATAGACAAACATCTAAAAACGTTTGAGACACAGGGAACGTGACAGAGATAGAAGGGAAAAGACACAGGGAGGCATACACTTCAAGAGAAGAAGGAAATCATTGCATTATCAATGAATCATGGCTATGGTCACCTGCGTTTAAGTGTATAGTATCCTGCTTTATCATGATGACAATAACAATTAACACTCTGTGCAGTATTCTGCTATATTATAATGACAATAACAATTGATACTTTACTATCACCCCTTCTTATAGCAAGTCATGACGTACAATCCGAAAATATAACACAGCACACAAATATACCCTTCACATTGACAATCTAAGATCTAGCAAAAGCAAAGCGTACGCGCACATATATGCACATAGTATGCACATACACACACATGCACACACTCGCGAGATGCATCAATCCCCACTAAAAAATAAAAGTTTAAAAGGGGTGTGGGGGTTGGGTTTGGAGTTCGTGAGTTGTGGTTAGGAAGAGACGAGTGTGGTGTGTGGCAGTGGGGATGGAGGTGAGGGACGTAAATGTAAAGAAACGACTGCAGCTAAGACTGCACAAGCACCTGCAACGAAATCAAAGCCAATCCCAAGAAGAAGAAAAAATAGAGCCGTAAAGATGGACGGAATAAATTCAGACGAGTAGGCTTTATTTGGAATATAATTCCAAACAGAAGGGGCACAGGAAAAAAAAAGTTCACCAAAAGTGTAAGTGGACTACGGGGAGCAGAAAGTGTAAGACTGTCAGAAGAGGTGCACGAGTGCTTGAAGGCGAAAATATAACTACGTGAAACAGGCTACACAAGAGAGCTCTGAACGCAGCTCTGTTGGAGCAGCTATGAGAAATGGAGAAGGTGGAATTCACATCACACTGAAAGATGGAACAGTGATACCGAAAGGAAAGTTCTCCGTGAACTGTAAGGCTGAAGCAGATGCACCTGAAAAAGCAGCCCGAATGTTCTGCGACAACAGAGAAGCCTGTGTTGGTATTACAAGCATGTGTTGGTACGACAAGCCTGTTTTGGCATGACAAGCCTGTGTTGGTATGACAAGTCTGTGTTGGTATGACAAGCCTGTGTTGGTATGACAAGTCTGTGTTGGTATGACAAGCC
>CM031603.1:12279212-12281712 GCA_018398815.1 Conus ventricosus | reverse complement strand
TGTGCTAATAATTTATAAACAAACAAACCAATAAAATAAACAAACGACCTTAACCTTTCAGTAACACTAATAGAAAACATGGAACCCGACCTTTTTGACCGGATGCAGAAAAGTCGAAAATTTCACTCTTAGCCCACATGCGTTTGTGGCATACTGAGGTGGGTACATTCCAAAGGTATCTTCTGCAATTGGTCAAGTCCATTCCTGAAACCTTTTATTGATCCAAACAGTGGACCTTTAAACCAAACCACAGCCACTGATGGCACCCCAAATCACCAGACACCCAATCCCTCCCTGAATAAAACTTGGCTCTTCAGTTCGTCGCCACCTAACCTCCATAGCCTCTCCCCACTCCGACGTACGCAGTGACAAGTAGGCTTCGTGTAATCAAACGCAGCTGTCTTGTACATAAAACTGCCGCGCTTCCTTGAAGAAACCTAAAAGGCCTACAGTCAAATGGTTGGACCTCTCAACTGAGAAGCTAATGGCTGTGAGGTCCACCTGCCTCTGGGGTCGGATTTTTATGGCCTAGAAATCCTCTGGCAGAAAATGGTCAGGTTTTTCTGTTTCGGGATGGTCAAGTATATAGAAGGAGAGGACTGGATACAGCTTTCCATAACACCATGCACCTAACACCATAACCTCTAACATTTCACTTTCTCTCCGCCCAGTAGGTAAACCGATTTTACCCTTGACCTTATGGAAAAATACAAAACAAAGCAAAACAAGAGAAACAAAATTAAACAAAAAACCCTATTCAGACCAATCAAACGCAAAGCTGAAACGAAAATAGGGAGCCGGAATAGCTCAGTTGGTAGAGCGCCTGACTCGTAATCTTGGTGATCCTAGGGTTGCGGGTTCGAACCTCCGTCAGGGCGTTTCGGTACAGGGGATTTTTCCCTCGGAGTTAACATTGGTTCTGACTCCATTTCCCATACAGTCCTTCGAATGAGACTATAAACCGAGGTTCCGTGTGTGAACGCATGCATAACATCTTGCACACACGTAAAATCCCATCACCAACTTTCGGAAGAGTAGGCCAGTTTGGCCGTTGGTATGGATGACACGTTACACATGGCATGCACCCTGCGTGGGAAATGGAAAGAATGCAGGAAGTAAGGAAAATGAGTGATCGATATTGAATGATACTGACTGGATGACACGGGAAACGACTGAATGAAGAGCCAGCTGGCAGCTCTTCAGTCGGCACTACCCAGGTAGGCAGCCCGTTGTGTAAACGAGTGTGGATTGTAAAGCGCTTAGAGCTTGGCCTCTAGCCGAGAATAGACGCTATATAAGTATTCATTATTATTATATATTATTATTTATTATTATTATTATTATTATTATTATTATTATTATTATTATTATTATTATTATTATTATTAAATAAATCGAATGAAATAAAAGAGAATTGAAAGTTATAAAACCAATCAACTTCAACGAACTTTTGCTATAAGAAACGTAATAACAGCAAGTAAAAATACATGATGCATGTCCAAGAATTAAACCGTCTCAAAGGATTGCAAGGAATGTTAAAATGGTGTGCATGTTCAACAAAAAAAGAGATGTTTTACAGAATTTCGTATAATTCCGAACAACTGTTCTTGGTATAAAAGAAAGAAAATTTTAAAAGGCGCATTTCCTGTATTGTAGAATATGCGAATCTCCATTTTGACATATTTAGTCTAGTTGTCTTTTTTGTCAGCGATCGTTCTACTAGTGTGCATGCAAAAAAACTGTGAGTGTGCATTTTCAGATTCATACACAAACACATTAAGAGTTTGGATATGTAGCATGTTTCTGCTTGTGCCTGTGATTAAGAATTACACGTGTATTTTCTCATTGGGATTTTCTTGTTGTTCTTTGGCTTGTACAAAAACATGCAGTGCATCCTCCATCTCCAACATGCCAAATCAAAACATTATTAGTTTGCATATTAGACATACATCATGATTTCGTTCTGTCGTATTTATGTTGAAAATTCATACGGACCAATGCTGGGTTAATCTTGTAAACTGTTCATAGGTAAGAAAAGAACCTTCCATGGAAAGCTGACAAATAAACTGACAAAAACGATCGACGTAACGGGGGAACTATTCAGCCTGTTGCCGGATAAACAAAAGTAAGCAAATGTCCTCCCTGCAATTCCCCTGACAAACCATTCCGACCCAACCATCCCTGCACCTGGGTGTTCTAAACTGAATGGACATTCTGCTCTCGTAATAGTTTCCTTCTTTTAATTTTGTTCTTGTTTATTTGATTGCCACTTTTTCTACCATCTTGGCACCACACACACACACACACACACACACACACACACACACACACACACACATACACACACACACACACACACACACACACACAAACACATACACACACACGCACACACACACACACACACACACACACACACACACACACACACACACACACACACACACACACACACACACACGCACACACACACAAACACATACACACATATGGTGTTGTT
>CM031603.1:12261712-12266712 GCA_018398815.1 Conus ventricosus | reverse complement strand
TCGAATACAGCTCGACGTAAAAAAGTGACAAGTAGGCTTCGAGTAATCAAACGCAGCTGTCTTGTACATAGACAGTGTCGCGCTTCTCCAAGAAACCCGAAATGCCTACGGTCAAACGGCTGGACCGTTCAGCTGAGAGTCTACTGGTTGTGAGGTCGAATACCCGTGGGGTTGGATTTTTATTGCTTGGAAATCCTCTCTTAACCTCCGGTAGAAAATGGGCGGGTCATTATGTTCAGGGAGGGTTAAGACTGCGGAAGGAGAGGGTTGGTTACTGCCTTCCATGATACCATGCACCTGATGCGATGATCTTTAACAGTTAACTTTCTCCTGGGCCATTAGGCGATGAGATTTAAACCTTCACCTCATGGAACAACAGAACGACAACTAAAGTAAGGCAACCACAGGCCAGACCATCTTAAGTCATAAAAAACTGAAATGAAGATAAACTGAAATAAAATACACAAAAGTTAAAGTAATGAAAGAAATTTACTTTAATAAACTAAATACATCAATCGAAATCACATAAAGTCAAAATCAAACTAAATGTGTAAAAGTCACAAGATTTTTTTTTGGATGTCAGAGGTGAATTGAAAAAGGACGCAAAGACCATGAAAATGTTGCATATGTTCGAAATAAAACAGAAGGCTTTCAAAAAGATTCCGTACAAACCCAACTATTTGTTTTATTAGGAAATTATGTAGATGCAAGTAGTGTCTTTCCTAAATCGTGGAATGTCAAAAGCTTCAACATCCATTTGTTTTTAGCGATCATTCCTGTGTGCTTGCATGAAACAGCGAGGGGATATTTTCAGACATACGCAGGCTCATTACATTTTATGCATAAGTTTGTGTCTATTTATTCCTGCGAATGAAATATATGTTTTTATCTGTTTTCCTCTCTCTCTCTCTCTCTCTCTCTCTCTCTCTCTCTCTCTCTCTCTCTCTCTCTCTCTCTCTTTCTCTCTCTTCTCTCTCTCTCTACTCTCTCTCCTCTCTCTCTCTCTCTCTCTCACCAAACCATGCTCCTTCTCCTATAAGCAAAAACAAACCATTTGTAGTTTGCGTGTTAGATCTACATTACGATTTTACTATGCTGTATTCATGTAGATTACACATGATGAACAAAGCTGTCTTTTGGTACGATTAAAGAAAAAAAACCTTCTGCACGTAAGCAGCATGGTGTCCTCCCTACACCTCCTTCAGTTTGCAACATTATTCTGACCCCATAACATGCAAAGAATATGTATTAAATGTGATAATCTGTTCTCGTAATAATTTGCATTTGATACTTTGTGGTCTTATTTACTAAATTGCAGCCATTCATTACTATCAAGTCAGCTTCCTTTTCCTGTCTGTTGTCCCAACCTTCTACATTTATTATCACGCTATGGCCGCCTCCCCCTTACACTTCATTCCTCCTGCTGCGTTGTCCATTACAGAGAGAGAGAGAGAGAGAGAGAGAGAGAGAGAGAGAGAGAGAGAGAGAGAGAGAGAGAGAAGCGCGCGCACGCACGCACGCACGCACGCACGCACGCACACACACACACATTTTTTTTTTTACAACTGGTCGACTATAAAACGCGCATATTTCATTCTTCTAAAATACTTTCTTTTCTATCAAAGCAAACATAATCCACAATTAAGTATCATTCCTTTTTCCTTTTCCAATCATATTCGGGTCCATAAAATGATTATGCTGAGTGATTGCACACACACACAGACAGAGAGAGAGAGAGAGAGAGGTGGGAATCTAATAACGCGGCATTGCTTTTGCTTGGAGCGTCCATCTCATTAGCCTTTATTTCCATAGTCCTTGAGCTGAAGAGATAGGACGCTTATGCTGCTAGTGTTCTCGTACATTCTAGTGTTTCTCGTACATTAGTAGAAAGAAACTCGTGGAGAGCGTGGCAGCAGAGAGTCCTCAGAAGAGAAGCCCCCTTCAAGCAAGTGTTTTCGGCCCTTATCTCCTGACACTCTAGGGGGGTTGCGCCACCCCGGTTCATGACTCCGGATGTCCCTCTGCTGCCCCCCTTTTTTTTCACCCATCTGGGACGAGCCATGGCTGGGATTCGAACCCTGACCCTCTGGACACGCTCATTTTCTACTTAATGACTCGCGCTTTAACCACTGAGCCACAGGGACACCTGATATTTGTAGGGAAATTAAGCCTTATGAAGTTCACTTTTGTTCCTCCTTGACCAGATCCAGCTTGAACACCTCTCTGCCGCTTCTGCCATTGCTTTCAGGGCTCTGGTTTTTTCCTTCCCTGCAACTGAGAGCTGTTTCATGAGGCTGTATGCAGACGTTCCTACAAATCCCCTAGCTCCAATTTCTGCAGTGAGGACTTTGACCTGATAGCCTTCTCTCCTCAGGCTGTTTGCCAGATCAGCATACTTTTCAGTCTTGTAGATTTGAGCTGCCTCCATTCTGTTCTCATATGGCACCGTGAGCTCGATCATGATCAGCTGCTTGGTTGACTTAGAGTGGACTACTATGTCTGGTCTCATGCCACTCTTGCTGATGATCTCTGGTGTGACTCTTCCATTCTGGGAGGTCGGCAGTGCACTCCCAGTCATCTGCCCCATCCAGCAGACTCTGCCTGCATGTTTCGAGTGGCACTGTTGTTCTTGGCCATGATTTGCTGCCTCCTTGCCTGTGAAGAATGTTGCGGGTGCTTTTGGAGTCCTGATTCTCCCTTTTGTGGTGTTGGTACTAGCCCAGACTACTTGTACAATCTCTTTGAGCACTTGGTTGTGCCTCCATTGTGTACCTTCCTTGAGCCAGGGCTACTTTACATGAGCATTAGAAATGCTCCACTGTTTGTTTTTCATGGCAGAGGGGGCATGCAGGATCGTCTGTTTTCCCCCACTTCACCAGGTTTGCATTTGATGGCAGAAGGTCATATGCAGATCTGAGAATGAAGCTGATCCTGAGAGGGGCCATGTGCAAATGTCATTCCAAGTTAGACTTCTTTGGAGTGCATTCTCCCAAGTTGTCCATTGCCCTTGCTGGCTCTGCTGGACTGCTTTTTGGAGTCTTTTTTGGTCTTCTTCTTTTCTGATCTCCTGAATCATCATGTCTCTTTTGGCTTTCCTTGGCCTTTGACCACCATTCAGTTTTGGTCACCCCCAGTCCTTGTCTGTTGGTCTGTGTGTGTCCTGTTATTTCTCTGATCTTGAGACTTTCTTTTGCAGAATCCATCGCCTCTTGAACTTTCCATTTTCTGCCTGTCTTCAGCTGGGGCTTGATTGCTTCTACCCCTTGTCTCCTGAGTCCTCCAGCATGCTTTGAAGTCTGATCTTCCCTGCTTTGTATTCCTCCAGGATGGATTCAGTGGTAGTTTGAGCTTTGCGTGGCGACAGTACAGCGCTATGTCAGTCAGACAGGGTGGGACACCAAGCCATTTCCTTGTGAACTTGTTGATTTTGGCTTCCATTGCCTCCACTGTGCTGGTGCAGATGTCGTATATCATCAGAGGCCATAGGAGCTTTGGTATCAGCATGAACTGCAGAAAACCAGACCTTGTATTTGCCAGGGAGCCCATACTGGTCAATGGTCTCCAAGCCTTCTTCCGCCATCTGCTTGGTTTCTTTTGCTCTTTGTGTGTCTTTCAGCGTATCATCATACCATCTTCCAAGGCTCTTGACTGGTTCTTCTGTGACTGTTGGAATGCCTGGATGGCAACACTGAAGACCACAGATTCGGCCACTTTTCCTTTCCTCAGTGAGAGACTCCGTGATTTCTTTGGCTTGAACTTCCATTCTGGATGAGGCACTATGTCGTCCAGCCTCTCCAGCACATGACGTGTCTCGTCTTCTCTGGATGAAATCACTGTAGTGTCATCCATGAAGGCCTTGAGAGGAGGCATCTTGTATCCATCGCCAAGGTCTGTTTGTCTCGCGTTGTTTGTTGCTGCTTTCAAGATGAGTTCCATTGCCAGCACGAACAGTATCGGGGAAATTGCACAGCCCATTGCAATGCCACTTCCAAGTTGATCCAATCAGTTGTGTACTCCTTGGTAGAGAACCGCATTGAGAAGCCATTGAAGTACTTCTTGAGCATGTCGCGGATGTTCTTTGGCACATCGTAACTCTCAAGAGCCAACTGTATCATCTCATGGGCACAGATCCATATGCGTTTGCCAGATCAAGCCACACTACGTCCAGGTCTCTCTTTCTGTTTTTGCTTTTTGGATTGCGTCCCAGATCATTGTGCGTGTTCTACACAGCCAGCCACGCCTGGAATGCCACCTTTCTGGACTGACACATCAAGTACTTGTTTTCCATCAGGTACTTGGTCAGCCTTGCTGCCATGACAGAGAAGAAGATTTTCCCTTCGACGTTCAGTAGTGATATTGGCCTGAACTGGCTGATGTCACTTGAGTTTTGCTCTTTGGGGATGTACACACCATCTGCCGTCATCCACTGGCCGCTGATCTCTTGGTTTCTCCAAGCCGATCGCAGCAGCCTGTGGAGCCACTCCAGCACTTGGGACATTTCTTGTAAAGCTGGTAAGGTATTCCGTTTGGCCCTGGTGATGATTGTCTCTGGCTTTGTCGACCACCTTCTTGATTTTCGCCAACGTTGGAGGCTTGCATTGAACTGTTCCTCAGGGTTGGTTGCCACACCAGACCTTGAATGTCGAGTGGTGCTTTGCTCTCTGAGTCAGAGTATGTTTTCCTCAGATGCTGCTCAAGAACTCCTTTGTCCACACTTAGGGTCCCAGATTTTGGCTGCCTCAAACAGTGTTCTGGCAAACTGGAAGGGGTCTCTGAAGAAGCGCTCTTGTGTCTTCTTCTTTTTGCTCTTCCTCTTCCTCGCAGATTCCGCTTTGCTGAGGCGCTGTGTTTTTCTTTCAGGTCTTCCCACAGTTTTTCCAAGCCTTGTTTTTCAGCTGGCAGTGCGGTCTTCATTTGCTTCTTGAGGTTGTTCTTTTGGACTCTGATCTTGTCCATCTTTTCTTGGCGTCTGGATTTCTTTGGAGGTGTTTTTCTCTTTG
>CM031603.1:12249212-12256712 GCA_018398815.1 Conus ventricosus | reverse complement strand
GTGAGTTTATTACACAGATTTCCCCCTGAATATACAAAACTGGATTTGTATAAATTGTTGCGTGATCTAGGAATGGACAATAAATGATTATGTCTATGACAATTGACTCTAAATGTTTCTGTAATCTTTTGGGGAGCTGTTCCATTAATAACATTATGCATACAAAGGGCTTTATTGAAAAAGAGTCTGTTTGGAAAGGTTAGCAATTTGAGTTCTTTGTAATCTTCATCAGTTATGGAGCTCGATTTTAACAATACTAATTTCAATGCTCGTTTGTACAGACGATGAATTAATTTCAAATTATGTTCACTACAGTTGTCCCAAAGGGTTGATGCATAATCAATTAATGACAAAATATGTGCACAGAAAAAAAGTTTTCGAGAATGGCCATCGAGGAGATTTTGTATCCGAGACAACTGAAATATTTTTTTGGAAAGGCGTTTTGCTAAGAATGTTATATGTTCTGTCCAAGATAAATCTTTTTCAATAATGACACCTAGTGTTTTGTGTAAACAAACTTCCTCAACTTTATTGTTGGATTTGAGTAAAGGCTGAAAATTTGATTTCATTTTTTGTCGTTTTTGTCTTGTAGACACGTACATGCACTTTGTTTTAATAGCATTTAAAGACATATGGTTTAGTTGTGTCCATTCAGTAAGTTTATTGATATCTGCTTGAAGCTTGATTGTTAATTCATAGGCATCAGAGTCGTTTTCGTGAAGAGATGTATCATCTGCAAACATTTCGCATTTACATTTAACAAAACAAGGCAAATCATTTACGTAAATAGTAAACAAAAGAGGTCCTAACACAGAGCCTTGTGGAACACCATATTTGACAGGCATAAATGTTGACAATTTGTCAGCTACAGCTACAAATTGTTTTCGGTCACATAAAAAAGATGAAATAAGACTTATGAATTCTGGAGTCAGTTTGTAAAGTTCAAGTTTACGGTACAACAAAGAATGGTTGATGACATCAAATGCTTTTTCAAAGTCTACGAAAAGAATACCTGCAAATTTATTCTCGTTTATGCTGCAAAGAAGACTGTCCATAAGCTGTATGAGGGCTGTGTGGCAAGAATGATGTTTTCGAAAGCCCGACTGACTTTCGTGGAGAAGTTTGTTATCAGCAAAATAAGAATACAAAGACTTATGCATGTGTTTTTCGATCGGTTTTTGCTATGGCTGATAAAATGGATATCGGTCTGTAATTTGATGGGTTTGAAGAATCTCCGGTTTTATACAGAGGAATAACTTTAGCTTCCTTAAATTTTAGAGGAAAAGTTTGTTTATCTATGCATAAATTGTATAAATATGTCAAAGTATCTGTGATAACAGGACATGACAACTTAAGTATTTTTGTCTCGATACCATCTAAATCACGAGTATTTGATTGGGTTGAAGTAGACAAGGCTTTACTAACATCTAAAATGGTCATGGGTTTCAGACTAAATGGAACACGAATATCCTTAGAATGGATGTATTGTTCTAAATAATTGAGATCATTTTCAATAGATTTATCATTTAATATGATTCTATCTGCTATGGTTTCAAAATGATTATTTAGTTGATCTGCAGATATGTCTGAGCTCATTTGTTGACTTTTTGACACATGTTTATTAGTTAATATTTTAAATGCTTTCCAAATTTGCCTGGTATCTTTGGTAGAAGTTAACATTTTTCTAAAGTAAGTACATTTCGATTTCCGTTTTTAAAGACGTCACTTTATTTCTTTGTTTTCTGAATTCTTCATTTGTTCCGAAATTACTCAAATGATTTCTTTTGTTAATTTCTGTGTCAATTTCTTTAGTTATCCATGGAGGTTTTGTTTCCTGTTTAAATCCTTTTCTTTATAAAAGGGGCGTGTTTATTATATACAGAGGTAAACGTATCAATCCAAAATTCAGCTGCTTTATTTGGATCTCTGATTTGATAGATGAGGTCAAACTGTGCTTCAGAAAGGCGCGTGTGTGTGTGTGTGTGTGTGTGTGTGTGTGTGTGTGTGTGTGTGTGTGTGTGTGTGTGTGTGTGTGTGTGTGTGTGTGTTGTGTGTCTGTCTGCGCGTGCGCGCGTTTGTTGGCGTGCGTGCGTGAGTGAGAGAGAGAGAGAGAGAGAGAGAGAGAGAGAGAGAGAGAGAGAGAGAGAGAGAGAGAGAGATGAGAGAGAGAGAGAGAGTGTGTGTGTGTGTGTGTGTGTGTGTGTGTTTGTTTGTTTGTCTACTGTCTGTCCTGATTACACACGCAATATTACAGATAAGCCATCAGCAATAACCATTAGTGTTAGCCTGAGAATGCACAGAAGAATGAAGAACAGGGCAGAAGAGAGAGAGAGAGAGAGAGAGAGAGAGAGAGAGAGAGAGAGAGAGAGAGAGAGAGAGAGAGAGAGAGAGAGAGAGAGAGAGAGAGAGAGAGAGAGTGAGAGTGAGAGAGAATGGGCGAATGAACAACATTATTTTTAGTTCACCAGGGTGATGATACATACAAGTCAAACATGTTTCTTTCACCCCACCCAACGGAACGAAAAACTAAAACACAACAAAACGAACATAAAAACGGACGAAAACACATCAACAACATGCAAATCAATACAGTAATAGACAGGAATAGAGGGATACTATGCGGATTATATGTATTCTAAGCATCCCAAAGAATGAACTGATACTACAGGGACAAAACAAAACAAACAAACAAACAAACAAACAAACAAACAAAAAACAGCACAAGGACACACAGGCACACAGATTCACACACAACCGTAGACACAAAAGCATGATCGCATGTGAACGCGTACACTCGAGCACGCAAAACACACACACACACACACACACACACACACACACACACACACACACACACACACACACACACACACACACACACACACACACACACACTAATCCTTGTCATAGACACCCTGCTCCCCCCCCCCACCCCCTCCAGCCCTCTTCCCCCAACACACATACACGCACACATACACTAAGAACCCAACTCGAACACACAAGCGTGTTTGCTTTGTTTATGGTAAACAGGCGCTGTTTTTGGTATTTGGGTACAAAATTCTCGACATTCATTCTAAAGGTCAGTATTCCATCCAATGCTATACCCAAGAAGCTGAGGCTGTCAGCTGGTTCGATTTGTGTTCCACTGAAGGAACCTGGTGAGGGTAATGTTCCCGCTGCATTGTCGCTGAGAGTGCAGATCGATGTCTAAGCTTTTAGTGGGTTAATGGACGATCCTTTTTTTTTAAACACCATTGAGCAATGCTGTTGAACTGCTGCTGGACTGTTTGGTTCTGTCTTGAGCACTTCATGACATACTGTAGATCACACCGTCATCTGCTAGAATCAACACTTTTAAGCGATTCCGTTTCTGTTGAGATCCGCAACGATTTTAGAGTAAAACAATGTTGAGAACGGGGGAGAGAGAGAACCTTGAGGTAATCCTATGGAAAGTTAATAGGATTCCAGCATCGAATGGTACAATGTCGTTTCGCTCCTGAAATGAAGCTGCGACCCATGATGCCAGTGTCCTGCTGGTTCCAGTGTCAGTCAAAAGTATCATAAGAAGCGAATATTGAACGTTGTTGTACGCATCTTCCACATCTACTGATACTGCCGGTGTTTCTTCCTTTCTTTGGAATCCTTTATACCCTTCACTGGCAAAAACTGGCCTCATTTTCCTATACATGTTTACCTGTTGTGTAACCTCGTACATGGGCAGGGAGGGGTTTCCTATATTCAAGGTCTCTTGCGTGTTTGCTTGCTATAATGTGTTCGGTGGCCTTTCCTGTGTGAATGCGGTAGCCACTCGGGTGAAGATCATTTTCCCTGCTTCTGGCAGAGGCTTCAGGCAACTGTCCAGTCTTCTGGGACACAACATTTATCGAAACTGTCCTAATTCAAATTCAAATTCAAATTCAAACGACTTTATTATCACAAACGTGAAATTCAATGTGGCAACGTCTTTTGATTTTTTAAAAACACATAACACAATTATTTATTTAAAAAAATACATATCCAATAAACAGCATTCTATTTATCTCATTTTATGTTATGCACTTCAACACACTATGCACCAAAACACACACACACACACACACACACACACACACACACGCACGCACGCACGCACGCACGCACGCACGCGCGCGCGCGCGCGCGCGCGCGCGCGCGCGCACGCACACGTCAGTTCAAGTTCTCAATGTTTTCATTCGTCACATGTAAATAGAATCATTTGTTTAAAAGTTGGATGGACATGGGGATGAAACTCTTTTTTCTTCTACACAGCCTAAATTTTGGGGTCCTATAACGTCTTCCAGATGGCAAAAGTTCATAATACCGACTAAGATTATGGCTGCTGTCGCTCACAATCATCTGCGCCTTTCGAACTGCTCTTTGTTCAAACAACACGTTCAAACTACTCTGTCTCTCGCCCACAATCTTGCTACAGACTTTCACCACCTTGTTCAACACATTCTTGCTCTTCACAGTTAGACTTCCATACCAACAGATAAAAGAGAAAGTTAAGATAGACTCAATAAAACATCTGTAAAATCCTTGCAGCATTTTTTTTATTTACATTGAGGCTTCTGAGCTTCTGAAGGCAAAAGATCCTTGATTGACATTTTTTGTGGATAAAATTAGTATTTGCTATAAAATTTAATTTGTCATCAATTATTGTACCTAGATATTTATACTCACTCACACGTTCAACTTTCTCACCGCTAATATAAAGGTCCGGAACATCTGGGGGATTTTTCCTAAAATCGATCAGCAATTCTTTTGTCTTTTGAACAGAGATTGAAAATACAAAACGTTTATTTTTTTCTTTTCTTTTTTCTTTCTTCCGATGGCTATTTCATATTTGGATAATGTACCTTGTCTGGAGCCGGAGCTCTGCTTTAAGTACTGTTTCATCCAGTTCATGTGATGTGATTCTATCAAAGGCAGAGTGAGCTTAATGTTGGTTTTAACTCGGTCACATTTTGTTTCTTTTCCTTCGAATTTGTTTGACCATTCTGTTTTGTGAAGCGGTACAGCAGAGCCGACTATTTCTTCACATGCGTTTTCTGCTTTGTCGTCCCATCCGCCGCTATGACATCTGGGGTGGCATTGTTACTACTTTCCTTCCATACGGCGATGAAGCTGACAGAAGTGTGTGAATTGTTGTGTTGTAATTAAGTGACTCACTTTCTTCTGCTTTCTCAACAACCATTTTGACGAGCTCTGTCTTTTGATTCATGTCTATGAGAGAGAGAGAGAGAGAGAGAGAGAGAGAGAAGAGAGAGAGAGAGGAGAGAGAGAGAGAGAGAGAGAGACTCGTGGCTCGCGACTCGTGACTTTAATGTGAGGCCATCAGTCTATTCACATGAGTACGCAACTAGAAATAATTCAATTTTATATAATGTGAACAAAGTGTACCATGTCTGCAACAAAACAATCTTCCATGACAGTATGTACATGCAGAGTTCTATCTTAATTATACATTAATGCTTCTTGGTACGTTCTTCCTTATGAACGTCATCATCCTCATTCTCTTGCCCATGATGGGCGTAGAGGAGAGATGAGAGACACTCTCGAAGCCAGGCACCGCCATCCGGCCCTGTCCTCTGCCTGTCGCATCAGCGTAGGGCCATCCATCCTGGTCCATTCTTTGATGTTGTCCATCCAGCATTTGGCTTGTCGTCCCCTTCGTCTGCCACCTTCCAGCGTGCCCTGGATGACTGTTTTGGGCAGTGAATTGTGGCGTATGACATGCCCGAACCATTACAGCTTCCTCTTTTTGACTGTTGCCAAGAGGGTTCTTGGGGCCTGCAAGTGATGCTATTTGGCTCCTCACAAGGTCGTTTGTCTTCCGGTCTTGCCAAGAGATCCCGAGCAAGCGCCTGAAGCATTTAGTTTCAAACGTCTGGATTCTCTTGGTGGTCTGTCCTGTCATGGTCCAGCTTTCGCAGCCATACAGCAGGATGGACAGCACCAGGGACTTGTACAGCTTCATCTTTGTAGGAAAGCTGATCTACCTGCTCTTCCAGATCTTGTTTAGCTTTGCCATTGCTGCTGTTGCGATCGCTAGTCTGGTCTTGATTTCTGTTGTAGAGCGACCGTCTTTGGTGAGAGTGGCGCCAAGGTATTTGAAAGCGCCCACTTCTTCAAGCTGTTGTCCGTTCATGTAGATTTCAGCATGGGTGTTGGTTGTGCTGTTGACCAGGACTTTGCTTTTTTCTGTGCTCACTTCCATTCCATATGCACCTGCCCTTTCTTCAAGTCTCTTTGTCAGATCTTGTAGTTCTTCGTTGCTGCCTCCCATCAGGTCGATGTCATCTGCGAACCTCGGATTATTGATGGTTCTTCCTCCGATGGAGACAGTGGAGTGGAAGTCATGGAGGTTTTCACGCATGATGTTTTCCAGGAAGAGATTGAACAGTACAGGAGATAGCAGGCAGCCTTGACGGACTCCAACTGTGGTCTTGAAGTAGTCCCCTATCTGGTTGTTGAGGAGGACTGCGCTGCTGGCGGTGTTATAAAGCGCCTGGATAGTTTTGACGAGACCCTCCTCTATGCCAAACTTTCTGAGCACCTGCCACAGACCCTTGTGCCACACCCTGTCAAACGCTTTCCTAAAGTCAATGAAGTTGTGGAACAGGTCTCTCTGATGTTGCAGATGTTTCTCCATCAGTATCCGGCAATGTAATGTAAGTATATGTATTATTATTTTTAAAACTCATGATATGTATGCTGTTGATACTAGCATACAAAACACATGTTTTCCATTTCATTTCCCTCATCGTATCATCGTTTACATATACAGTGAAGACCTTTCTATACCTGCGTCATATAATTCTCCATGCAACAATTGATAGTAGTCATAAATATTTATAGTGCAACCAGTCTATGAAGCATCGCTCTAAATATTTTAACAACTCAACATGTATTCCACCACAAGCAATCTTATCCTTTGACCTGAAATGTTCACATGCAATAATGGAAAACTTTAGCTGGGCAGCAACTCTTAGAACCATCTATAATGAGCTATTAGCGTCCAAACCCGTACTAACAAAGGTATCAATCGTAGTAATCCATAAATCATTTTCAAACATAAACATTACTTCCACACACACCAACCCATCTATTGGCATAGGTTCCTAGTTGAAACTATTCTGCTTGTATCTATTACATCGCTGTGTAAGACTAGGTCTGGATCAATAGTCTATTATGTTCCCTACTTAGTCTGCTTCAGCTACTGTCATATAGCCTAACTTATTTTATTAATAGGTAGTGGTCATCCAACCAGGCCCGGACAAACAGCGGGGCCACTCGGAGAGAGAGAGAGAGAGAGAGAGAGAGAGAGAGAGAGAGAGAGAGAGAGAGAGAGAGAGAGAGAGAGAGAGAGAGAGACAGAGAGAGAGAGAGAGAGAGAGAGAAGAGAAGAGAGAGAGAGAGAGAGAGAGAGAGAGAGAGAGAGAGAGAGAGAGAGAGAGAGAGAGAGAGAGAGAGAGAGAT
>CM031603.1:12229764-12242264 GCA_018398815.1 Conus ventricosus | reverse complement strand
TCTATCTAACAGTTTTCCTGCTTGTACATGTTTGTCCATCTGACCGTTTTTGTCTGTCTGTCTGTCTTTATCCTAGTTTAGTAGATCAAAAAAGCAAAAATGAAATAAAGCTAAACTTTTATGGTTATAAAGTAAGGAATTCACTCTCTCTCTCTCTCTCTCTCTCTCTCTCTCTCTCTCTCTCTCTCTCTCTCTCCATGCACACACACACACACACACACACACACACACACACACAAAACACACACACACACACACACACACACACACACTATGACATTGAGTGCTGGTATCTTTCCTTCTCTTTCACCGTGTGCTCTCAGTCACAGTCTCCCCATATGTGTCTGTCCCTGTGTTACATTGTCTCCCCATATGTGTCTGTCCCTGTGTTACATTGTCTCCCCATATGTGTCTGTTCCTGTGTTACATTGTCTCCCCATATGTGTCTGTCCCTGTGTTACATTGTCTCCCCATATGTGTCTGTCCCTGTGTTACATTTGTCTCCCCATATGTGTCTGTCCCTGTGTTATATTGTCTCCCCATATGTGTCTGTCCCTGTGTTACATTGTCTCCCCATATGTGTCTGTCCCTGTGTGTTACATTGTCTCCCCATATGTGTCTGTCCCTGTGTTACATTGTCCCCCCATATGTGTCTGTCCCTGTGTTACATTGTCTCCCCATATGTGTCTGTCCCTGTGTTACATTTGTCTCCCCATATGTGTCTGTCCCTGTGTTACATTGTCTCTCCATATGTGTCTGTCCCTGTGCTACATTTGTCTCCCCATATGTGTCTGTCCCTGTGTTACATTGTCTCCCCATATGTGTCTGTCCTGTGTTACATTGTCTCCCCATATGTGTCTGTCCCTGTGTTACATTTGTCTCCCCATATGTGTCTGTCCCTGTGTTATATTGTCTCCCCATATGTGTCTGTCCCTGTGTTACATTTGTCTCCCCATATGTGTCTGTCCCTGTGTTACATTTGTCTCCCCATATGTCTGTCCCTGTGTTACATTGTCTCAGTACCTGCCTGCCTCTCTGTCACAGTATGAGTGTCTTTTTTCAGTTCCCACCCACCTCCATCCACCACCACCACCACCACCCCTTTTAGTTTGCATTCATGGTGTCTGGGTGTATTGCCTGACAAGTACAAAAGCGCTGTAGAAACTCCTTTGAGTCCATCTGAAATGCTGGAAGAAGTAAAGCACCCCAGTCTCCAAGCTCCAAGATGAACAGCAGAGCAGTAAATGATCAACGACCACCTCGACTGTACGACAGGATTCCATAGAAGACTTAAGCGACAGTGAATGAACTTCTAGTCTCCAGTATAGAAGACAGTTGCAAATGATTTTCCTCTATGACAATATGACGAGAATGGATCGACCTATTCCAGGAACACTGCACTTGCAAAGTCCTTCGACACATTTTGTGTCAGTGGTATAGTACACAAAGCCTGATGCAGACGAGTTTTTCTTTCTTTGCTTCTTTCTTTTCTTTAAAGAGCATACTTCTCTTTGTTCTTTAATGTGACACTATTATCGAGTCGTTCGTTGTGGTCACTTACTTATCACAATGGAAGAAATAATTCATTAACATTTTGCCTCCAAGCTGTTTAACTCCCGGTTATAAAAACTCTGGCATCGTAACAGGACTCCATCAAGAGAGAGAGAGAGAAAGAGAGAGAGAGAGAGAGAGAGAGAGAGAGAGATGAGAGGAGAGAGAGAGGAGAGAGAGAGAGAGACAGACAGACAGACAGACAGACAGACAGACAGACAGACAGACAGACAGACCGACCGGCCGGCCGACCGACCGACCGACCGACCGAGAGAGAGAGAGAGAGTGAGAGAGAGAGAGAGAGAGAGGAGAGAGGAGGAGAGAGAGAGAGAGAAGAGAGAGAGAGAGAGATGCAAACAAAGTTACTGCGAAGGGTTTCAATCGCCGCTTTTCCCACCATTCCCTTCAGTTCACCTTCTCATCTTTTTATCCTCACAACCCCTCTACCCCTCTTCTTTTTACCCGTCTTGAAGGCTTGGGCATTTCTTGCATTCATATCCTGTTCAAACACCTGCATCTGACTTGCATTTCTGTTTCCACTTCATGCCTTTGCAAGTCCTTTTCATAGAGCCTTGGAAGTCTTGATGGAAGCATTACTTCCATTTTAATGGATACTCACTAAGCTGGGAAACACGAGCGATTGATTCTCTTAGGAAGATGTCAATTTAGCAACGAAGTAAATAAAGCCCAGTATGATTTAAATCCTAAGTGGCACTGGCGGATATCTCTGAGGGAATCCACAGCATTTGCATGCCTCCGTTGGTGGGTGGCCCTTTGGCAGCCTGAGCTGTCACAGGTTCCACTTAACGGGGAAGACAGCAACAGCAGGGAAATAAATCTGCGTGTGGCTGGGAGCGGGCCGGTCTTTTTCAGAGCAACTGTTGTAACAACACCATGGCAGAGAGCGGAGAAAACGGTAAAAGATGTGAGATGGAGGGGATAGGCGTGGGGGGGGGGGGGGGGTAGTGGGGCGGAGCATGGAAGATGAGGAAAAGCGAAAAGATATTCGTGTTCATCCCCATCCCTTCTAGCGGTGAATGGTTTCTAAAGGAGGCAGCGTCTGTCAGAACCCTCTCCCAATCTCGTGTTCCCATGATTGATAACCTGCGTGTACTGGAAATGACAGGGGAGGAGATCGCCTGGAAACGCTGATGAATTCTTTCCCCTTTCCCGCGCAATCGGTAATCCACGTGGTGTCTTTATGGTGGCTGAGGATGTTGATCTAGGGCCATGTCTTGCGCCATAACATGGCCGATTCATCAGTACGCCTCCTGAAGTGTAACCTTTATGGAGGTGGACGTTCAGGGTGTTTACTCAGTATCATGTCTTTTTCTGCGACCACTCTACCACGTGTTGCTTTGGCGAAGGTTTTGAGTGTTGGTCCACAGACATGTCGGTGTTTTTCTTTTTTTTCTTTCTTTTTTTTTTACATTTCTTGATCGTTTCATCATTCCATCTCCTGACGTGTAACCTTTATTGAGATTCAGGATCTTGATACACAGACGTGTCTTGCTCCATACGTTGAGCACTTTATTCTCTGACATAGAGTCTTGACAGAGGTTCAGGATGTTGATGATGTAAGGACATGTCTTTGGTCATACCTTGACAACTTTATTCTCTGACATAACCATGTCAGAGGTTCAGAATGGTGATCCATGGACGTGTCTTTTTTCCGTATCCTGAACACGGTATTCTCTGACATGTAACTTTTAAATAGGTGCGGGATGTAATGCACTAAAATATCTTCTTCTTTTTTACATAATGACTTGCCCACTTAGTTCTCTGACTTATAACCTTGATGGAGACTAATCTGTCTTTTTTCCACAATAGTGTAATCACTTTATTCTCTAACATGCTGCCTTGATGGAAGTTCAGGATGTTGATGTGGTGTGGTTGCGGGTGTCTTTTTATGACAACTTGACCACTTTATTCTCTTATATATAATCTTGATGGACGCGCAGGATGTTCATGCAGTGGCCTATATTTTTTCCCATATTAACCTGACCATTTTATTCCCTGGCATATAATTTTGATAGTGGTGCAGGATGTTCATTGTGACATGTATGTCCTTTTCTGTAGACTGTCCCTGACCACTTCATTCTCTGATCTACAACCTTGCTACAGGTGCAATTTGCTGATCCAGCGGAACGTATCTGTCCATTGCCTGGCCACCTCATCACTTCTGATATGTAACTGATGGAGATTCAGAGTATATATGCAACAACACGTGTGTTTTTTCCATAAGTTGAGCACTCTATCGACTGACGTGTATCTTTGGTGGAGGTTTTTACAGTATTTCTAAAGGCTGTGTTGCGGGGGTAGATGGTGACTTTAACTTTGTGGAATAAAATGATCCATTCAGTTTGTATATAGTTCAGGTTGATGATGGGCTTTTTTTCTATTGTGTCTGTAAAGAGAGATTCAGAAGAAAGAATGTTCAAGAGCGAAGAAGTTCAATGTTTATACTCTTTTCAAAATGTGGTAGATGCAATGAAAAAGTCCTTCAACTGGAAACTGATTCTTAAGTAGCTATTTAATGTGAAACATGTATCACAATAAACAAAACCTCATTTCGAACGTGAGCATTACTGCAAGAAACATTGACTCACTTAACAGGTCGCCCCCCTCGCCCCCTCTAAAATGTATGCATAAAAAACTTACATACATATGTACATACATACTACATACATACGTACATACATACATACATACATACATACATACATACATACATACATACATACATACATACATACATACACACATACATACACACATACATACATACACACATACATACATACACACACTTCAAAAAAAATAACATGTCAAATCCTACTGTGAATCTTCGCAGGACCTTGAGCAGTGCCTGTCTTTAAAATCCAATAACCCTGTGCCTTGGTTTTGGAGAGTGGTCCAACGATATTGATCGATGTTGCAGACTTCTGACCGCTAGACAGCAATTACACATATTCCCTCGGTGGGCTTGTGTGTATGCCAGGCTGATACAAGTGGCGCTGGGCCGATTCCACTTAAGTGGCTAAAGTGGATCCAAAGATGAGTTGAGGAAAAAAGCATCTTACATGTTTTTTTCCACCCCAGCCCCGCATTTCCCGCGTGTCTTCACACAATAAACGGAGCAGTGTTTATCAGAGTTTTCTTTTTTACATTGAAAAAAACGAAATCAATATTCTAGTGTTTGCTCTTTTTTTTTTTTTTTACTCGCCTGAAGGCTCTTGAAGGAAATGATCTGAAAAGCGGATTAGCCCCCCCCCCCCCCCTCCCCTCCCCCCCCCCCCCACCCCTCCTCCATATATTCCCCTAGGGTTGCGATCGATTGAAAATGTCGTGTCCTGATAGATGCCTGGTTTGGTTTCAGCGGATTGGGTATCAATGCAATCACTACCCTTATCTAATGTGATCATTTGATCTGAAACTGTGTCTTCTGGTTTTTTTTTTTCCCCGTTCTCTCTCTACATCTCTCTGTCTCTGTCTCTCATGCATTTTATCACTTTTTTTCGTCTTTGTTTCTTCTTTTTTTACTTCCTTTATTTCTTGCTTTTTGTCACTCTTTGTATGTTTCTTTCTTTCTCAGGTTTCTGTTCCTTTTCCCAAAAGTTTGGATGTGAATAAGAGAGCATTCATGCTTATTCTACAATCCTTCTTAAAATAAATTTTAGCTTTCGTTTGTTCGTTCTCTCAGTGTCTCTCTCTCTCTCTCTCTCTCTCTCTCTCTCTCTCTCTCTCTCTCTCTCTCTCTCTCTCTCTCTCTCTCTCTCTCTCATATTCCATTTCCTTATGGAACCCAGAAACGATCTGAAGGCAGAGCAAGTAATTTCAGTGAAAAAAGAAACCCGACAACTACAAGAACAAAATGAAGAAGGTGACAGAAACTGTGTTATCTGTAATGTGAAGAAACACTATTTTAACAGGACGTTCACTGCCATTGATGACACAGGCTAGCAATGAATGCCGTTTACAGAGATCACGAAACCTCGTAACTAGATTATTAATCGTTTAGCGATTGGTCATTGACAATGACGTGAGAGATGTGATGCGCGTGCATCTAGCCAGTGATGCTTGTATCATGCCAGAGACAAGACTACTTTTTTCCGCCCAAAAAAAACATCGTTTCATGAGGTCAGTCCATTTCTTTTTATTCTTTTTTAACTTTATTAGTTAAAGATAGCAAGGATGAGTCCTTTCAGTGACTTTTTATCAGTCAGATTTCGTGTTGCTGCTCAGATCAACAAAATCGTATTTGCCGGTGTAAAGAAAAGTTTTAACTCCCCGAATGGTTTAACTCCCAGGGAGTTAAGCTGTTCATATGTAGATTTTAACTCCCCAGGAGTTAAACTAGAATGACTCCCACCCTGTGCCAAAATAACTCCACTCAATAAAACTTCAAAATGTTCTAAAATCTTTTTTTGTACATGTCTCAACACATTCTTGAAACATTAAGGAGGGGGGGGGGGGGGTCATTTTAGACTTAACTCCCACCCTGTAACAGAATGACCCCCCCCCCCCCCCCCGGGAGTTTATCCAGGCGTGTAAAAGTTTAACTCCCCGCCCACTAACGGGAGTCAGTTTTTTTCACAGTTTAGAATAACTCCCCTGGGAGTTAATGTGTGCACGTGTTTTCTGACTCCCAGGGAGTTACTTTGTAACAGAGGGGAAGTTAATCTAATCATGACTAAGATGACTCCCCACCCACCTATTCCCAGGTGTCTTTCGGTAGGAGAAGGGGATTTAATGTTCATGATCATCATCGTCATAGGGAAAGGAAATGTCCGTGCACATATTCGTGTGCTCATCTATGCATGTCCTTGACATTTTACCATGCCTTTTTGTATATAATCTGTATGTAAAGTCTGTATATACATGAATTAATGGTTTGATGCCTTTGGTAGAAATACTGTACCTTCAGTCTTCGGCGTTCTCTCTCTCTTCTCTCTCTCTCTCTCTCTCTCTCTCTCTCTCTCTCTCTCTCTCTCTCTCTCTCTCTCTCTCTCTCTCTCTCTCTCTCTCTCTCTCATGGAATCTATGCGACTATCAGTCACCCATAGGTGTAGGCCATTACACTCAAATGGTGTAGAAATGGAAATTTTTCAATTTTCCATTGTGTCATGCTGCCAAATTAGGGAGTGTGGGGGGTGCGGGTGGGGCGGGGGGGGGGGGGGTGTTGAGAGGGTAAGGAAGGTGGGGAGAGAATGACGAGTAGTCGCGACGTGACGTAAAATTGTTTGTATTGACTCGCTACATCTGGGAGAGAAGGAAGGAGAAAAAGGGTTAGCATAGATTAGAATTTTTTTTTTTAACCCTTGGTGATGAGAACACCACAGAATTATGGACTATGGTGTGTCTCTATTTGACACCAAGAGCACAGACACAATCAGCCGTGTCTCCCTGATGAGTCCGATCCAGCGGACGAAAGGCCTAGGAGCAGGCAGTACAAATAAATGTGCCTTTGAGAGGGATTACGATGGTTCCCTCAGGCAGCTAGGGAAGGGTTTCTCTTATTTATAATATATTCCCCCCATTTTCTTCATCTTCAATTTTTTTTTTTTTTTAAGTTCAAATCTTTGCCAAGTCATTACTATAACGACGGAAGAATTGTTAACCTGCACTTGTTTTCCCCTACTACTTAATTGTTCAGCATTATATTGTTTGGTCAATCAGTGGGAGATTGCATCTCTTAGGAGATCCAAGTAAAGGTTGTTCTATACAATTCTTAGCCACTCACAATGCTTGGGTTATTGAACAGCAGAGCTGACCACTCAGACTGTACACACACACACACACACACACACACACACACACACACACACACACACACACACACACATATATATATATATGAAATGCATGGGTGGTAGCGAGGTGCGGGGAGTGGGTGGTGGGTGGGACTCATTCTGGTGGTATGTCAGAATAACTCCCCTGGAGTCAAACTGAAACACAGAGGGAGTTAGTTTTTTTAAATGTTTTTTCTTCTAGTTTAACTCCCAGGGAGTTAAAATTTACAAATGAGTAGTTTAACTCCCTGGGAGTTAAACCATTCGGGGAGTTCAAACTTTTCGTTACACCGGCTTTCAGCCCGGTACCAGTACCACGTCTGGCACCATGGCCTCACATGACCAAGGTGAAAGGCCGGCCGTTGAAGGTAAGGAGACAGGCTTCAAGATGTAGCTCAAAGTTTGGATGCGAAATGGGAAAAGAGGTTCGATGAATGTGCAACTCTTTTGAGAACTTCCTTAAAACGTAAACTCGGTGCGAGAAACACCAGTGGAAACGATTCTGACGTCGAATATGACGAACTGGATGTTCTTGTTTTACAAGAGGATCAAGAAGAGTTAGATTTACAGCAGTGTGAAAAGGCACTGATTGTCGGAAATGCGTGTAGTTCCACCTCTAGCACCATTAAGAAAGACAACACACAGCTGTTCGATGAAATCAAACAAGAGCTCAGTGGAAAAGAAATGATAGGTTCAAAGGTCAGTGATGGTTTGGCAAAAATAGTAGTCAATGGGCATTTTAGCCGAAAGTTGAGGGAAAAAGTACAGACGGAGAAATCAGATGCTCACAATCGACCGGAAAAATGCGCAAAATTAGTTGTGCCGTTGGTCAACAAGGAGGTATGGTCCAAACTTTCAACAGATCAACGCAAATCGGATCTGAAGATCGCATCCGCCCAGCGCGCCATGATCAGGGCCACAACCGCGATTGCCCGTGTGGCAGACCAGAACGAGGCTTCGCGACAAAATGCAGAACTAATTGCGTTGCAAGGACACACCACACACGGGCTGTCTATATTCCGTCGTCAGGCGATGTGTCCACCGGTCAATCCGCGCTGTTTGCGACGAAACGATTGACGTTACCGAACATTTGTTTGGCGACAGTCTTGCATCCACCCTCAAAGATATAAATGAAATGGGGAAGATAGGCTACAAGGCCTTGTCTGCTGGAAAAGGGGAAACAACCCCATATTTAGTCGCTTCAGTATGACGGAAATGGGGGCGACAGGAAAGGGTCTTTTTTAAGGGGCCGTCTCAAACAAGCATTTCCCAGCCAGACGTGGGACATATCAGTACCCAAAACCACAGACACAGGGACAGCGCTACAACAGTTTTCCCAAAAGGCGCAACAACCACAGGAACAGCTTCTCTCGTCTGGAAGATGGTTCCAGAGAGGGGTGAAGGAGGCCATCTCCATCGCGGCACCACACCATCCCTCAGCTGGGACAGGGGGAGACGCATCCTGCCATCGGTCTACAACTCCCTGGTTTGGTCGATTGACGTGAGCTCGACTCACGGACGTGCGCACCGAACACGGTTCACCCCGTCAGTAGCCGAAAGCTCTGCTTTCGCCCATCTGTCTTGAGGGACTAGGTACGAATGTTTAATCAGCTTCTCTCAGTCTCAGTAACTGGGGTAAGTGATTTTGATGCACACTGGAAGCAGAAGAGTTGGAAGCAGGAAGATTGGCTAAATAACATCCTAAAATCGGTGACTGGTGCTGAAATTGAGACTCATTGTAATCTGGATGATTTAGCTACTTCGTCATGTGCACCCTCATATTCATTCAGAATAAATGCTGCAGAAACAGCTGTTACTGATAAAGAAATTGACACATCGCTCAGGGAAAAAGTTATAACAGAATGTGAGCACACTCATGGAGAAGTTTTGTCACCAATCTTCACCCGGCAGAAAAAAGATGGATCACAGAGAATGATCCTAAACCTAAAAGGTCTAAATGAAGAAATAACATATCACCATTTTAAGATGGACACTGACTACAGCCTTGGCTTTGATTAGCAGATCTGCTATATGGCATCATTGGACTTGAAAGATGCTTAGTACTCTGTACCCATTTGCACGGAACACAGAAAGCTGCTGAGATTTGAATGGATAGGAAACATTTTTCGAATACAATGCGCTCCCAAATGGATTGGCATTGGCACCACGTTTGTTCACGAAAATCATGAAGCCAGTGTTTGCTACCTTGAGATTGAAAGCCCATATCTCAACAGCTCTCTTGGATGATTCCTTGCTTATGGGCATTTCAAAGAGACAGTGCCAGGAAAATGTTTTGTAGATAGCAAGGGAATGAAAACACCAACTTATGTCCATGTAATACATTTTCTGTCAGATATGTATGCTTCTGGGGCTAGTCACAGTACAGTAAATTTAGCCCGAAGTGCAGTTTCAGCTTATTTGCACAGGCCAGGCACCGGGGCAGTGGATATCAGACGGTTTTCAACTCACAGCACCAGAGCAGCTAGCATTTCAGCAGCATTTAGCAGAGATGTGCCCATTGACTGTATAATGAGAGCGGCTGGGTGGTCTAGACAGACCACTTTTACCAAGTTTTACTGCAAACCTGAGCTTCAGAAATCTTTGGGACAATCAGTTCTAGACAGTTTTGTAAATAAGAAGTAGGAATGCTGCAGGGTCCCGTTTTGACCCAGTGACTGACTGATGTTTCATGGTACAGTTTGACCCAGTGACTGGTTGAAAGTGATTGCATGCCAAATTACAAATTGTTTTTGAATTACCAGAAACTTTACAGTTCTTGTGTAATTAAATGTAAACAAACAAAATCCATCAACTTGTTTATGTTGCTTTTATGATTGATTCAGTACACATGACCTCTAACTCTGAAGTCTTACGTCATTGGGAATGACCAATCGCTAGACGATTGATAATTAGTAAAATTAACGAGACTTACCTGTACGTTGAGGTTAAATTGGAATTATTTAGAGTCTAGTGATGGGAATGAGCAATCACGTGCCCTTCCATCTCGGCTCTGGATGATTCTCGCTTACCCTCCCAGGTATTGTCTGTTGAATTTATTTTGGAGGTCATTCGTGTCTAAATACTGGCTAGATGCGCGCGCATCACATCGCTCATGTCATTGCTCATTCCCATCACTAGACTCTAAATTATTCCAATTTAACCTCAACTTACAGGTAAGTCTCGTTAAATTTACTAATAACATGATATTCTTTTGTTTAACAAAGCAACAGCCTTGTCCAAAACACTAGGAAATGTACTGTGACTCAACGGACGACGGCGGATTTGTAAACTGCTGTTCTTCCAGACAAATCGCCATTGCAAAGCAGGTGGAAATGTTCATCATTTGAGAGCGATTTATCTAAAAGTGTGTCAGCTTTAAGTATGTAATGGCTGGATTTCATTTGGTCATAAAGAGGCCTTCCATAAAGAGGCC
This sequence comes from Conus ventricosus, assembly GCA_018398815.1. NCBI lineage: Eukaryota > Metazoa > Mollusca > Gastropoda > Neogastropoda > Conidae > Conus > Conus ventricosus. The sequence continues at coordinate 12,231,488 of CM031603.1, read as the reverse complement.
TTCCATAAAGAGGCCTTCCATAAAGAGGCCTCCTATAAGCTGGGACATACACCCTTAAATATAGTTTATTTTTGTACTGCTGTCAGGTCGCCCTGCAAATTTGTCTGTACTACATGGATTACATACATACACTATTTCTTTTACGTATTAAGTTTGCTTTTTGTTACGATTACTACCGCCTCATATGAATTACTACTGTAATGAGATACATCAAAAGTAGCATATACAAAATCCATTAAAAAAATGACGAGCATTAGACAATTCTAAAGAAGCATTATACAATTCTAAAGAAGTATCGTTTAAACTTCTGTTAGGTAATAAAAACAGTCATCTTTGACAACATTTCCTCAGTCATATTCTTTGAATTTTTGTAAAGAACTACTGCATTCAAGAGAAGGCAAGATAATCGCTGAGGCTAGCCTTCATTCTTGCTGTCAGCATTATTTAAAGGCGCCTTACTTCTGACCCCTGCTATTGTGTCCCTTTCCATACTCATGAGGGCTCAGAGTGCCGGAACACACGACATCCTCAGCCTGATGCACTGCAAGCCCGTGGGGCATGCAGCACCCAGTCAGTCCATGGCTGCGAATGAGGTGACCCACATCCGCGGTCTCACTCAGACTGTCTGGCCTCTTCAGCTAAAAAGCGTTGAAGGTGCGTATCTTCCATCCACGTTGTTACTTGCATGGGGATGGTGGTCCTTGACAGATAGTTTAGCTCCTGCCCGTGGGTTACAGACGAAGGTTTCTGTTTGAGCTGAATCACCACTGGAGTCCTTTGGTACATCGTCTGCGCCTCTAGTGGCGTCTGTGTGCAAGCGTGGACTGTTAGGACTGGCTTCCACATCGCCAGAATGTCTCTTCAGGGGACTAGGGCTAACATGGTTTGACGCCGCTGATGGATCTGTAATGGACTAGTTCCTGGAGGATTGGAACTTTTTTCTTTCAGCATTGGTAGCTTTAAACTCGCTTCTGGGCAGACAGTGTGTAGAAACGTGATAAGTGCATTAACAAGTGAATAAAAGGGTTCAGACTGGGGAAATTCCTGCAATATGTTCTTTAGATAGAATAAACTTTTGGTTGGCAATACAAAACAGTGTCATAGTTTTTAAAGTGCAACTCCTGTTAAATCCAGTCTTGTTCTACCATGTTATCTCTTTTCAACTGTCACAGTCGATCTAGGTATTGTCTTCTTTCTCCAGTACCTGAAAGAATAGATGTGATGTAGAAATTTGTGTTCACGCTGCGAAAAAGGCTATTGGGCTATAAGTATTAAGATTCCGAGTTTTGAAAGTTCTGATTTCTCTCTGTCTCTGTCTCTGTCTCTGTCTCTCTGTCTCTGTCTCTGTCTCTCTGTCCAGTCTATCTGCTTGTCTGTCTGTCTGTGTTTGTCTCTCTATGCCTGTCTCTCTATCCCTGTCTCTCTATCCTTCTCTCTCTCTCTCTCTCTCTCTCTCTCTCTCTCTCTCTCTCTCTCTCTCTCTCTCTCTCCTCTCTTTCTGTCTCTGTCTGTCTATCTGTCTGTCTGTCTCTCTCTCTCTCTCTCTCTCTCTCTCTCTCTCTCTCTGTCTCTGTCTGTCTCTCTGTCTCTGTTCTCTCTCTCTCTCTCTCTCTCTCTCTTCCTCTCTTTCTGTCTCTCTCTCTGTCTCTGTCTGTCTGTCTGTCTGTCTGTCTGTCTGTCTGTCTCTCTCTCTCTCTCTCTCTCTCTCTCCTCTCTCTCTCTCT
>CM031603.1:12194829-12212329 GCA_018398815.1 Conus ventricosus | reverse complement strand
AGCCCGGCCCATTAGTCTCAAAAGGGAAAGGGAAATTTCCGTAGCATCATTTTTAATCACCCTCATTCTTTTTCGATCGCTTTTAAAAAAAAAATTTTTAAAATTCTGTGGCCCTTTTCTTTCCCCCTGCTCTAAGGGGTGACCTTTTTTTTCGATGCCCTTTCCCCACGAGAGAACTAAAAAATGTCTTTTTCGGGGCCACTTGCCCCTTTCCACCAATTTTTTGGGGGCGAAAGTCCCCCCGGGAAATTTGGCTTTTATACGTTCTTAACAACAAGATTTTAAAATAACCAAAAATAACATTACCCTACAAAAAATTTTTACTTTTGGGGGTGATCCGTTTTAATATTTAATTTTACTAAATTTTTTTCATAGTTTACCCAGGACTAAAACCGCCCCATGGGAGAAAAAAACCCGAAAGGGAAAAGCGGGTTTGGGGCCCTGAACCCCGCCCCAGATACAAACGTCTAGCCTTTAATTGTTTGTTAAACGGCCTACCAAAGGGACTCCCCACTATCCGATTACTTACCGGGGTAAACTGGGCATGGGATTTTGAACCAACGAAAGTTTTAAATTAAAATTTAAAGTGGGGGGGTTTTTAAAACGCGGGGGGAAACAAGGGAAAGTGTGGGGAAACATTTTTTTTCTGGGTCCCGGTTAATTTTTTGATATTTTTGAAAAAAAAAATGCAGCACCTACAAATATATATTGAAAGATAAAAAAAAAATTAAAATTTTTTAAAAAAAAAATTTGCAAAAACCCCCCCCCCCCGAAAAGGGCCGCCCTGTTGTTTTAATTTTTTTTTTTGGCAGGGCTTTCCACTTTGTGTCGACCTTTGCCTTCGGGGGGGGCCCCCCCAGGAGTTTTTTGGCCCGGGGTTTTTTTGGGTGGTGGTGGGGGCCCTCGGGTCGGGAAAATGGTGGAAACCCGGCCCTTATTTGGGATGGGGGAAAACCTTTGGCCCCCCCAAGACTTTTTGGCTCCCCTCGAAACCCCCGAAACTGGTGCCAACAAATAAAGGGAAAAGTGCAGCCCTAAAACTTCCCCTAAACCCCAAAAAAACTCCAAAAGTGTGACCCCTGCGGGGGGAAAAAACCCCCACCAATAGCGATAGTTAAATTCTTATTTTTAAGCTTATTTTTTGGTGGTGGTGCAACCCGGGTGTAAAAGGGCCACCAAATTATTTACTTTTCGTGTAATGAAAACGAAAAAGCTCCCCGTGCGCGACCTTTCTAGCAGGGGGCTGTTTGGCGGCGAAAATGCTGCGGGGGTTTTTCTTTTTAGCAGGCTGTGGGGGAAAAATTTGGGGTGTGTGCATGCGCGCCCCTTTTGGGGGGTTTGTGGGGTGTGTGTGCGCCGCGTACTTTATGTGGTGTGGTGGGGAAGCAAGGGGAAAGGGGGCCTAACGCTAAACCCTTTGCTCCCGGGTTTGTGGCTGTTTGATTTGCTTAAACGAAAACACCAAAAACGTAAAAATTAAGCCCGAAAGGTAAAGCCTGATCCCCAAAACCCCAAAAACACCCACACACAAACACAAAAAGCGTTCCTCGCCGCTTCCCCTTTGTAATTAAAATGTTTCCCTGTAAACAAACCCGTTATTCTCCCCCTGTCGTTCTTTTTTCCTCTCTCTCTTTTGGGGGGCCCGGGGCTCGGGCTGGCCCCCGAAAAAAGTAATATGGATATTTCTTTTAGCCCTATCACATGATCCCCCCGGGGGCCCGCCTTTACTGTTACATGGGGGGGCTGTGTGTGTGTTTGGGCTTACACATAATGAGAACGAAGCCAATTTTCCTAATAGGCCACTGAAAGTAACTCGTTTAAAACATCCCCAAAAGATTTGTTAAAAACCCCGGCCTTTTTTTTTCCCTTGGACCTTTTTTAATGGAAGTGTACCCTGTTACCCACTTTTGCCAATTTGGGTTGGAAAAGGTTTAAATTTTAAGAAACCCTTTAATTTTTTTTTTTTAATTTCCTCTAAGTAGAATTTTAATTAAGCCCCCCCCAAGTTTTTAAAACCCCAAGTCATTTCCCAAAGGGTTTTTAAATTAAGTCATTTCTAAATTCTTAATTAAGTCACCCTTTTAAAAAATTTAAATTTAATTTTTTAATTAATTTTACTTAAATTTCTTAATGGGTTTTTGGATTAATTTTCTTGATAAAGTTTTTGATAAGTTCTTGTTTAAGTCACCCTCAAAGAAAAACCCAAAGTTTCTTATAATTACAAAAAAATACAAGCTATGTTTTTTATCTTAAATAGTAGATGTCTAATATAGTACACACCCCGCCTAAAAAAAACGGGTCATCGTTGAGTATGTCTTGCTCGGGCTTTTTCTGCATAGTTTTTAAAGGGAAGGGGTTTACATCCAAAAGCAAGCATTGATTAAAATTTCGGGTCAAAGGGAAAAGGGTCTTTTATAGACCCCGGTCTTTATTTTTGACTTCATAATTTATAATACGCCATGATCTTTTTTATTAAAAAATTTAAAAATTTTTCCCCTTTGAAAGGGGTTCAAAATGATGCTTTTTTTTTGGCCCCGGTTTTGGTGCAGTTGCCCTCTTTCTGCTTTTTAGTGGCTCAGATTTTTTTTTATTGCTTTTTTTCTGTTGCCATTCTTTTTTATGTTTTATAACAGAAAAAACCCCCCCCAGCAGCAACAATGGCGCCAAAAAAAAGGGGGAACAGTTTTAAGTTCAATATTCCTGAAGGGTTTGGGGCCCCCTTTTAAACAGGAGTTTTTTTTAGCTTTGGGATTGAATAACTTGGTTTTGGCGTTTGGGGGTTTGTTTTCATGATGCTGTAAAATTAATTTTTTTTTGTCTGTTCCACCTTTCTAATTTTCTTTCCCGCTTCCCAACCCCGCCCAGGATTTTTTAAAGGTCTCCCCCTGATTCAGCGTTTTCTTTCTGATTTTTTTTGGGTTGGTTACTTTTTTCCCCCTGATTCAAGTGTTTTCTGGTTCTGCTGGTTTTTCCCGATCGTTCCTTTTTGGGGGGAAATAAAAAATTTTATGATTTAAAAATTATTAAACCCTGATTAATGGCGATAACAATTTTTTCCAACTGTAGTATTAAAAAATCACATCAAAAGACTCTAATGACTTTTTTTAAAACTGGAAACTTGCGTTAAATCATACGTAAGATTTGTTCCGAAAACGGGGGGCAAAACTAAATGAAATAAATTTAGGGGTACAAATAAGAACCGTTTTTTCCCCAACACTTTTCACCAATTCTAGACCCCACTGCGCTTCATTTCCTGTTATGAAAAACTTTAAAAAAGTCTTTCGGCGCATCTGTTGGAAACTGTTCTATGCTGAATTCAGTTCCGAGGGAAATGTTTTGTTTTTCCCCCCACGCTGCTAAAGAATACAACCCCTTTCCCCCTTTGGGGGGATAATAGCTTGGTCATCCGTTGGTCATTCATAAATTCCCCCCCGGAAGGTTTAGGCTGCCCTTTTAACTGTAGGGTCTCACTGTTCATGTTTTTTTTAAAAATTTTAAATTTTTTTATTTTCTAAAAAAAAAAAAGAGCAAACCCAAAAAACTGTTGCTAACCTTTTAACCAATTTTTTGCCGTTATTGGAGGGGTAAGTGTAGGATACTCAATGCTTGGTTTAAAAGCCTGTTTTAAAAATTAAACCACGATCTTTGGAAAAAATAACTTTGAGGATTCACAAAGTGAATTTCTATCATTGCACTTCGGTTGCCACGAAAGATTTTCCCCGTTAAGCAAGGAAAAAATCCAGACAATTAAATATGAAAAAAAAAAAATACAATTTTTTAAAAAAAGGCTTCCTCGCAATAATGATGGCGGCGCTGTTTGGGGAATGCGCTTTTCTTTTAAATGGAAGTAATTTTGCATTTAAATAAAAATGCGGGATGACGGCGAGAGGGAAAAAAACATAACAAAGCATTGGGGGAACAAACGCTGCACAAAGCGCCTTTGTAAGGCAGAGACTTGAGCAGTTTTGATTTTAATTTAAAGAACCCCCGAAAAAAACAGGGGCCCTGCGGCTTACACATTTAAAAAAAGTTGATCCAAACAATAAAAGAATATTATCTAGTAACAGGGAAAACCGGTTCAGACATTTCCCCCCCCAAAATTCAGTGACTTTTATAAAAAATTTTAGAAAAAAAAAAAAGATGCAAGAAAAAAGGGTTTTTTTGTCGTTGGTTTTGACCGTCGGGGTAAATTTTTTCGCCATAATATTGGCTGAATAAAAAATGAACAAAATTATTATTCGCCAAAAGGATATGGGGAAAGGGGAAACACAGAAAATTTAAAAAAAAAGCCAAGCAGCGGGAAATCATGAAAAAAAACAGCAAAAAAGGTTATCAAACAAAACGATTTGGGAAATTTATTTACCCGCGGCCTAGACGAATACAGGGGACCACACTTTTTGAACAAACTCCAAAAAGACACCAAACAAATGGATCTTCTATATTTACCCCCGGTAGGAATTGGGCGAAAAAGATTTAAGTACGCACTAAGTCATTGACAAAGCTTTAAGATATAAAGGGTGCTGAACCATTAACACAAAAGAGTGCCCTTTTGCTGTTGCTGTTTTCCATAAACGGGTATACCAACAGGGCCACTAAAATTATCCCGAAAAGATTCAAGTTGATGAAGGGAAAAAATTTAAAGGCCAAGTGAATCCAAAAATTTTTTTAAAACACAGAGGGTTTCCCCCAAAAAAGGCATTCCCGGGGGTTTAAGACACAGGCTTTTTGTTGAAAACTTTAACAAACAGTTAGCCCCAAAAAAACTTTTTTTTTTTCCAGTTCACAGAGAAACTTTTTTGCAATTCCGCAAAAACAGAAGGGTTAGAAAATTTCCCTCGTTTTGCGCCCCAATGAATAATGAAGAAAATTTTAAAAGGGGTAAAGCCAGTACAAGCAATCAAAAGAAAAACCAAAAAAATTTTTGCTGAAGACTCCGTAAACCCACAAACTATTACCCTTTTGGTTTTTTAAAAATAAGGTTTCCTTTATTTACCGGGGGAAGCAGAAGGGGAAAACTCGCATCAGGGGGAAAACCCATCCCGTTTGGGGGTGTTGACCCATATGAAAAAAAAAAGAATTGTAAAGATGAATCCGCCCGGGGTTTTTTACGAAAAACTGACACAACAAAACAGCCAGCCCCCCCCAAAGATCTTTTGGGAAAAGAAAATGCAGATAATCCTGCCAGGCACCGCTCCGCTTTTAAATTAAATTTTCGTAAAATATTTTGGTTTTAAAATGGGAAAGGGCCCGAAGGAAGCGCAGAACGAAACAAGAAGGGGAAAGGAAAGGGCCCCTGAAAAAGTAACGGGAATCATTTTCATGCGTGTAAAAGCTATTTAAGGGAAAAATTTTCGAGGATTTTTAATTTAATGCATGTTTAAAACATCCAGATCGCCTACCAATCCTAAACCCCCCAAAATTTGGGGAAAAAAAATTTTTCCTTTTAAATAATAAAAAAAATTTGAACGGGGTCAAGCAAACATTTTAGAAAAAAATTTAAAAGAATTTTGGTTTAACTATGATTTTTCTTTTAAAAAAAAAGTTGATGAAAAATATTTAAAAACCCCCGTTTATGCGGGCCCCCCCAGTGGGCCCATTGCATTTTGAAAATCTGGATTTTAAAAACACCCGTTTTTTGGTTTTTTCTAACTAAAAGGGCTTCTTTGTTCCCAAATGGTTTTTGGTTTATTTCCTGTAGATTTGATCGGGAGTTTTAAAGTTGGGCAAGATGAAAAGTCTTATTGCCAAACAGTGCTTCCTTTTTAAATTGTCATTTTGATAAAGTTTTTAGCACAACGGGTTTCGGGGATATTCCCTTTGCTTTTTTTAAAGATTTTTTTTCCTGGGTCGAAAAACGTTAACAAATTTTTGACTTAAAACCCCTTTCTCCTTAATTTACCTTTTTCCAGATAATTCATCCTTCATCTTTCCTAAAACCTTCTGTAGTAATTGAATGAAAAGGCGAATCTTTAGGGTAATCAGATGTATCATACCATCCTGCATGCCCTTTAGCCACTTCGGTTTTCATGTCTTTATAGATGTCTTCAGTAGGGATATCTATAACAAAACTATCTGTATTGTGTAAAGTACTCTGGACTCAGGATACGGGCTTAAAGTAGTCATAAAGAAACTCTAACATCAAAAGCTTTGATAATTCTAAAACATAAACCCAATAAATACAGGTTTGTCTAATTTGACTTTCTTTTTTTTCATCATTATGCCAAAAAGCTGATCATGAAATCTTCTAAAGTCCTGATAATTAGTTTTTGAAGTTAGCTTAATTGCTTCGTTCTCTTTGGTGACCAATCTAACATCTTTGCGCTTGTGCGGATTCTCCATAGTCTTTCCAAAACAGCTGTTGTTCAACAGCTTAAAAAAGTCTTTTCCTGAAGCATCTGTGGATTTAGTTCTAAGATCAGTGTTCTTCATGATGTATGGTTTCAGAAACTGTTCTTGAGCAAAAGCAATTATGCGATGAACAGCTGTTAACTTCAAACCGTGTCTTAAATAAATTGTAGAAGTTGTAAATTGCAGACAATACTTATTTTTGCCTCGAGATTAGGGCACAAGTATAGGGCGGCTCTCTTGGATCCTCTTTAACCTTATTCTGCTGCTAATGATATCATTATGCAGGTCATGAGTCCTGAGGATATTCTAAGTCACTTAAGAAAAAAACCCACAGAGCTGTTGATCAGCGTTAAACCGCCCCAACCCTTTAATACCCCTTGAATATTTTTCAGATCGCCCGTAAAATGTTTTCCATTTTAAAGTTGCGTAACGGAAGTGATTGCGCTCCCATAGCCCAACCATACAGATTGATGCATCTAAATACATGAGATAGTTAGACCTTTTACTTGGAATCATAATCATCTAGTATTTGTTTTTGCTTTACAGTATGATGCGACGCGCCCATACTAATTCTCCCGCAATCCGTTTTCAATCATCTGTATCATTGGTAGTCAGACAATAAATCAATCTGTACTCCAGAAGAAACTTTAAGAAAGCGTCCCAGCTCATTCCCGGGTGAAGAATAAAATGCGCAGGATCCAAACTGTAAATGTTTCAGCTGTCTTTCTATAATTTTTCAAAGAACGTCGCCAACAAACATACAACGGCCCATTAAAGTAGGATTCATGATAGTCTCCCCTCCGTTTTACAATCTAACTTCTTCTGCCACGCATCTTGAGCATGCTGGTAATCTGAATCGCTGAAGTCCATTTCCTCCTAAGACTAGAAAAAGATCGCGCCTTTAGGAGGAAGCGTCTCTTCGCCAAACCTTTTCCAACTGTTCATGTACGCATAAGGTAAAACACCCTTTCAAACAAGCGTTGAGTCAAAATAATCTTCCGTTATTGGCAGGACTTTTAAGGACATAGCCAGTGCCTCTAATGAGCCCATCATGTGTTGCATTGGAGTTAGGGGGGGAAGTCGTAGAAAGACATGTTATTTAAAAGTGAAACACATGGACTTTTCGAGACTGTGCAATCAGCTACCCTGAGGCGTTGTTACTGCTTGCAATATAGAATGAGAGTCGGAAAACTTCGCAAGTTAGGAAAGAAGATGGGCACTCCATGTCTTTTGGTTCAACACTTAGTTGAAGATTGCATTTTGTTTATGCGCTGCTCCTCTAAACTTCCCCACTATGTGATCATGGTCTCTTACTGTGGGGTTTACACTCTTGGCGTTAGCTCTAAACCCGCAAATCCAACAATGCGTGCTGAGATCATACTGTTTTGGTCTCGTCAGGCGTCATCTAAGATTTCAGATAAATTAGATTATTAGAACAGTCATTGCGCACTTGCTGCCATCTTTTTAAGAATGTTTCTGGAGCCTCAGGTCCTCTATATAATACCTGGTTCTGATAAACGCCATCCGACCTGACAATAATGAAGCAAATAACAAATCGATGAGTACTCATTAAGACTGTTTTCGAAGTTTTTGTGGTGCTGGCCCTTCAAAAGGAACAATGAGTGATTCAAAGTCTGCATAAACAACGTATGGACTTTGATTTGCAGCCGTTTCCAGTTCTTAAACTAACTTTAGATCCAGGGTGGGGGGGCGTAGTTAGTCTGTCTTACAGCTACTGAACATCTTTACAATGTTTTATATGTTCACTCGCGGCTTGGGGGCACAGATGGACTTCTTGTTAAATAAACATTTCTGCAGAATTCTTGTATGTTTAGTGTTTTTTGAATATGCGCTAATAAACGCTCATTGTGCGTATCAAAGTGTAATGGGGGCAAGCGCCGCCCCTGGGGGGGGGGCTGGCGAAAACATTAGGAGTATGTCCACATACTTTTGGCTGGTTCGCGCTATTTGTTTGGACTGTTCGTGACACTTTGATTGCACCAAATTTGTTTCCTCATCCCATGTGTATACATTTACAGTTTATTGGTTGTTTAGTTCTTCAAACTGATCAATTTGGTCCTACACTAACAGGAAAGGATATCCATAGAAGTAAGATCTTTTGGTGTATTGCCGATAGTTAGTCCCTCTCTCGCGTTTTCGCGGACATGATGCAGCCTTGCGAGAACACACCACATAAAACATTTGTCCGTCCTGTAACTTTATGTTTAGAACTGCTCTCTTTAAAACCAACTCCTCCCGAGTAGCGAATGTAAGCCTTGCCCTCAATCGGTGCATACTTGCCTGTTTTAATCTAATCTCTAAGACTTCGCCTCTGACCAACCAGAGCCTCTCATTTTTAAGCTTCTTCAAGCGCCACGTCAAACTGTGTAAGCAGTTCGTCTGCCCAACCCGTTGTTAAGTTCATTATAGAAATGAATAGTCTGCTGTTTAGTTGAGACCCAGACTTCTAGATCTTCTTCATTTATTGTTACATAGTCGATTAAAACAGCTAACATTACTTAACTGGCGGGTCTATAGTTATTTGCATGCTGAACTTGAAAATAGCATGAACAACACTTTGCCGGTACGGTTGTTGGGTCAATGACTTTCTAAATCAATATCATTCAGTGCTCTTGATAAACGCTCTCTCTCGAGCATTCCTTCAAACAATTCGTCTTGTTCCCTTCATATATCTTAGCCATGCGGTCTCTTTCTTCTAAGCAAAATATTTATTTAATTAAAAAAAAATACTTAATCAGAACCAATATCACCGGTGCTATGCGCTTAGGACTCATAAACTAAAGTATAAACCAAACCCTTTGGTGTTGTTAAATGTGAGCTGTTTAGAACAGAGTTTAATCGTCTCGTTACTTTTTTTAAAGCCTTCGCATTTTTAAATCTGCTCGGCGGTACTGGCGTTGAGAAAAACTCCCTGCCTTTCATTGAAGATCAACTTTTGTCTTTTGTAGTCAACAAAATCGACCTGTAAACCGATTAAATTCGTCATCCTTGATGTTTGAACAACAAGTCGCTTTTATTTAGTGTCAGTTAAACGAACTAAGTTTAGAGCTCCGTTATTAGTTGAACCATAGCTGTGTGCTTTTGGAGTTTAAGTTTTTAATTTTTTGCCAGCCCACTTACAGCTAATGAACCACAGCCGAGAGCTAAAGACAATCCTCCTAGCGGTAAAGTACTGCGGGTGCACCTTATGCCGTTGCTAAGAAAAGGGCCCCCCCACACTCGTTCCTGCTAATGCAGCACTAATAGTCGATGCCCCATATTAACATAGTAACGCATTAAAGCAGCAGAAGACTTCCTTTGTTTTTGCTGTATTTTGAAAGGTCCTGCTCTAGTTTTTGTGGATTTGCGTAATGTTTTTGTTAATTCTGAAGGCTTTTATGTCAGGGGTTTCTATAACGAGCAGAATTCCTGCTATCTCCTTCATCTTGGCAATCCATCCGTGCTGGTAGGCACATTGGATAAACTAACAACATGCTTTTTTTAAAATGAAAAAATAATCTAGTATACTACATCTGTTTAATCTGTATTGTTGAATATTCAGCGGCGCATCATATAATAAAAAAAATGTACATTAAGAGGTTTAATCGGCTTCTTCTTCTTTATCAATTTGAATGTTTTTACGTCTCTCACTTTTCTTTCCTCCCCGCTTCCAAACAACTCAATCCTCCGTTGACCTTAGTCCATCCATAAACCGTATTTGTTGTAAATAATCATCATGCCTAACATTGTTAAGATGTAAATCTTAAGACACTAGGACTGCTGTTGGATTTCAACCCCTCCCACCCCAAACAATTTTCTTATTTTCGTCAAACAGAATGATAAGGTCTAAGCCCGCTAAGCGTAGGATTATGGTTAGGACTACCCGTCAATTGAACATTGCACATTTGTATTTTAGGATTAAAAACTTTGCAACTGGCGCTTTAAAACGTTCTTCATCTTCACCAGCAATAAAATACCTATAAAGATGAATGGATGCAATACTAAAACTAAAATTCCATATAGTGTCCTCCCTGCTTCTAGGATTATGTTGGATGATGACGCTCGTTTCGTAATAATAATAGTTGGTCTTATTGATTTCCCAATCACTTTGCTAAATCAGGTTGCAACAACGTCAACCTCTAACAAGGGGGAGGTGTCCAGAAATGATGTACTTGCTTCGGTGGTCCAGATATCTGATAACACTTTGTATTCATTAAAAGTTGATTCATATGACAATCTCTTTTAATGCTCCTTGAAAGTATGGCGCATGCGCTTTTAACAACTCAAAATCTAGAGGGGATGGAAAAGCGATTTCCATACGCAAAAATTACAGCTTGCATACTTTTTAACCGTCTTAGTATCTGCGGCGCCTAGTCTATGTTTTAGTGCTTCTCATTTTCGGATTCTTGAAACGCAAGATCACCCTTTCATTCCCGTTAGCCATAAGATCAGATAGGGTTCTTAAAAATTAATGTCCTGCAATTGTGTAAAAGAAAATAATTCTTGCCCCTCAATTTAAGAAAATTTTCTTAACGATTGCCCGCCCCAATTCTGTACAACTGTCCTGGATTGGGTCCCTGTTGTTGAAGCGAGTTCTATTTTGAAAGTAAGACGTGCAGAGCCTGGCACAATCACTTCATCCCCCCCTAGGTCTGGAAATTGACAGTAAGACTTTGATCCGCATCTATAGTAGAAGGATTATTTTGGAACAGTAATATTCCGCTATTTCCCTTCACGCCATAGGGTTTCTTTCCGTCTTTCGGCGGGGGTAAGAAATCGACCACGTGCGTTTGCCATTTTTTTATAAACAACATAAAAAGTTAATTATTTTTAAAACATGGCAGAATTGAAGCGGAAGAAGATTATTGATGTTTTTGACCTGGAGAACGACATGAGTGAAATGATTCCTTTGACACAGCATCGCTCCAATGCACTCAATGCGGCATGAATTAACAGAAAGTAAGTTAAATCAATGTCCCCAAATTTAGGCCAAGAACCCCTCCCGAATTTATAGACCCAAATGATTTTGAATTAAAAGAGGATCATATGTTTGGAGGAGCGACCCAGGACAACTTGTTCAGCTAAACTAAAAAAGACCCATCAAAGTTTTTAGCTTGGGTTTCAATTAGCAATAGACCTCAGTGGACAAGATCAAAAACGCCTTGGTCTAGTTAGACCGAATTAATGGCGAGGCAGTTTTCTAACCTTCAAAACACACGCAGGAACTCCAACAGCTAACCAAATACAAACATGAACTTGAAAGAATTAAATCAATCGAGATAGGAAAATAAATGCAATAGAAGCAGAAACCATTTTTCAGAAGAAACAGCATTTGAAACTAAACAACGACTCACCGCTAACCCATGCGAGAAAATAACGGCCCATGATCATGCTTTAAGAACCATTAGAGGCGAATTAACAAACAATTTAGCAAAACTAGGTGAACTAGATGAGCATATTAAAAGAGAAAAAGAAAAACTCGTGAGGCAGATGACGCCAACTTAGGGCCTGATATTAAAGAAGAGAATAAACCCAAAGACTAAAAATCTTGACAAGAAAGCTCCGCAAGACTAGAAGCTAACTAACTAACCGAGTCCAATTATCGACCAAGTGAATAGAATAAGAGAAACTATCGATAAAATTTTATCAGAAAGACACAACACTAGCAGAACGAATACGAACGCTGTTTAGAGAGCAGGGAGTCACATTAGCAAGCGTTATAACGGCTTAGGATTTGCAATAAGTACAACTGGTGATAGGCTATTCAGGCGGCGGGAGGAGAGCAAAGTTTCAGTGCCTCCGCCGGCCATCGCTCCATCGCCGCCTGATAAATCATGGTAAAAAACCAACTTGATCACATCCTTGCGAGTTTATTAAAAAAATTAGCCCAGTAAAGCTATAACTCTACCCGTATTTTAGGAGTATTGTTAGCTGTCTTTTGTCAACGGCAAGCAAAGTAGTTGGCTTTTGGCCGAGCACTTATGGACATTAGTTTTCCGTAATAGTTGGTTACTATTTAGTAAGATAAAGACCAGTTAATCCTATGGCATTAATCCAAGAACAAGCTCTGTCTTTTCAGATTCATGGTCATCGCGACAGATCCGGGTCTTCAACAGCCTTTGGGCTTTGACCTCGGGGATTGGATGAACTAATCTTGGTGTTTGCTGTACTGATTGCAATATAAACTGCTCAGAATTTTATTTCGTTTTCCCACCTTCTGTTCAATCGCCTGCTATAAGAATTTCATTAATTATAGATTTATTATGAATTCCTACCTGGAGTCTGAGTCAGAAGGCAGCATGAAAAACCATGCCATCACAAGTCATACTTCTCGATCTGCGTAATGTAAAACATTTTGGGTACCTTTTCCTATACTAAGGTAATCAACTGTAGAATTAATGGCGTCCTCTACAATTTGCTAAGTAATTGTTTTGCCGATCAAAGCCAGTAGAAGATCCGTTAATGCTCGATCTGGCCTGGCTTGCGAACCTAGCAAAAAAACAAACCAAACGTATGTACGAATATAGTCGTTTATTCGTTCTATCCGCTCTAGTTAGGCCCCTAGAAGTGTCTAAAATAAATGTTGCTCCTATGCTGTTTTATGCTCTGCTGTATGGACCCAGGCTGAAGCTAGTTTGCCGAAAAGAAAGTTTTTGAAAGGGGGATGCCAGTCATAGTTATACTTTCCGAGCGTGCCACCCGAAAATAAAGGTCCCGCCTAGACCATGAATTATGATCCAACGTTTTGTCTAAAGCCGTCTTGAAGATAATATTGAAGTTTCGTTACAGATCTTTTAAAAGCCTTCATGTCTATTATGTGCTGATGGATTAAATGGTTTGTCATTTGGGTAAGTGGCCTTGCAATTCGTCAAAATTACGTCGAAGGTGTATAGAAATGAAATCTGTACACTGACCTACCAAAGGATCATGGGTGATTTAAAAATGATCAGCATACGCCGCTCCACACACCCAAGTTGATTCCAAAACACAAGCAAAGTTTAACTGGTTCTGATAAAACTTGCATCGGATGACAAAACCCGCTTTCTTGATGCGGTCGTTTTCAATAGGGGGGTAAGATAGCTCTTCAATGGAGTATACTCACCTTTTTAGGAAAAGAGCAGTCTGTGTCACGCAATGTCAAGAGTATCAGTTGCTATAATTTTAAGATAGTAGTGCTGCCAACAGAAAGTATTTTCATCAGTATATTTGAACGCGCTCATTTTATTTCGTTTCAAAAAGAGTTTGTAACAATATAACCCAAGACGTCCCTTCGTTTTTAGAACATGCATTGATAACGAATGCGGGGCCAAAAGGTGCACTTCATGAAATATTCTACAATGTCGTAATGGTTTAATATAACTGAATCCAAGAAAAATACATGCAGTACTTAAAATTAAATAAAGAAGGGAAGGTAGTTAAGCCGGTTAACCATACCTATGTTCATACGGGTTTTGTTCGCTAAAAGAAGCAATGAGTAATTGTCGACAGACTCTCAACTTAACATGCAAATCTAAAAACTATGGTAACATTCAAACCTGAAGAGAAGTAGCACATTACCTTGGGGGGGTGGAACTAGCTAAAATGTTAGGCATTGCGATGACAATCATAGATTTAGAGTTGGTTGCCAGACAAAACACCTATGAGGAGAAAACCCGCTCGATCTTAGCATGACATTCATTACTCTATGATCATTTGGACTAACTAACACTGAATGAAACTTATAGATGAAGGCCCTCAACTGTTTAAGAGCTCTTCCGTCGGGTGAAAGCGCAAATTGCCGAGTATGAAATCATACATTCCCTAATTTACAGTATTAAAAATGAGTTTGTGGAGGGTTGGATCATTTAATATAAAAAATCAAGACAAAACAGGGAAAGTTGTAAAATGTGATAACCTGCACATTGTTTTGGAATAAAATAATAAACTGTACTAAAACATTCGCGTGGGCCAGAAGAATCAGGAGTATACATTAGCGCCTTGTGTGTATAACTTTAGAATTAAAAGACCTTGCAGACGTTGCGACTTTGAACAGAACGGTGAAAAGGCGCTTTTTAATGGTTTTGAGTACACTAAAGATGGTGATTATAAACGCAAAGAGGTTGCGACAACAAAAAAGTTTCCTAAACTAGAACAGCTGCGCAATCTGGAAGCAAATAGTTTGGCCATATGAATACCAATAGTTTCGAAAGCCTGACCTCAATGGCACTTAGGAACCATATTTAGAATTGGGACAATAAAATTTGAAGTCATAATCCAGTTACATATTTTAGCCGCCAAAAAATATCAGAAAAGCATTCAACTCTGGCCCTTTACACGTAAGTTCTTATGCCGGACGACAATAGTCGGAAAGAAATGAAAATAACGCCGTATGGTAAATAGCAGTACATCCTCCACAGAGAGAAACGTTTTTAAAAGAATGCTCAACAAAATTCCAGTTCATTCCGCCAAATGAAATTAAGGAGATGCTTTTTCACCAAATGATATTTTGGAAATTTCTGTCTTAAAAAGATAGGGAGAAGATGGAGTTGTGGGCGTTTATGACGTCCTTTTTAAAGGAATTCTAAGTAGCTGAAAACTAGGACGTTGACATCTTAAAGTTACTGTTGCATTCTTCTCCATGGGCGAGATATTAAGGTCATAACAACAACAACAAAATCAATATTAGTCTAAATAAAACCAAGCTTACGCACTGAATTTGGATAAGCTTACAACTTAGCCTTATAGGATTTATTATACTGGAACAGTTTTTACGAGAGCATGATAATAAACAATAACTGGAAATATTAAATTCTAGTAATAA
Source organism: Conus ventricosus (assembly GCA_018398815.1). NCBI lineage: Eukaryota > Metazoa > Mollusca > Gastropoda > Neogastropoda > Conidae > Conus > Conus ventricosus. The sequence goes on along the minus strand of CM031603.1, from coordinate 12,197,181 downwards.
CACTATGAGCAGTTAAACTTATGACAAAAACCCCTCATTGTTCATTTGATTTGTGGACGACTGGTTGTGGAAAAACAATATTTCCTCGACCTGTTACAAACAGTTATCGCTATAATTTTAATCATATTGTGGTTTTCTGTCCAACACTTAAATGGCACAAAGCATATTCATGATGAAGGTTTAAATGGACAATGATGACATAATATTTTAGTTGATCCCACAAAAACTTATGAGTGTTTTAGAACAGTTTTATATACCCTGTTTGAAGGAACGCAGAACACATTTATTATAGATACTGTTCAGCAGAAAAGTAAAAGACATAGTTAAAAAGAGAAACTCTTTGTCGAAATAGCTTTCGCGAAGACATGCTCGGGATAAGTGTGTGGATTTTAATGCCAAAAATATAACTCAGTTTTAAAGACTTTAGAGAAACAGTTAAAGAACTGTAGTGTATTCACATGAAAGACAGAGCTCATTGAAGAATGTTTGCGTGAAAATGATGTTATTGAAATGACTCAGGAAAAACACAGGATTAAGCAAAAACTTGAAATCTAAAAAGTTTAGTAAATTAGTATTGAAAACGGATAAACCCACGCAGTACTTTGTTTTGTAGATAATCGTTATTTTTTAGTTATTGAAGTCTTCACTTTCAGAGAACAGTAATATGCCGCTTGCGTGTGTGTGTGTGGTGTGTGTCTGTCTGCCCGCCTCTCTTCCTGTCTGTCTGTCCCTCTCTCTCTGTCTCTCTCTTCTCTGTCTGTCTGCCGGTGATTCTCTCTCTCTCTCTTCCGCCACAGGAAAAGGCTGCTTTTAGGCCACTTTTGCCCAAAAACTCGGTGGTGAAGCAAGGGGGGTTGAACAGACATTTATCTGTTCTCTCCACGTCTGTGGTCTTGGTTTGGTTCCGTCGGGGTCACCGGTATCGGTGAGTCCATGGGGGCTGTCGTTGGATGGACGTGGTGGCGCCCTCTGGAGGGGGAGCTCACTCACGCCGGCTCCGCGACTAAGCAATTATTGTCGTCAGTAGGGCTTAGTAGGTGCTGTCCTGCGTATGTTAGATCAGAACAGGCGCCACTGAACACCACCGAGTGACTCGGCAGCAGTGCAGTGTCTCCTCCGGTGGGTTGCCTCTTGACGACTTGACATTGACTGCCCCCTGTGGATTGTCGGTGCCGGGGCTGCGGCGGGGCCGACCGGGCTGTGGCTGTGGACGGGGTGTCGGAATGAGCGGGGTGGGTGCACTGCCTCTGAGTGGCGCAGAGGTTGGGACCCAAAAAAAAAAAAATGTCCTGACTAACACAGCAGGTGACTGTATCCCTGAGGCCTGGTTGAGCTAGGATATGTCTTATGAAAGTAAGCGTAGAGTGTATAGCCCTGTCACGCAAGTCCTAGACCAGGATGGAACGCCACAGCCTCGCCTCCATCATCTGAATCCTGTTGACAGCCTCGCCTCCATCATCTAATCCTGTTGACAGCCTCGCCTCCATCATCTGAATCCTGTTGATGATCATAAAATAAGTTTCAAATTCTGTGTCTCTTTTATGCTCTGCTCTAACGGTGATCTCAGTTTCGATTTTTTTCTCTCTCTCTCCAAAAGTCTCAAATTCCGTGTCTCCTCATGCCGTGCTGTGACAGTCATCTCAGTTTCTTTTTTTGTGTTCTCCACGTCTATCCCTTGGTGACTTTATGCCAAAGTCACTAGTGTCAACACGCTCATAGCGAATGCCCATGGACAGACGTGGTAGTGCCTTCCAAAGGGATGGGATCACTCACGCTGTCTCCGCTACTAAGCCATGACTGTCGTCGTCGAGGGGGGGTGGGGGGGGGGAGGCTTACTAGGTATGTCTTGCGTGGATTGGACCAAACCAGAGGCGCCGCTGAACACCAATGGCGGGACACGGCAGCAGTGCAGAGTCTCATCCAACGGTTTCCTATTGGCGAGTGTATACTGAATCTCCTTGGGGATTTGCTGGTGCTGAGGCTGTGGGGGAAAACACGACGTGTGGCTGTGGCTGTGGAGGTGGAGGTGGAGGGGCAGCATGTGGGGTATGTCACTGCAGTGGTACAGAAGATGACACAGGACAAAATGGACCACACACACATACATTCACGCACGTGCGCGCGCGCGCGTGCGCACACACACACATATATACATACACACACGCATTCACACACACACACACACACACACACACACACACACACACACACACACACACACACACACACACACACACACGCGCGCCGCGCGCGCGCACACACATGCACACATCAACGCACACAGAGAGAGAGAGAGAGAGAGAGAGAGAGAGAGAGAGAGAGAGAGAGAGAGAGAGAGAGAGAGAGAGAGAG
>CM031603.1:12184829-12189829 GCA_018398815.1 Conus ventricosus | reverse complement strand
CTCTTCCATTTTCAATAAACGAAACCAGTATTTAACAGCGCGTACACAACAGTTGATTTGCAGTGGATATCTTCCGAGGTCGCCATAGATCATTTTGTTTGGAGTACGACTAGATACATTCAGAAATTTTTTGCAAGCGAATACATGTATACTCTCCACAGGATTGTTTTCTGCTATAATGCTCCAAACTTCACAAGAGTACAGAAGTATTGGTTGGATTTTGACATAAAAAAGTTTGAAAAAAGTTTTCCTGGACATATTATTTAGCTGATTATATTCTAAATACGTCGAACAGCGCTTTTTTCCCTTTTGTAGCTAATCGTCTGGCGCTTCCATAGGAACTCATAGACGTAGTGAAAGTGAAACCTAAATAAACGTATCTGTTTACGACTTCCAAAGGAACACCGTTCATAAACCACTTCTCATACCTGCTCAGATACCCTAAAGAGAGAGAGAGAGAGAGAGAGAGAGAGAGAGAGAGAGAGAGAGAGAGAGAGAGAGGGAGAGAGAGTTTATGTGTATGTGCGTGTGTGTGTGTGTGTGTGTGTGTGTGTGTATTGTGTGTGTGTGTGTGTGTGTGTGTGTGTGTGTGATGTGCCTGGTCTTATATCTCTGGTAGATGTATATCTGCCTAAATCAGATTATTGTCTCCCCGCTTCTGGTTTCAGCATTTCACTGTTTTGGCCTCAATGTTTTTCTTGGCTCCATTTTGGTGGGAAAGTTTTCACAAGAATGATAGTGTTTAAAATAGCTTGAACACGAAACAGTATTTACTGCATTTGTGCGGCGCACATGCAAAGAGGAAGGTACAGATGTAAAGAAATACCATCTGTGTCTTTGAGAACACAGGGAAAAAAAACAACACTTTAACAGAATTTCAGCGTTAAAACTCTGTTTCATTGTGACCAACTTGAACAAATTCAAGTTAGGAAATACGCAGTACTTTAGCGAGGAGAGGCACGATCCCTTTGATGACTGTCTGCATGCAACTCCGTTTGTCCTCTTCCCACCTCCCCAGTTGATTTTGATCCGTTAAATCTCTCTCTCTCTCCTCTCTCTCTCTCTCTCTCTCTCTCCTCTCTCTCCTCTCCCTCTCTCTCTCTCTCTCTCTCTCTCTCTCTCTCATCCATCTATACACACATCTGTCTGTCTGTCTGTCTGTCTATCTATCTATATATCTATACATGTCTTTATATCTACAAAAGAGACAGACAGACATATAAACAAACACAGAGACAGAGAGAGACAGAGAGAAAAGAGAGAGAGAGAGAGAGAGAGAGAGAGGAGAGACAGACAGACAGACAGACAGACAGGCAGACAGACAGTCAGTTAGACAGGCAGACAGCGGGACTTACAGCGAGATAGAATGCAAAAGGTTTATTCATCAGGGCATGGTTCGTGATGAAGCGGTAAATGAGCAAGTCCTATTCAAATTCATTCTAAAACTAAATAATTATATAAATGGTAAAATAAGACGTTGAATCCGCATGTTACGGGTCACACTTTGCCTCATCTACAATGCTTTACACAAGGAAAGAAAAATCGATTCCAAGCATCATTGTATGTACTGGAAAACATCAATAAGCAGGGTTTAACGGCGCATGGACGTCGGAATATTTATTGAGGAATGAACTTACCTCTGGTCTTACTGACAACTGGACATCATACACTAAATGCTGTTTGTCTTCATATAATGTCTACTTTATCATTTCCTTTGTGTTAGGTACCACTGACTATGCATATCCTTATTCTAAATCTTGCTGTTATATGATTCAAACATTTGTCTTTCACTTAACATTAGATGTTTTCACTTTAAGTGTATCGCATAAAATTGTATACAAGTGACAACTTTCACTATGTTGAACACGATCGTACTAGCTTCATCAGACATTCACTGAAAGTGTACACGTTACGAACTCCTCAACATTACACACGCGCTAGTTTATACACACCTCATTAAATCTATGTTCGTATAAATAAATCTGTACATCTGATACCCAGATTGCTCTCACCACCACCCCTCCTCCCAACATATCCAGCCTTAAACAACATGACAGACGGCTTTGCAAGGTAAATGATAGCCATATATATAGAGGAAATGACGTCAGTAACGAATATACTTGACAGAAGATATATGATGAGTTCACCTTTAGTAGAAAATTTAGGGGATTTTTTTTTGTTCCAACGCCAGATCTGGCTGGAATTCTTCTCAGCTGCTCTTGCCATTGTCTTTAGTGCTCCGGTAATTTTCCACCAGAAATCTCACCTATTTCATGAGATCATACGCACATGTGTCAACAAGCCCCCTTGCTGCAGACTCTAAGGTCAGGAGTTTGGCCTCGATGTCCTCGGGCTACTGGCTAGACAATCATACTTCTCACACGCACTTCAGATTATTGATTACACACACAGCACCATCCCCAAACCCCTTTTAGGCAAATACATGTACCGGTTCACCTCGGTGGTTCAGGATTGCTCCCAGCTGGTTTGTTCGGTAGTTGAGGACAATACTTCTCTGGGTCCCTTCCGCACCTTCGGGTGTATCTTTCTCTTGTCTGCCTTTTAGCCGACTCTGGGGAAAGAGCCAGTGACGGTGAAGAAAGACCCAATGACCGCAGGGAAAGTCCCGTACACAGCGGGAAAGACTGTAAACGGGGATTCTCTTCAGTGTGCACGCAAGAGCTCATGGCGAAAGTCTGGTCGTGTCTGGAGTTGTACTGTCTTCACCTGTCAGTGGAACAGCATCGAGTGAGGCTGCGGGATGCACACGGGCAGTTGTTTGACGGTGGCGTGTTTCCGATAGGGGGCATTGCAGTCTTGATATATGGGCTGGTGCACACATAGAAACGCTCCCGTGGTGGTCCGGTCGCGTCTCATCCAGCGGCCACCACACATTGGCATTTGCAAGGGACCAGTTATGTCCCTTGACATCTTAATCAAAAGTCCATGTGGGTGGCTGCACCCTGTATGAACACAGCGCAGTTCAGGATTGCTCCCAGCTGGTTTCTTCGGCAGTTAAGGACAGTGCATCTCTAGGTCCCTTCTGCATCTTCGAGAGTATTTTATTTTTCCTTTTGTGCAGTTTTCACGATTCTGAGTCATGCTGTACGACAGGCTGCACTTGGTGATCGAAATAATTTGTCAAGCGCTGTTGAAAGAGCACGTTCTCTTCACGATACTCACCTAGGCAGTTTTCGATCTTTCTAAAAGCCTGAGACACTTGACATTTTGATATTTTACTGTCATTAACAAAGAGGTCTTTTGACAAGGGGGAGGGGTAACAGAACAATAACATTTCCCTCTTCCTTTCCTGCAAACAAATAGTACACATTCATTCCTAGTGTGTATCAAATCCAAGGTTAACGAAACCAAATAAATTCGAAACATTTCGTTCTGTCTTCACACACAGGAGTAATGCAGTAAGGTTAAAACAAAACACAGGAGTAATGCAGTAAGGTTAAAACAAAACAAACAAACAAGCAAAAGAGACTAACTCGACCATCCACTCCATCAAATGATGACATTGTATCTTACTGATCTCTTCCACATGCAATGAATGATAATATTCATTCAGATATCTCTTATAATGCATCATTTTAGATTTCACTTTTGTTCATCTGTCTAATTTTCAATGCTTCCGTGATGAATTACAAGTTCATCATCTGATGATAATACAACAGCGACATTTCGTCTTTTCGCTATATCTAACTGGAAAAATGAACAATCTGTCAGCACTTCTTTATAAGCAGTACAGTAGAACAGAAAGTGTTCTTCGTCATCAATAATGTGTCTACATGCAGGACAAGGAGATTCTGAGAGCTTAAAAGCCTGAGAGAGAGAGAGCGAGAGAGAGAGAGAGAGAGAGAGAGAGAGAGAGAGAGAGAGAGAAAGGGAGAGAGAGAGTGAGAGAGAGAGAAAGACAGACTGACAGACAGACATACAAACAATGCACAGAAGACAGAGAGAGAGAAGAGAGAGAGAGAGAGAGAGAGAGAGAGAGAGAGAGAGAGAGAGAGAGAGAGAGAGACAGACAGACAGACAGACAGACAGGGACAAACAGACAGACAGCGACTCAGACAGACAAGCAGAGTGAGAGAGAGAGAGAAAAGCAAATAGAGAGCAGAGATAGAGACAGAGGCCGACAGACAAGTCGACAGAGAGAGAGAGAGAGAGAGAGAGAGAGAGAGAGAGAGAGAGAGAGAGAGAGAGAGAGAAGAGAGAGAGAGAGAGAGAGAGAGACAGACAGACAGACAGACAGACAGACAGACAGACAGACAGACACACACACACACACACACACACACACACACACACACACACACACACAGAGAGAGAGAGACAGAGACAGAGAGAGAGAGAGAAAAGCAAAGAGACAGACAGAGACAGAGACAGAGAGAGAGAGGATGCTACAGAAAGAGTAAGATAGACAGACAAGTGACGAAACAGTGATGAGAGGAAAAGGGGAGAAAAAGAGAACTTCAGAAAGACTAACAGACACAAAATATCGCAGAGATTAAAGAGAAATATGAGCAGGATGACGCTACATAACAACTGAAGACATTAAACTCACACTAGTCAATGCGCGAAACTTTTTTCCAGACTCGGCTCAGATAATTCCCTTACGTCGTCAAGAAGACTTCAGCCTTAAAGTGAGTTATTTTAAACCCATTTGAGACTTTTCGCTTTTTCTTGAATAGTAAAGCAAGCTTAGGAGTTAATCCACCTGCTGTATTTGGAAGCCAGGTTTGTTACAGTGAAGGACAAAATGGCCGACATGTTCACCTTAGTTCCAGTAACATACGGTGTTTGTTTGGCTATCTTTTCCTGGTGATTTATTTTTCTTAATTTTGGAGACCGATCTGCAGCGATATATATATAAACAAAATACTCATGCCCATGTAATAAGAAAATAGTAATGATTTTTTTTTAAGAATACTTACAACTTTCATGCATGTCATAACCAATAGTTCTAGGAGTATGTGAAGACCTATAGTAGTTAA
>CM031603.1:12169829-12177329 GCA_018398815.1 Conus ventricosus | reverse complement strand
AGCAAAACCCAGTCAACCTCAATCAAAGCACCCACGAAGCCCACACACCACGCAGCAGCAACGGACTACTCACGTTGCTCTGGAAGAATCCATTTCAATTAAACACAGCAGCACATCTCACTACACACCTTTCTCTGAAGTATAATATTCCACGACACCGCACGCACTGCATCACACCTGCAAAAAGGAGGGGTTAACGCGTAATGGAGCCTTCATGCAGTCAGAAACAGACCAACCGTTTGCCGAATTAACCACCGCAACGATCGTAGCCTGTCCCACTCGACTCTCCTATTTCACCCCAGCAGATGTCCATCCAGAAACCGGGCCCGAGTCGGTCCACGCGTCCGCTGCCCACGGGTAGTGGGTGGGGCGGGGCAATTGGAGAGGAGGAGGAGGGAAGAACAGGAGGGAGAAGGGTGGGTCGGGAGCAAAGGTGTGAGGGAATAACCATAACAGAGAAGAGAAGAGAGAGAAGAGCGAGAGAGAGAGAGTGGCCGGAGAGAAAAGGGAGTAGGGTGTGAAGGAGTAAAGGGATGAGATGGGTAAAGGTGGGCGTGTGGGTGGGTATGAGACGGGGGGGGGGGGGGGGAGGGGGGGGGGGGGGGGGGGGGGAGGGGGGGGGGGGGGGGGATAAGGAGAAAATGTGTGTGGGGTGTTGTGTGGTGTTGTTCGCATGGCTCGCTCTCCAGACAGCGTCCTCTGCGTGCGCACTTGGAAGGAAGGACACATTACTTAAGTTCGTCCATCCATGCCAGAGAGGAGCGGTCGGAGGAAGGGAAGGGTGGGGCGGGAGGGGGGGGGGGGGGTGAGAAGTATGCGGGAGGTGGTAAAGATGAGGTTTTGCGGGGATTGAGGAAAACACTCTCCGGGTATTTGTACATATTGGCTGTCGTTCTGCGGTTGCTCGGACTCGCTCTCTCTCCTCTCTCTCTCTCTCATCTCTCGCTCTCTCTCTCCCTCTACTCTCTTCACTCTCTCTTCTCTCTCTCTCTTCTCTCTCTCTCTCTTCCCTCTCTCTTCATTCCTCTCTCTCTCTTCTCTCCCTCGCTACCACTCTGTTCCCTCTCTTTTACGTCCTCTCAAAATCTCTCAGTTTTGTCTGTTTCTTTGTTCCTTTTCGTTTTGTCTTACTTATTTTCTATATACCCCCCCCACCCCCACACATCACACACACACCACACCTTCCCCGTCACGTTACAGGGTGCGTTTGTCAACGTTCACTTTCTCCAACACTTGCAAATAGGGCTCTCCATAACGTCAGTAATAACACATACAAATGAGAAAACAGAAAAATGCAAGTGAATATATACAACGAGTTGTTGAATGAACACATATTAATAAAAAAAAAAAAAAAAAAAAGTTCGACGAAGCAAAAAAACAAAACAAAGTTGCAACAATAATAAATAAAGCTTACAAGAAAAAGCATTTCTTTGCAATCGAAAAGCAATAACATCAGTAATATTTCAGTATGCTACCATATTATGAATATAGAATGGTTTGCATATTTTTATTAAATACAAACACTGTCAGTTTAATTAACTTTCAATATTGCTAAAACATTGTATTCATAATACACAATATGACTACTAATACCAAAAAAAAAAAGAAAAAGCATGTTGCACACACAGTAAAGGATAGAGAGAGAGAGAGAGAGAGAAGAGAGAAAGAGAGAGAGAGAGAAGAGAAGAGAGGAAGAGAGAGAAGAGAGAGAGAGAGGAGAGAGAAGAGAGAACGAACGAACGAACGAATTTTTTTTCGGAGGGTAATGGCGACTAAGCAATAAATTCTTTTACCTCCAGCCCCTGAAACCAGGAAGGGTGTGAGGGTGAGGGAAAGGAAAGAGAGGGGGAGAAGAACGACAGAGGAGAGAGAGAGACAGGAGTGATGAAGAGGAAGAAAGAGGGGAGAGACAGCTTAAGAGCGAGAGTGGGGGGGGGTATTGAGGGAGGAAGGTGAACAGAGAGAGAAAGAGAGAGAATAGGAGGGAGCGAGGGAGGGAATAAGGAGAAAGAGAGAGAGAGAGAGAGAGAGAGAGCGAGAGAGAGAGAGAGACAAGACAATACAGAGACAGAGACAAGAAAGACACACACACACCCACACACACACACACACAACGATCACACACACACACAACACACACACACACGCGCGCGCCGCGCGCGCTGCGCGCTGCCACAACGCCACATATAACGCCAGGAAGAGAAACGAAACTTAATGACCTGGATCAACTCCGTAATAGATGCATCTAATGCTCCACTACATATACCCCACACTGCAACTCCACTGTCACTCCCTGCACTCCACTTCAGTACCTTCACACTCTGCCTCACACGCCAGTCAGCGGCCCTCCTGCTGGCACTCCAGTCAAACTGCACTCTACTCCAACAGCTGCAACAACACTCAGCACACGTCACAGTACTTGGACACCACACCACGAGGCAACCGCTTACAGCCGAACATTCAGTTTCGCGAGTGAACATGACAATGCGGAAATTGTCTGTCTTGTCTGGTCTGTCGGGCTTGACTGTCTGTCTGTCTGTCTCTCTCATCTCTTCCTCTCTCGTTCTCTCCCTCATTCTCTCTCGCTCTTCTCTCTCTTCCTCTCTCTACCCTCCCTCCTCTTCAATTCCTCTTTCGCTCCTCTCTCTCTCTCCTCTCTCTCTCTCTCGCTCTCTCTCTCTCTCTCTCCTCTCTCTCATGCCTCTCTCATTCCTCTCTCCTCCTCTCACTCCCTCTCGCTCAATACTCCTTTCCACAACTTCTCTTTTCTGCTCTTTCCCCTTTCATCCTCGCTGGCCCGGCGCTGCCTATCTTCTCTCGCCGTCACTAGTCACCCGTTGCCCTCCCCCACCCTCTCTCTCTCTCTCGCTCTCTCTCTCTCGCTCTCTCTCTCTTCTCCTCCAGCTCATCTCTCTCCTCTCACTCATCTCTTCTCTCTCTCCTCTCCCCCCTCCCTCCCACCACTATTACTTTCTCTCTCGCCCCTCCAAACCCCTCCCTCCTTCCTGTCTATCTGTCTTGCTCTCTGTCTCTTTCTATCCACCCCCCCCCGTCTCGCTCTCCTCGCTTCCTCCTCTTACCCCACTAATCTTACCCCACCTACCCCCCCCCCCCCCCACCACCCCCCCCCCCCCCCCCTACCACCCCCCCCCCCCCCCTCCCCCCCCCCCCCCCGCCCCCCCCCAGCCAACCACCCTGACCCTCTATTCCATCCAATCTCTTTCTCTGCTCAGCTCGCCTCTTTTCCTCAATGCTACAGGTCTATCGACCCGCTTTTCCCGTCTCGTCTCTCATTTCCCTTTCGCGCCATCAGTCCCTCTCCTCTCCTCCCTTCGTCTCTCTGTCCTGTTGTGTGTTTCCTCCGTCTCTCAGCTCCTCTCTCACCTTTCTGTCCCCGCTGCTCTCGCTCTCCCTCGTCTCGTTCGCTCTCTCTCCGCTCTCTCCTCTCTCTCTCCTCTCTCACCTCTCACACTTCTCTCACACTCTCTCAACTCTCCTCACGCCTCTGCTCCCTCTGTCTCTCTTGACTCTCTCTCGACCTCCTCTCTCCTCTCTCTCTCGTCCTCTCACTCTCATCCCCTCGTCCTCTCATCTCTCATCCTCTCTCTCTCTCTCTCTCCTCTCTCTCTCTCCGCGTAAGTCCGGCTGTCATACTTTTCCGCTAGTTGGCTAATAACTCCAGAAAACGAGGGGGGGGGAGAGTGAGAAGCAAAGAATGGGCCTGAGAAGCGGGAAGCCATGGAAGGAAAGGAGGTGTGGTAAGGCTAGACAGGAAACCAGGAAGGGAGAGAGGAGGAGACCGGGTGTGTGTGTGGTTGTGGGGGGGGGGAGGGGGGGGGGGGGGGGGGGGGAGGTCGCTGAAGAGTGAACGATGTTGGAGAGCAGGAAGAAGCACAGGGGGTAACCTTGAGATAGAAGGGGGTTGGGTGGTGGCTGGATCGGATGTGGGAGGGGGCTTTGGAAATGGACGAAAAAAAAGGTAGGGTGGTGGACAAGGAGGTGTTGGTAAAGGAAGGGGTGTGTTGCGGTGAAGCACTGTCCAGACATGACGCAGCTTGCTCATTTGGACACAGGAGGCAGACAAGAAAACACAAAGCAAGAAAACAACAACAACCCAACATCAACAACAACAACAACAACAAAAACGTGAGGTTTGATGATGAAGGAAGAGAGGGGGACAAGAAAGGAAGGGCGCGATGACAGGCACATTTTGTGTGGAGTTATTGAACCCTCTGTCACTCCTGTCTGTCTGACCTCGGGCATTGTTGTTTGTCTTCGATCTCTCCCCCTCTCTCGCTCTCTCTCTCTCTCCGCTTCGCTCTTTCTCTCCTCTCTCTCGACTCCGTTCTCGCTCTCTCGCTCTCTCTCTCTTTGTGAAATTTTTAATGCATTGGTTGCCAAAGTTATTTTCCAGATAACTGACTGATTCTATAAAGACTTCCGTTATCAAAAAGGGTGATGTTAAGTAATGCCAGTAATTACAGAGGCATACTTTGTTGTGATATCGCAGTAAATATATAGTGCAGTTATAAATAACAGACCTTCAGATGGTTAGAAGACTATAAGTTGACAGGGTGAACACCAAGCAGGATTCAAAAAGAGATACTCAACAGTTGATCTTTGTTTCTTTGTTGGCGCTAATACAAAAACATTTTGTTTCAATCGTAAGTTATATGTTGCCGTTTAATTGGACATTTTGAAAGAGGGCGTTGATTCAATAGAAAGAAATCTTGTTGTGCCAATCCTTATTTGAAAAATGGAATCAAAGTAAACTGTTTCAAGGTTTCGTAGGATGTATGTCATGTAAAGGCTAGGGTCAGATGTGTGCTAATTGAACTAATACATTAACTGTACTCGTGGGTGAACAAGGTGATGTATCGTCCTGTTTTAGTTGCTTTATTCATCAATGATTTAGCACTGAAGTACTAAGAGCCGACATGGTGCGACGTTACGTTATACTACTTTGAGCTGGTTCATATTGCTATTGGCTGATGATGTGGCCTTTGTTGGCTGAAACAGTCGTGTCTACAATCCCGATAAAGAGTTTGCTCGCGCAAGCGTCTGCCTTACTTAAAGGTAAATATGATAAAAGTAATGTTGTTTTTTAGGAAGAGGGGGCATTAATCTGCAGGTGAAAATGGACTTCCAGTGGTACAACTTTGCCGGTCATTAATGCATATAAGTACTTAGGAATACTTTTCTACAACTTAGTTTTGTACCGCTTGTCATAACCGTTCGAGTAGAGCCAAAAATGCTTTGTTATTATTTTGCAAAAACTCTTTAAGTTAACAAATAATTCCCTGTCATACTTTTCTGAAACTGTGGACGCACAAGATTCACCAGATAGTACAATACGGTGCCATTATGGGGGTTAGAAAAACGCTCTAGCAATGCGAAAAGGTCCACTGTTGGCTCAAGAGATTTTTAGGAGTGAAACGGCGGACACCCATATGACCTGTATACGGCGAAACGAACAGGTACCACTATGTACATAAACTCTGCCATAAAATGTGTTAAGTTTTGGAGTGAAATTAACAAGAAGCGATTGAGAGCAGATTACCAGATAAGGCCTATCGATTGTGATTTAGATGAACGTGAAGCAAAGAAACGGGGTTCAAATGTTCGTTGTAAACTGGTCTCGTTATGGATTTGTTATGTTTGGTTGAATCAGGCGTTTAATAGCTACTGGCGATTTTCTCAGAGTCTTTAGAGATAGACGAATTTCGTGCAGGTGGCAAGGAATGGAATTTCATATTGGAGAACAGTGAAAGATTTATGATTACGGTCTTTTGTACCGTACCTGATGTTAAAATGTATTTCATCTAAACCTGGACAGGCACTTAAAGTATATAACGACAAGGTTCAGACTTGTATTGCTGAAATTGCCGAGCATATACCGGGTGAGCGTTCTCATAGTGAAGGCAAGATGTGATATGCCACTTGTAAAAATTACAGAAAATGAAGTGCATTTTTGTGTTGTGTTGTCCTGCCTTGCACAAACTAAAGAGCTCAGTATAGTACCTATCAATTTTATTAAATTCCCAAGCCATTTAGATTGGCTCTTCTTATGGCATGTACTCCTGAGCGAAACGGTTAAAATTTTGTCAATTTATTATGGCAAAGCATTCAGTGCGAGCGTGGATGTCTGTCATAATGTGGTATTTCGAATATGTAGTTGTTAATGTTTGCGTGCATTTGCCCTCAGCTACGAAAGACTGTAATTAACACGCATCCCCTTTCACGAGGTCTATGGCCTAAAAACCACGTGAATAAATATCTTGAGTCTTGAAGTCTTGGAGTCACTTCTCTCTCTTCTCTCTCTCTCTCTCTCTCTCTCACTCTCTCTCGCTCCCGCGCCTCCTCGCTCTCTCTCCTCTCTCTTACTCCTCACGCTCCCTTCGCTCCTCGAACGAACGAACGAACGAACAACAGAACGAACGGAACGAAGTTTATTGCTACTAAGCCGTAGCCCCCATCGTTCATTCGGGTTCTCAACTCTTCTCTCTCTCATCTCGCCTCCTCTCTCTCCTCTCTCATCTCTCTCCTCTCTCTCTCCGACGGGCTCTCTCTTCCTCTCGATCTGCGGTCCTCCCGCTCCTCTCGCTCCTCTCTCAGTCCGTCTCTCTTTCATTCCAACATAAAGGCTCGTTATTTCGGCCAACCCCCACTACGCCATACCACACTCCAAATCCGTTTATTGTCAAAACCGGTTTTATAGTACAACCCAGTTCTGCTGTCCTAACTCAAATTGCAGGAGACAGTTCGTATGCTGGTCTACATTATCTGCTGTAAGGTAGTTTGGGTAAAGTTTTAAACCAATATTAACGCATTTCCAAAAGACGAATGAAAAGAGATGATTTCCAGAATCGCCCATAGGGGCCATTGTACATGGGATAAATGCAATGAATTATTTAGAAACCGGTAAATCGCAAAAGTATGGGGCACTTTTTCCCTTTGCAATGTTTCTACAAGTCCCCCATATTTCTGCTCATAGTTCAACATTGGTTCTATTTGCGTACAAATAATTTTTTTCAAAATAAAGATGGATCAATATTGCATTTATGTGTTCATTGCTCTAAGAATTTCGTATGACTCCTTTGCTTGTCCCAGTTCTTAATAAACGGTTCAGACCAACGGATTGTACAACTTAACCTCGTTGTTAAAGATCATTCGAGGTATTTGTATGCATGGTTACCGTTACCTCAGCAATTAAGTAAGACAATTTACTCTCTGAGACAAGTAACCACAAACCGTCTCATTGCATGTAATAAAAAAAAAAATTGGCATACCAAGATGAAGATGATATGAAGTCTTTCTGGTTCCATTCGGTTAAAAGGATTTTACAAACTGAAAAATTGTCTGACTGTAGTAACCAATAAATGGCACAGGGATATGCTTGCTAGATTTAGAAGTAGGACACTTGGACTAAATGCAAACAAAAGATGGTTTAATCTTGAAGGCATTGTGGACGATTTGTGTGTAATGTGTACAGATGGTATG
>CM031603.1:12162329-12164829 GCA_018398815.1 Conus ventricosus | reverse complement strand
TACTCGCTTTTGATACCAATTGTGACAGAACCATTAATATTGGATTTCAACTTCTTTTCTATGAAGAAATATCACAAAATAACACACCAACACACACACACACACACACACACACACACACACACACACACACACACACACACACACACACACACACACACACACACATACACACACACACACACACACACCAGACCTGAAGTAATAAAATATCCAAAAGTGGCAAAGTTTAAAGTTATTTTGCCGTTACAGACGTACCTGATACACGCTTGGAAACAAATATAAAAGCACTCACAGACGCATGAAAGTAACACACACACACACACACCACACACACACACACACACACACACACACACACACACAAACACACACACACACACACACACACACACAACACATACATACACACACACACACACACACACACACACACACACACACACACACACACACACACACACACACACATACACACACACACACACACACACACACACACACACACACACACACACACACACACACAAACACACACACACAACACACACACACACACACACACACACACACACACACACACACACACACACACTCCTCCCACCCCATCAGCCCATTTTCTATTTATGGAAACATCCATATCACACATCTGAATGTGTGAGAATTTCAGTAAAATGTTCTCAAAAAAATCTACCATACTGATGGTGCGTGTGAACATAATCATCATAATGGAATTGTAAGCAGGTAACTACGAAGCTTTAATAAATGTATGATGGAAGAAATATATTAACGACGGTGTGGAAGTGAGTGATCTTTGAACTGGAGGTCTCTACTGACACTTCAATCCATAGATATTGGCAAACATCACCAGTGCAAAGGTCTCCATCTTTCACACCCAGGAAGCATCAACCTTTTTCATCATACATTTTTTTTATTTTGTCTTCTGACATCTCCAGGCAAACATAGAAATGCTATGGAAATTAAAAAAAAAATTGCACACACACACACACACACACACACACACACACACACACACACACACACACACGACACACGCGCACACACACACGCGCACAACACACACACACACACACAACACACACACACACACACAAACACACACACACACACACACACACACACACACACACACACACACACACACACACACACACAAACACACACACACACACACACACACACACACACACCACACACACACACACACCCACACACACACAACACACACACACACACACACACACACACACACACACACACACACACACACACACACACGCGCGCGCGCGCGCGCGCGCGCGCGCGCGTGCGTGCGCACGCGCGCGTGCGCGCGACACAACACATGCATCCATCAATAGATGACAGGGACAAAAAACAACAACAACAACAACAACAGAACAACAACAATTACCTATATCCAACGACAAACTATGGGTGCACTAAAGCTGCACTACCAATACACTCCGCCAAACTCCACTCTACTCCACTACAGTCAACTCTGCTCTTCTTCATGCACTCCACTCAAGGAACTTTGACTCCACTCCATTCCACTCCACCCAGTCAACTGCACTGTTCTTCACTCAACTGCAGCACGCCACCTGCACTGCGCTGTCACTACAACAGCACTGCAGGATGCAAAGCTGCTAACAGCAGAATGAGAATGTTGGAGAAAAACATAACAATGCTGGAGAAATTGGCCTCTCTCCCTCTGAATCTCTCTCTTTCTCTCTGTCTCTCTGTCTATCTGTCTCTCTGTCTGTCTATCTCTGTCTCTCCTCTCTCCTCTCCCCCCCCTTCTCTCCCTTTCCTCTCTCTCTCTCTCTCTCTCTCTCTCTCTCTCTCTCTCTCTCTCTCTCTCTCTCTCTCTCTCTCTCTCTCTCTCTCTCTCTCTCTCTCTCGCTGATGTCCGTCCTGTCCACAGCTGCCAATACTTTCAGCTACCCCTTCAGAACAGGGGTAGGAGTGAAGGGAGACCGAGGAGGAAAAGGAGTAGAGGTGGGGAGGGCGTAGACGGTAGACTGGGGCTGAAAGGGTGAAGCAGGTGGGGAGGGGGAGGGCTGTGTGAATCAAGGGGGGGGGGGGGAGGGGGAGGTGGGGGAGGGGGGGGGGGAGGCTGGGGGCTGGGGGGAGGAGGCTGGCGGAAGGAAGGGTACGGTGTCAAGCAAGGATGGGTGTTGGTTGAAGCACTGTCTAGACACTGACGGGCTGCTTGCTCACTTGTACACACGGAACTGGACAACAAAATGCCAACATCTGATGCTGAAGGAAGAGAGGGGGAATGGAAAGGAAAGGAAAGGAAGGAAACACAACAGGGGAAGGGTGAGATGACATACACGTTTCCTGGAGTGTTTGACCTCTGTCACTCTATATGTCTGACTCAGGAAGTTTTGTTTCTCTTCGATTTCTCTCTCTCTCTCTCTCTCTCTCTCTCTCTCTCTCTCTCTCTCTCTCTCTCTCTCTCTCTCTCTCTCTCTCTCTC
>CM031603.1:12143599-12151099 GCA_018398815.1 Conus ventricosus | reverse complement strand
TTCTTTTTTTTTTTGAATATTTGTCTTCTCTTTTTTTTTCTTCACTCATTATTTCAGTTTAATGTCTGTCTTTGTATTTACCTTTCTCTTATTTTCTTTTTCTAACTGTGTACCCCCCCCCCCCTCCCCTCCCCCCCCCCCCCCCCCCCCCCCCCCCCCCCCCCCCCCCTTAGTTTCGTTTTTTAAATTCCGTTTATCTCTTTAAATGGCTTTTCATTTTTTAGGGTTTTTTTTTTCCAAGTTTGCATTTCCTCTGTGTTTGTCAGTCTGTCTGTCTGTCTATTATTCTGTTAGTCTGTCTATTTGTCTGTTTGTCTGTCTGATGTCTGTTTGTCGTCTGTCTGTCTCCTCTCTCTCTCTCTCTCTCTCTCTCTCTCCTCTCCTCCCTCTCTCCTCTCTCTCCTCTCTCTACTCTCTCTCTCTCTCTCTGTGTCATCCTCCTCGGCAAGTGAGAACCAAAGCTCCGATGCTGTCATCGACGAATTGATCACAGATCAGATTACAGATGTTGTGTGAGTCATTGCTCACTGCTTCTTTATGTGCTGGTATGGAAGTTTGGGTGTGAAGAGTAAGCGAGTATTGAATGATGTGGTGAATGTGTGTTAGCAAAGTGATTGGAAGGAAGCAAGTTTGGAATGCAAGAATTTTGACAGACGAGTGGAGAGAAGCAAGAAAGATTGCCAGTGTTGATAGCCATGTTTTAAAAAATATTACGAAATGTTACCATCTAGACGTCGTTTTAGGACTCTAGAGTCAAATCTAGGGCGGAAAAAAACTTTTATATACCCAGGTCGATCCATCTTCTAAATTCATGATGTCTTTTGTACCATTTTTCATGCTTAGTGATGTGAAGGAATGCGAAAGAGAGGGAGAGAGAGAGAGAGGGGGAGACAGAGAGAGGGGGAGGGGGGAGGTGCGAGAGAGTGAGAGCTTGTGGGGTGGTTGAAGATGTGTGCTTGTGTGAAGATATGTGTATTTGCATATAATATGTGCTTGTGTGTGTGTGTGTGTGTGTGTGTGTGGGTGTGTGTGTGTGTGTGTGTGTGTGTGTGTGTGTGTGTGTGTGTGTGTGTGTGTGTGTTGTGTGTGTGTGTCTGCTTGTGAGTGTAAGCCTATGAGTGTGCTTGTGTAAGTGCATGTGCATGAGGTTTTTCAAATGATTATAGTGTGTGTGTGTGTGTGTGTGTGTGTGTGTGTGTGTGTGTGTGTGTGTGTGTGTGTGTGTGTGTGTGTGTGTGTGTGTGTGTGTGTGTGTGTGTGCGTGTCGGACTGTATATGTAAATTCTATAAGTGGCCACTTGATTGTGATGATTCTTGTTTTATGCATGTTGTCTTGTTATACTGTTTATTATGCACCTATCTTAATTTCTCATCCTTTGAGATAATAAAGTGTTCATATCATATCATCAATCCACGTCAGCAGTCTGCTTCATTTTCCCATCCCTCGTAATTGCATTACTCTCACACACACTCCTTCCAGGTCCCATCACAGCCAAAGAACGTTTCGGTGCAGCCAAACCCTCTTTTGTAATGTTCCATCGCGTGTCGGTTCTGATTTATCGTTTGCATACATCATCCTATCCCTCATATTACTAATCTCTCTTCTGATGACAATGACTGTTTAATGATAGGATAGAGGGAGCTGGGCAAGAGGGATGTACCCCCCCCCCCCCCCCCAGATGGACAGGACCTTCAGCACCCTGACCTCCGAACAACAAGCCATGCCACACACCAGTCAGAGCACACTACTACTGCTGCTGCTACCTGGAATGAAATGATGATGGTGCATAATTAGCAAAAAGATGCCCGTTCTTACCTCTTGCAATCACAGGTATTGATTTCCTTCTTTGTTTTAAAGCACAGGGAAAAAAAGCTGAATCAGACGATAGATCGTTGACTAACGTCTTTGTTTCTTTGTTCGTGTTCATGATTAAAAAAAAACAAAAACAAGAAAAGTAAGCTGTGTTTCGTGATTTCTCACGTTCTGTCAAATTTCTTGCAGCTGGCTCCTGAATATCATTTCTCTTTTTTCTCCTCCTCCTCCTCCTCCTCCTCCTCCTTCTTCTCCTCCACCTCCTCCTCCCACACCTCCTTTTTCTTCATCTTCTTCCAGTCATTATCATCATCAGCATGATGATGATGATGATGATAATTGTTATTATCATTATTATTAATAATATTATTATTATTCTCATTATTATTATCATCATCATCATTATTATTATTGTTATTATTATCATCATCATTATCGTCAATGTGATAACGATGATGATCTCGTTGTTGTTGTATTGTTGTTGTTGTTGTTGTTGTTGTTACAGCCATTGTCATCATCACATCATCTTCATTATTTTTTTTTTTTTTTTATATTATTATTATCATTATTTTAACTATTTGTATAGCGCTAGAGCAGACTGAAGAGCTTGTGCATATATATTCAGTCATTTCCTGCATTTTTCATTGTCAAACAACGGTCTACCTGCCGATCAGCAGGAGCGGAGAGTGTGTCGTGTTTGATGCTTTCAGTTTTGCCAGCCATGATTGCTTTGGTACTTTCTTCTAAATTGTGCTTCACCTGCGCTACGTACCTCTGGGCTTTTTTGTTTGTTTGTTTGCCCCTATGGACCCGCCGAGACCGGTGACCCCGACGGAACTAAACCAAGGCCACAGACATGGAGAGGGCATCGGAACTGAGGTCACCATGAGAGCAGGGCATGAAGGACCACAAAATTTGAGATTTTTTTATGCTGATCGATGAGAATGAGGATGCTTAAGATGATGCTATGGATTTCCATTATTATAATAATAATAATAATGGGGATTTATATAGCGCCTTCCACGGCACAAGGCGCTTTACAAAGGCAGAAAAAATGCAATTGCTAAATGTAAAGAAAATGCATTGAAAAAAAAAAACGGCTCAGAAATGAAAAACAAAGGCTCTCTCTCATTCTCTCCCACGCGCACACACACTCTCACGCACAGACACACAATACACAACAGCCGCAACAAGCACAAACTACTAAGCAATCCACAAAATAACAAAAGTCAATCAACTATCTGGTAATGACTGTCTTCTTAGTATTGTTTGAAAAGGTAGGTTTTCAGGGAGGTTTTGAAGGAAGAAAAGGTTTGAGAATGTCTTAAGTCATAGGGGAGTTTATTCCAGAGTTTGGGAGCTGCGTATGAGAAAGCTCGTTCGCCATGCTGTTTACGATGGGGGCGGTAACTGGGAAAGCGGAAGGTCCTAGTGTCGGTGGAGGAGCGGAGCGTACGTGATGGGACATATACTTGAAGGAGATCGGATAGATAGGCAGGGGCATCGCCAGTGAAAATTCTTGAAGCAGAGACAACAACATTTGTATTTAATTCTTTCTTCAACGGGGAGCCAGTGCAACTTTTTCAGGAGAGGGCTGCAGGGTTGGGTCCTAGGAGATTTGCAAATGAGACGGGCTGCAGAGTTCTGTACACATTGGAGGGGTTGGATGACAGTTGAGGGACAGCCAAGGAGAACACAGTTGCAGTAATCTAGCCTTGAAAGGATGTATGATGAAACGAGAGTTTTTGTGGCGTCTTCAGTGAGATAGGGTCGAATAGCAGCAATTCGTTTAAGTTCCATGTAGGCTAACTGACAAGTTTTTGTGACATGCTGTTTCATCGAGAGGTCACTATCAAGGAGAACACCAAGGTCACGAACAGTGTTTTGAAAATTCAATAGTGCTGGAACCTAATGTCAAAGAAGAAGGGAGCGGATCAGGGCCATGATGTGACCGCTTTAAAAAACGGATGGCTTCAGTCTTCTCGCAGTTTAATTTAAGCTTATTTGCTGACATCCAGGTCTCAATATCAGAAGTAAAAGATTGAAGAGTAGAAACAAGGGGTGAGTAGTCATCGATGACAGAGGAATGGAGCAGCTGGGTATCATCCGCAAACATTTCGTGTGAAACGGAATGGCCGTGGATGACATTAAGACAATGGAGTGGTGTACAAAATAAAGAGGACAGGTCCCAGCACGGATCCCTGAGGCACTCCAAATTGGAGGTTAGATTCATCAGAACGGTGGTCACCTACTTGAATGAACTGTTTCCTATCTAGAAGATAAGAACGAAACCAATTTAAAGCTGTTTCCCTGATGCCACATGTGTATTTCAAACGAGAGAGAAGGATTTCATGGTCTATGGTGTCAAAGGCTGCCGAAAGATCTAGCAAAAGAAGGACAGAAATTTTGTTTTCGTCTAAGGAATTTGGAATATCATTGAGAATGCGAAGGATGGTGGTCTCCGTGCTGTGCCCAGGGCGATAGGCTGACTGATGTGGGTGTGAGGAGGTTGTTTGAGGCCCAGATGGTCAGAGAGCTGTTGAAGAATGACTTTCTCAAGAATTTTGGATAGGAAAGGAAGATTTGAGATGGGTCTGTAATTTTTAAGAACGTTGGGATCAAGACTGCTTTTCTTGAGTAGAGGTTTAACAAGGGCGGTCTTAAAGTCAGTGGGAACTGTGCCAGAAGACAGAGACTCGTTAAGAATTTTGGTGATGGTAGGAAGGAGAGAGTCAAGGTATTCAAAGAGGAGTGGGGTGGAATGGGGTCAAGGTCACAGGATGTTTTCGCAGACTGTGTGATGATTTTACGAACAGTCTGCTCCGACACTGGCAGGAACTCACAGAGTGTGGTACCGTTAAAAACAACATGACTGATCTGAAATATCTGAGGATGGGGAGAAAGCGTTTCGAATTGTCTGAATTTTATGGGCGAAAAACTGAGGAAAACAGACCAGGAAGCTGTGACGGCTCATGAGTGGACGGCATTACAACACTTGCAGCCTTACCCAACATGCTAGTGACAGTTCTAACAGTTCTTTACACGAGGATGCTGCTGCAACTTTAGAAGAATAAAATGCGGTTTTGGCTTGATTCCGGTCTGAGACTGCATGACAGGGCTGTACTCTACGCTTCCTTTCATAATATATCCCGGGGTCAACCAGGCCCGAGAGATACAGACACCTGCAGTGTTGGTCAGGAAATTTAAGCAACACGCTCAGAAACGCATCCATTAAGTGGATGAAACTTGACTGTGTGGTCCCAGTCTTCCCAACTGAGCTCGTAGCAAACTCAACTCTGGGTAGGAGCCGGTCGGGGCAGAAAAATCCCACATGACTCTGATGGGAATCGAACTCACGACCACCCAGCCGGGAGTCCTCGACGCTAACCACTTCACCACGGCGGCGGTTGTTTGTTTGTTTGTTTTTCGCTGAAGGGCTACGGCTTTATCCTCGGAATATAGGTCTTGCCCTTGTTAGACGTGCCTGCCCTAGGACTGACGGAGGTGAGAGGGCATGGTGTGTGTGTCTGTGTGTGTGTGTGTGTGGGGGGGGGGGGGGGGGAGGAGGAGTGTGTGTAACTAGATTCGTTCACGTGATAAAGTGTTTTTCTTCAGCCAGTCACGGGGAGCTGGCAGTTGGCATGAAAAATCCTTCACCACCACAGGGCAAAGCAAACGCACAAAGAGAAAGCAAAAAGAAAACTCAGACACACACACACACACACACACACACACACACACACACACATACACGCACGTACGCACGCACGCACGCACGCACGCACGCACGCACGCTCTCTCTGTCTCTCTCTCTGTGCTCTCCCCTCCCTCTCCCTCCCCCATCTCTCTCTCTCTCTCTCTCTCTCTCTCTCTCTCTCTCTCTCTCTCTCTCTCTCTCTCTCTCTCCGTGTGACGCACAAAATTCTGAAAAAAGAAAAAAACTTATTAATATCAGGACACATAAGAACATCTAGCCAAATTTAGAAATAATGAGCACAGGGCCCTAACCGTAGCCTACGAGGGAAAGGTATTCAACTGGACGTAATGATGCTCTTACCTGACACACAAGTCACTCAGAGTTCTATGCACGGTGGCCAAGTGACTGGTGTTCATTCAATGCACTAATTACAAACAGTTGGGTGACACCTGTGATGTCTAATGAGTTCAAAGTTGACATCTTTTCAAAATGCCCCGCAGAGAATGGATCACCTCAAATTATGCAGGAGCTGATAAGCAGTATGCACACCATCAATGGAAATACCCGTTTGTCAGATATCCTACATCTCTGAACAGTGTAAATCAGGAAAATGTCATTTTGGAAACATGTTACAGCAGCAAGAGAATTAAAGCTATCAGAGGCAGGATAATGATGATTTAATGCTCACTAACTCTTCCAAAAAGATCTTCTGATAAACTTTGTGAAAACGATACTCTCAAACATTGACATATCTTATGCACGGGAGATCCAAATAAAGTTTCACATCAAGCGATCGAAATGTTTTATGTGGAATTAACTACAAGGGAGTACTTTCAGTTCGGGTATAATGCCAAGGATGCACGAGCTCTTTCGATCTATTGTCTCTTTCCCGTGACCTGGTGAAACATCTATTTCTTGATCGCTTTTGATTTAATTGAAATGCTTTCTAAGTGCATGTTGTAAGCTACAAACAAAGTGATGGAGGAAACGGTGTAGTTAAAGGGAGAACATCTACCTCCTCAAGCCATCCTTCTCTTCCGGCGTGCTGAACTGAATTGGACATAACAGGGGAGGAAACTGCCTCCAGTGAAGGCAGTGAATAGGTTTGAATTATCCAGTAAGACGGGACAGAGAGAGAGAGAGAGAGAGAGAGAGAGAGAGAGAGAGAGAGAGAGAGAGAGATACTAGCGCTTGGGTTGGCACAGATCGTGGAGACCGTGCATGTAGTGGTTGTGATAAGTGATGCAAACGCATTCATTATAACTGAGCGGGAGAGGGAGGCGGCTTTCTTCGAGTGAGCAAGAAGAGAGAGAGAGAGAGAGAGAGAGAGAGAGAGAGAGAGAGAGAGAGAGAGAGAGAGAGAGATCGTGGACTAGGAAGTTGTGATGGGAGTGAGATAGAAAGAAGGGTGGAAAGAGACAAAAGAAGGCAGATAAAAAAGAAAAGGCAAACACATAATGACATCACGAACAGCAGCTGCCGACTTGAACATCGTCTGCACGTATTCCACAGGGAGGATTGAAGTTCTGCTATGTCTATTCAGTTTAAGAACTCGTTCTGGAAGTTTGGAAAAAGCCTTTGTCTGCGGTTAGCTTATAAACAGAAATGTTGTAACCTAGAGACTCCAAAATCCCAGCGATCCTATTTTCAACACTGGATAGTCTTTGTTCAGATCTGTACTCAAATTAAATTCTCTTCTATGGCAGCTTTTTCTTTTTGGCGTGATTTGGTTTGATAATTTTGCAGTTTCTTCGCTTCTGGGTTTTTCTACATCTCGTTTCATTTAATTGTTGATTTTCAAACGTTTGAATTGCTTAAATCGAAAGGTTGCTTGCTTTGTCTTACGTATTCAGACATTATGCATATTCAGTGCTAAAAAGAAAATTGTTCTGTCACATTCTGCTGAGCAATTACTGATTTTCGTGGTTGGCTCGTTGCTTGGAATGGTCTGCTTGACCGGTGGGTATGTCTTGGACTGTTTAGCCTAATG
>CM031603.1:12128599-12131099 GCA_018398815.1 Conus ventricosus | reverse complement strand
AGACAGAGAGAGAGACAGAGACAGAGAGAGACAGGGAGAGAGACAGACAGGCAGAGACAGAGATAGACAGAAACACTGACCGACACTGGCTCTGACACAATTCTATTGCCATTAGCAAACGTCCCTGTTGCAAGGGGTATCAGGAGTCATATTTAGCAACAGCATTCTGTTATGTGGTCATTTGAATGCGCGGACTGGACGTCAACAACCCAAACTGGAGACTGTGTCAAATTTCACACCTGGAGATGATGATAGTGATGATGATAAAGATTGTGATGTTGATAGGGAGGGTGGCTATAATATTGACATCTATGGTGGTGATGATGAATATGATGAAGATGGTTGTACTGTAGATGATCATGAAAAGGACAATGAAATGATGTGTTTAAAGCGCCGCTCTAACGATTTGTGTGTAAATAAGTTTGGTAAATCTTTGTTAGATTTGTGTTTTATGTTTGACCTATATATTGTGACTGGTACATACCCTGAGGATTCGAAAGGAGAGTTTACACTTGTGTCACCTAATAACAGTTTAATTGATTATTTCATTGTCACTAAAGATTACTAAGAAATTGCAGAATGAAGGTTGGTGATTGTTTATTTTCCTGTAGAGTTAAAATGGAAAACACGTTATATTAATGTAAGAAATGCACATCCAGTATTTCATACAGAAGTGCGCTTTATTTGGTCTGAAGAACACGCAGAGACTTACAAGGAGAGAAGAGAAGAGAGAGAGAGAGGAGAGAGAGAGAGAGAGGAGAGAGAGAGAGAGGAGAGAGAGAGAGAAGAGAGAGAGAGAGAGAGAGAGAGAGAGAGAGAGAGAGACTCAGGACTCAAGATAATTTATTCACGTTTTAGGCCATAGCCTCTCGAGAAGAAGGTTGTGAGTTATCTACAGTCATCTTAGAACCTGAGCAACTAACCGCAAACATAACTAATACTTATTCAGAATACTACTTTATGACAGAATAAATGACAGCAACTTGAATGCTTTGAATAAATAAATTGACTTTTTTTTACAGTTTGCTCATGAGTACATGCCAAAAGAAGTGCCAGTCTAAGCTGACAGAGACAGAGAGAGAGAGAGAGAGAGAGAGAGAGAGAGAGAGAGAGGAGAGAGAGAGAGAGAGAGACAGACAGACAGACAGACAGAGACAGAGAGAGACAGAGAGAGAGAGTGTGTGTGAGAGTGAGAAACAGAGAGAGAGAGAGAGAGAGGGAGAGAAGAGAGAGAGAGACAGACAGACAGACAGACAGACAGAGAGACAGAGACAGAGAGAGAGAGAGAGACAGAAAGACAGACAGACAGAGAGAGACAGGAGAGAGAGACAGAGAAGAAGAGAGAGAGAGAGAGAGGAGAGAGAGAGAGAGAGAGAGAGAGAGAGAGAGAGAGAGAGAGAGAGAGAGATAAGTTTCAGTGTACATGCGCTTCGGTTAACAATACAAGAGCTGGGGGAAAAGTCACTTTCATTGTAATTCTCAATCCGAACTGGAATCAAATAGAAATATGCCCCCTTCCCTAGCACTACAGAGAGAGAGAGAGAGAGAGAGAGAGAGAGAGAGAGAGAGAGAGGAGAGAGAGAGAGAGAGAGAGAGAGAGAGAGAGAGAGAGAGAGAGAGAGAGAATGTGAATGCGAATGCGAATGGTTTATTTCATTAGGCCATGGCCCCTTATGAAGGAGGTGGGTAAACACAAGACATCAACAATAAACTTATTCATGAAATAGGATATTTGAAATAGACGATTACGAGGTCATAATTTCTCTGATTTTAAAAGCCTTATACAAGAAAAGCGATAAATTCCTAACATCACTATGTTTAGAGGATGCCATCAACAGGCAGAGTTTAAAGACACAAGGACATTGATAATATTTGCTGGGAATAAACTTTTCTCTAATTTTTACTAAGAGCTGGGCAACATAAAACAAAATGTACCTCATCTTCCTTAGAATTTTTGCATAAACAACATATCAGATTTGCTTCATTGTGTTTTCTGTATCTATAATAATGCACCGCTAACTCTGAAATCCCCAGCCTAAATCTCGTTGTTATATATTTCAAAAGACTATCCATATTCAACAAAAGGTGTGTTTTTATTTCATGTTTGTTACAAAACATCCTAAACATATTAAATCTTTCACTGTTTTGAACATGATCATGCCATTTTTGCCATCTGCAATCAATTAGACGTTGACGAAAAACACATATAAATCCCTTAACATTGCCAGCGCCCTGATTCATCCACACTTCTCCAAAACAATATTCGTATAAACATGTGCGTACATCCTAGACCACATTTTGTTTTCCTTTCTTATCTAATTCAAACAACATATTATACGCTTTACGAGGTAAGCGACACTCATCCATTTGAAGCAAATTAAACCAATAACGAATACACTGAACAACAGAGTTTAAATATAAGGGATATCTATTGGTTTTACCATAAACTAAATCATTGGGTGTACACATGCTTACCCAACCAAAAACATAAGAAAATGCA
>CM031603.1:12100281-12125281 GCA_018398815.1 Conus ventricosus | reverse complement strand
CTCTCTCTCTCCCCTCTCTCTCTCCCTCTCATCTCTCCTCTCTCTCTCTCCTCCCTTCTCTTCTCTCTCTCTCTCTCTCTATCTTTGCGTGCAGTAGGTTCTTCATCGGCAGCGCAGTACATCTAATATTGTTTTTAAGAACATGGCTGAAATGCAAAAGAAGATAGAACAATAATACGAAAAAAGAGCTGATACTCATGGTGATAAAGCTAGAATAATTCCAGAAAACGAAAGAGAAAAGAAAAATGAAGGAAGGAGACAAATGAAGGAAACATCAGGATGATGAAGAAAAGGTGAAGGAAATGCTAATGAAAATGACAACAAAAAAACCAAGGATGGAGAAGAACGTGCCAGTAATAGAATATTAGAGACACGATGGGAGAATTGTATATAATAAGATGGAAACAAGATATTGATACTATCTACCAAAACTTAAAACATATCACCAAAAAAATATTACAAATGTATAAAACAAAGGTATTTGTCTGAACTTAATAATTCGCAAACATCAAATAGATACATAAAATATATTTGCAAGGTATTCGTTATGATAAAATATTACAAAGTATTCTTATGCGAAGCACCACATATAGCAATAAATCCCACAATGCACCTGTCTTTAAGTTTACTATAAATTGCACCGCATATATGCTCGGATGCCTAAAACCCATGCGTGAGTGTGTATATTTGGGATACTAGCACTGTATTGACCCTTCACCTCCACACTAAACCTCTGTGATATGATGAACATAGATGACGATTCTCCGGAGTATTTTTGAACAGCCGGTGAAACGATCTATTAGTACACTAACACCACCAAACGACTAAAGATGGACAGCGAGAACCCCAGACGTGGCTGTGTATGGGTTTCCAGTGAATGAGCAGTGATCAACAAATGCTAAAGGAGGAGCAAGATACAGATGGAGAAAGTAATAGTGATGTTTATTTTGCACCTTCCATTATTTAATTCAGCATGACGCTAGGTACATTACTATTCCAAAACGGTTAACAGAAAAAAAATCAGATGTAATACATTAGTATTTAAAATTAGTACGAAAATCTGACTGCTCTGTCTGACTGTTCTGTCTGTCTGTCAGTTTGATTGACTGTCCTTTTGTCCTGATTGTCTGTCTGTCTGTCGTCCTGTCTGTCCTCTCTCTCCTCTCTCTCGCTCTCTCTCAATCGTCTCGTCTCTCTCTCTCTCACTCTCATTCTAAGTTGTGGTGTGTGTTTGGTGTGGGTGTTGTGGTTGTTGTGTGTAGTGTGTTGTGTGTTGTGTGTTGTGTGTGTGTGTGTGTCGATCTAGTCTTCTTGCTCATTTCTCTTCTTCTTCTTTCTTCTTCAACTCCTTCCTCTTCTTCTTCTTCATTTCCCTTTATTCTCTTTGTATTGTTACGCCATTGAGAGCTTTAGGATTGGACCCAGAAAGAATGGCACCCAGACAAGACCAATGGGAAAACCACACTTATATTCGGGGGGAGGTCTCCTCATTTCCCCTGTAGATGAATCGGTGTAGTTTTTCGTAAACACTCGTTCAATATGCGAATACCCATGCTTAGACTCTGCGCGTGATGTTTGGGAGAGTCGTCTACAAAAGCTTATTGCATATCCCTCTTGTCCTGCCGCAGTAAATGACCCCTATTCATCCTTATCTAGGGCTCACGTTTTGCTTTCGTTGCTCAATGTTATACACAGATCTCTTTGCATAACCGAATTGGCTTGATGTTTTAGTGTCCAATTTCACTGAACGTAACTGTTCTCCTCTCTCTCCTCTCTCTCTCTCTCTTCAGTCCATCCTCTCTCTCTCTCTCTCTCATCTGCTCATTCCTCTCTCTCGTCTCTCTCCCATCTCTCTCACTTCCTCGTCGCTCGCTCGCTCGCTCGCTCGCTCTCTCTCTGGTAGACATAACAGGAAAGCTAGTCGTTAATGAAGTCACTCTTCTTAAAATGTAAGAACATTTGCATGATAATGATCACATGCTTTTGGTATAATTTGCCTTCTTCACATTCCCAGGCTCTTGGCACTCCTCAAAATGCATAAAAGAAAATTGCATACCCAATGTTAGAAAAAATGAAACATGCAGTTCCATTTTGAATTTGCTCTCTCTCACTCGTCTCTCTCCTTCTCTTCTCTCAACCCTATCTCTCTCTCCTCTCTCCTGTCTCTCTTCTCTCTCTCCTCTCTCTCCTCTCTCATCTCATGTCTTTGAAGACTGCTCTGCTACTTTCACCTTATATGATGGTGCCAGGAGCCAAAAAAAATGTCAAAGGTGAGTTGAATTCCAACAGAATGCCACAGAGCGCGAGACGGAAGGATCACCCACTCACACCCAACCTGCCTTCTCCTCCTTCCCGCACGGTAAAAGTCGCACAGCGCTCATAACTCTCGTCCAGACATTTTGTCCAACACTTTACAGTGTGCTGACACTGAGCGACTTGATGAAGGGAACGTGGTCTGCCAGACCTTATGAAAATGTGGTCGCCTTACCCGACGATCGCTGACCCATGGTCGTCTCCCCCGACTTAGCCTCACTTGCTTCTGTTTGCCCAACTTCAAAGGAGAATCACGTGGATCTTCCCATGCTTGATGGTTTGAATGGTGTACATACACTTCTAACCCCCCCCCCCCCCCCCGAATCTCTCTCTCTCTCCTCTCTCCTCTCTCTCTTCTCTCGGTCTATCTCGTCTCTCTCTACTCTCGCATCTCATCCTCTCTCTCCTCTCTCTTCCTCTCTCTCTCTCTCTCTCTCTGTCTTCAGTCCCTCTCTCTCTCTCTCTCTCTCTCCTCGTCGTCTCACTCTCTCCTCTCTCCTCTCTCTCATCCACCTCTCCTCTCTCTCTAATCCCTCCCCCCCCCCCCCCCCCCCTTTTTTATTTTAGAAAAAATGGGCTTGACAGTGTACACTACTAAACCCCACCTCCCCCAGAATCTCCTCCTCTCTCTCTCTCTCTCTCTCTCTGTCTCACTCTCTCTCTCACTCTCTCTATCAGTCCTCGTCTCCTCTCACACTCTCTCACTCCACCTCCCTCACTCTCTCATCTCTCACTTCTCTGCTTAGATGGCTTACAGAGAGCACTACTAAACCCCTCTCCCCCTGAATCTGCCTCTGTCTATCTGTCCTCCGCTCTGTCTCTGTCCTCTGTCTCTCTGACTCTCTCGTTCTTCTTTCTTATCCTTCTTTTCTTTCGTTCTTTCTTTTCTTCTTGCTCTCGTCTTCTTCTTCTCTTCTTCTTTCTTCTCTTCTTCTTCTTCTTCCTCTCATCTCTTCTTCTCCCATCTTCTTTCTTCTTCTTCTTCTTCTTCTTCTTCTGTCTTCTTCTTCTTCCTCTTCTTCTTCTTCTTCTTCTTCCTTCTCCTTCCACCTCCTCCTCTTCTTCTTCTTCCGTGTTTTTTGCCCTTGACGTTGCCCCTGTATTATCACCTTGTGTCGTGTTGCCAGGCCATGAAACGTTAGATGTACGAGTCCAACTGGAGGGCGTGGGTTATGAGGCAGGAAGGGAGACCCACTCATATCCACCTCCCCATGTCTTTCTCTTCTGCGGTAAAAGTGGTATAGCAGGTCATGACATTCATCCTTCATAATTTCTTATGTGCTAAGTATGTGTGACCCTGAAGCACTATATGGGAAAAAAAACAACGGTCAGTCGTTCAGTTCTCTCCTTCACCCACAGAATTGATGGCCTAAGTCATAATACTGGACTAGTGATCTGCTTGCACCTGTTTCTCACTGTCTTTTGGATACTTAATAACTTAACATATTTTTTACTTCCCTCCCCCAAGCTTAATGTTGATGACATTCGACTGTCCTAACCAACCTTCTCCCCCCCCCCCACCCCCACCCCACTTACTTCTCTCTCATCTTCGTCACTCACGCTCAACCTCACTCTCCCTCCTCCCACGCGCTCTCGTCCCTCTCTCTCTTCTCTCACTCTCTCTCTCTTCTCTCTCTTCTCTCTCTCTTTCTCATCACTCTCTCTCTCTCTCTCTCTCTCCTCCTGCGCTCTCTCTCTCTCACTCTCTTTCACTTACATTTAACAATTTACGATGGCTCCTCCTTGTCTTCTACTTTTCACTTAGGTATTTTCCTCTCCATTTCAAAACGAAGTGACTGAGGGGGGGAAATGAAGCAAAATGTAGAAAGGAGAAGGGGGTTAGTTACCGCCAAGGACAACAGACAAACTAAAGGTACAGGACAAAAACAATGCATTTGACCCTCTTGGGTCTTCTCCAGGCAAAACCAATACATTTAGGAAAACAGTGAAAACGAAGAATCGAGAAACGCTTATACTTCCTCATATTCGGCGCAGAAATCAAAATGCTGCGATTCAAACTTTTTTTGTCTTGCGCCGAATATGAGAGGACACGCGGTTTTTCAATCGTTCGTTTTCACTGTCCCTTCAATGTATTTGCTTATTGTCTGAAGAAGAACCCAAGAGATCGAAAAGCAATGTTTTTTGGTCCTGTGCATGTTTGTCTATGTCCCTTGGCGGGGGTACTCCCTCCTTCTCTTTCTAATTTCTTTTCCTCTCAGTTTATAAACACATGGCTCCTCTTAACTGACATTAATGGTACGTTTTATTAAATAGTGTAAAACAAAAGTGGGATAGAGAGAGAGAGAAGAGAAGGAGAGAGAGAGAGAAGAGAGAGAGATAGAGAGACAGACAGACAGACAGACAGAAGAGACAGAGACAGAGAGACAGAGGGATAGAGGCTGAAGGTATATACTTACCCCACGTTATCGATCATTTGCAGAACGAGAATTAAATGACCAAATCATAAGGCGAAAATACACCAATAGAAGAATATGAAGCAAAAGCAGAAAAGCGAGAAATATTTGTGATGAGAAGAACAAAGATGATGAATATGATGATTGATGATGATGATGATGATAATGATGATGAATGTGACGATGTTTATGGTGACCGATGATAGATGATGATGAAGTTCACTAACACAATGAGGACATGGAAGAGACAGACAGAAAGACAGACAGAGAGGCAAGAGAGACAGATACACAGTGATACAGACAGAGAGCGACCGAGAGAGAGAGAGATAGATAGAGAGATAGAGAGAGTGAGAAGAGAGAGAGAGAATAGAGAGAGACAGAGAGAGAGCGAGACAGAGAAGAGAGAGAGAGAGAGAGAGCGAGAGCGAGAGAGAGAGGAGAGAGAGAAGAGAGAGACAGAGAGACATAGAGACAGAGAGACAGAGAGAGACAGAGAAAGGACCTACGCGACGATCAAATACGATCAGTGTGGAGAGGCGATCACCATCTATCGTTTTCTGACAAGCCACTTTGCCCAGCTGATGCGTCGATCAGTCCGATTGATCCATTGATTTGAACCAAAGCAGGCTTGAGTTCGGCAACGCATCATCGGGCTGTCAGAACGAAAGAGAATAAAATGACCACGTCGTGACTTTTGATTGCGCCGTTAGGAGTTGCCATAAAAAGCAGCAAATCGAAAATATTGAATAACACGTTGACAGGAAACCACACTAATCGCACACACACACAACACACACACACACACACACACACACATCAACACACACACCACACACACACACACACAACACACACACACACACACACAACCACACACTCACACACACACACACCCACGTCGCGTGCGCGGCGCGCGCGCGCGCATACACACAGCACACAACGCACACGCGTACACACACACACACACACACCACACACACACCCACACCACACACACACACACACACATCACACACACACAACATACATACACAACATCGCACACACACACACACACACACACACACAGCACAACACACACACACACACACACGACACACACACACACACACACACACACACACACACACACACACACAACGCATATTACATCACACACACACACACGCACACCGCGTGCACACACACACACACAAACACACATCAAACACACACCCACACACACACAACACACACACACACACACAACACACTACATACAAACACAAACTACACACACATACGCACGCACACACACACACACACAACACACCACGCACGCCCACCACACGCACACACAATTGGCGTGCCTGGAGCTTCACCAAGCTCAAACTCTCCTCTCTCTCATCTCTCTCTCATCTCTCACTCTCTCTCTCTCTCTCTCACACTCATCTCAACTCTCTCTCTCTCACTCTCTCTGTGTACCACTCCTCTCTCACACTCTTCTCTCCATCTCCATCTCTCTCTCTCTCTTCTACTCTTCATCTTCTTCTTCTCTTCTTTTTTTTTCATCATCTTATCGACTCCTTCTCCGCTTCTACTCTCTTCATCTTTTCCTTCGTCTTCTTCGTCTCCTCGTTGTTCTTCATCTTCTGTCTCTTTTTGTCCTTCTGTCTTCTCTCGGTGTCTCTGGCTGTCTGTCATCTGTTCTGTCTGTCTGTCTGTCTAACAGTCTGTCTGCCTGTCTGTTCTCGGTCTGTCTGGGTCTGTCTGTCTGTCCTATCTGTCTCTCCTGTCTCTCTCTCGTCTCTCTCTCTCTCTCTCGTCTCCTCCTCTCTCTCTCATTTATCTATCTTCACTTGGCCAAAGGGAATATGTGTTTGTGTTGAGTGTGTGTGTGTTGTTTGGGTGTGTGTGTTGTGTGTGTGTTGTTGTGGTGTGTGTGTGTTCTTGGTGCGCGTACGTGTGTGTGGTGTGTGTGTGTGGAGTGTGTTGTGTGTTTGTGTGTGTGTGTGTGTGTGTGTGTGTGGTGGTGGTGGTGAGTGTGTGTGGTTGTGTGTGGTGTGTGTGTGTGTTGTGTGTGTGTGTGATGTGGTGACAGAGACCCGAGAAGATCAGACAGGGAGAGAACGCAAACTCAGAACCATTATTCGATCAAGGATGAGATTTTAGGCAGAGCCTTTTCTTAACAATATATCCTGAAGAGAGAGAGAGAGAGAGAGAGAGAGAGAGAGAGAGAGAGAGAAGGGATAGAGAGAAGAGAGAAGAGAGAGAGAGAGAGAGAGAGAGAGATGAGAGAGAGATAGATATTGTTTATATGCGAAATGATTACATTATGATTTTGGGTTCCAAAGGTACGTGGTTAGATGAACACACACATGTATGGGTATTTAAAAACTGTGATGATTATATCTTCGTGTAACAAAACTGCTGCGTGTTGTTTGTATGTGTGATAGGGTGGTGATTAAGTAGGGAGGACGAATACCATCAACGGATGAATATGTTCACTGTTTTGCTTCTTTTGAAAGATAATCTCAGTTAAAAGGGAAAAGAGCAGCTTTTTCTTCCCATAAACGTGAGTGAATTATGGTTCGTTTTCTCATTTTTCTTTGAAATTAGAAATAGACACGTAGAACCGAAGACAGGGGATAGCGGATACACAAGACAAAAAGATATAGTAGGAGAGAAATCCCTAGATGATAGTTAGAATAGTGTCGGTCCGACCGATAGGGAAGCTAGCAGACAGACTGACAGGCATATATGTAGATAAATAACAGAGAGACAGACAGATAGTCGACAGACAGGCAACTGAAATGGGAGTAATTACCACGTGAAAAATGAAACAAACACCAAGCACACAAACACTGCCTCATTAAAACAATGTGCCTCCACCCTCCATCCCGTCTTCAGCATCACAATATCACCAGCCCAAAAATTAAAACACCAACGACACCTATCTGTCTTCCATAACCCTAACCCTCCAGTCTAGACAAGCTAAAAGCCATACAACATGTTACCATACCAGAGAAGAGAGAGAGAGAGAGAGAGAGAGAAGAGTATAAGAGAGAGAGAGAGAGAAGAGATGAAGAGAGAGAGAGAGAGAAGAGAGAGAGAGAGAGACAATAAAGTGATGCTGATTCACTCTTTCTATTGGACCATGAGCCAGTCTCTCCCACAAAAATCCCTCACGGATCTTAAGAGGCAGTGTGACAAGGTGCCATAAAGATAAAAAGGATGATGCAGGGCGGGTAGTGATTCTTACATAAAAGAAATTGTATGTTAATTTATAGCCCAGCCTACTGCCCGAGGTCATCTCACACTGAGAGAGGAGAGAGAGAGAGAGAGCGAGTGAGAGAGAGATAGAGAGAGAGAGAGAAGATAGAGAGAGAGAGAGAGGTGAGAGAGGGGAGATGGATGGCAGAGGAAAGAGGGAAAGGGAAAAGATGGCCAAAATAAATAATGTGTAAGAATGAGATAAGAAAAGAAATGAGAAAATGGAGGAGCGAACAGCAGCAAATGAATGGGGCTTAACACTAAGAAGAAAAGAAGAAAAGGGAGAGAAGAAACATAAATGAGAGATGAACATGGATAATGCAAAATTCGACGAAAGAAGGATAAAACGAAGGGATGAACGAAACAAAAAGTCGAAACAAAAGAAAGATGAAAAGGAGATATAATCCCCTGAGGGAAGCTGCCACTTAGGTAGACTCAAGAAAAAGGGCATGTGTAGTTTGCAGATGAACGTGGGGTGGGGGGGGGGGTGGGGGGGGGTGTAGGGATCGGCATTAAAGCCAGTTTTGTGTTGCGTGGAAAAAGTGTCGAAAAGCAGGCAAAGTTTACAAATGAGGTAATGGAGGGATGGGGTTGAATGGCGTTAAAGAAAAGCAATAAAAGAGCATAAAAAACACTGGAGCAGAAAGAGGAAGTAGAAAATAAGTCAAATAAGAATAGCATATAGGAGGGGAAAAAAAAGAGAAAGGATAATAGTCGCGCCGTATAAGAAGAGACTAAAACCGGTTAGACAAACGAGGAGAAAAAGACACAACTGACCACAGATAGAACTCTGCAGGCAAAAGACAGGCCTAATGGGAGTGCTTCATCATGAATAAATGTTTGTATGTAATTTGCGACTGCCTCCATTGCAATTCACTGACAGCATCGATAGCACTTTGCTGCGACTCGGACCTTCAGACGTCAATGGCCCCTTTTTCTCTTATGAATGCAAGAAACTTTTGTTCTCAGATATTGATGTACTGTAGTTTCCACAACTCTTTGAACTGATCAATACTAATGTTGGGAGGAAGTAAAATTCAGCAGGGAGAGACAGGTCTTCCATCAGCTGTCCTGTCAGCTGTCTGAACTCTCCTCTCTCTCTCTCTCTCTCTCCTC
Organism: Conus ventricosus; assembly: GCA_018398815.1. Classification (NCBI taxonomy): domain Eukaryota; kingdom Metazoa; phylum Mollusca; class Gastropoda; order Neogastropoda; family Conidae; genus Conus; species Conus ventricosus. Next base: position 12,116,186 of record CM031603.1, on the reverse strand, counting down.
GTTTCTCTCTCTCGGATCTCTTCTCTCTCTCGTCTCTCTCACTCTCTCTCTCTTCTCTCACTCATCTCTCTCTCTCTTCAATCTAGCCTCTCTCTATCGTCTCACTCTCTCTCTCTCTCTCTCTCACCTCTCGTCGGGGCTCTGTCTCTCATCTCTCACTCTCTTCCTCTCACTGAGTCTTGTACAGATGTGCAACGACAACCTTCGCAAGCATACACACACACACACACACACACAAGAAACACACACACACACACACACACACACACACATAACACACATGCACACACACATCACACACGCACGCACGCACGCACGCACGCACGCAACGCACGCCCTGCACGTCACGCATGCACGTACGCTCACTACCTCAATCACACACACGACACCACACACACACACACACACACACACACACCACACACACCCACACACACACACACACAACACACCCACACGACACACACTCGCAGCACGCACGCACCCAGCCAGACGTGCAGCTACACCATTCTATTATTTTTCAAGCCATTTTATTTGTGCGTAACCCCTTTAGGTCAAATGAGCGTAAACTCATGACGATGCGCTGACTTAAATAACAAATCAAAATTGATTTTATGTGATGTGTACGTATATATCTGCCTTTCGCTCTCAAGAATAAGAAGAAGAGGAGAAGAAATGAAGTACATAGGATTATGCCCAAGGAGAGAAATCTAAGATAAAATCACGAAGACTAAGGAGAAAAGGAGAGAAGAGAAAAACGAAGGGAGGAAAGGATGGAAGAAAAAAAAAAACGAGCTGGATGAAGGAAGAGGTGGAAAAAAGACTACGACACCAATCTAAGACAGAAATAGGGTTAAGAAGAACAAGAGTAAATGGGATTACAAAAAACGATGGGGAGAATTTGAACAAAAGGAACAGACCCTAGAATTGGGACAGAGGAAGGGTGGTGGATGTTATGAATACTTGTTCTACCAAGATCAAGCAAGGAAAAGAAAAATAAAAATAATATTTTATATATTTAGACAGAACAGAACCATTACAGCACGATGTTCAAGGCTGATGGTATTTCTGAACAATTATCAAAAATTAATCTTCAGATTTTGATACATTACCATTCTGAAAATTAGAACAAATCACTCTCTCTTCTCTCTCTCTCGGACACTCTCGTCTCTCTCTCTCTCTCTCTATCTCTCACTTTCTCCAGTCTTCTTCTGCTTTTGGCTGTTTTCCCTTGCATATTTATACGTATGTTTCGCCATGAGAGCTTGAATAAAGAGACCCAGAAAGAGATGGCGCTCCGATAAGATTAAATGGAAAACCCAATGTACTCCCAACTCCCTGTGCCAATTGTCTTTCTCTGCGGATGAAATTGGTAGAGCTTGGTGACATACTCTCTTCATCAAATATTACCCCATGATTTAGACGCTTGAGCGTATGTACGGGAAAGTCGTCTGTCAAAAGCTTATGATATTATCCCCCTTGTCCCATGCAATCAATGACCCAAGTTATCCCAAATAGGGCTGAAGTTGCTTTGTTGCTCCCCTTCGACGTTTATTCACCGAAGATCTTCAATACTTCATTGATGATGGTTTAATAGTCATAATTCCAATTACTGTCAGCTCCCGCCCCCCTCTCTCTCTCCCTCCCTCTCATCTTCTCTCTCTCTCCTCTCTCTCTCTCTCTCTTATTTTTTCTCTGTCTCTCCTATCTCCATTTCTCTGTCTCTACAGCAACTGTCATTGTCCCCGTTTTCTCGTCAAACCGTTGGCTCTTTCTGTCTGCTTGTCTGTCTGTCTGTCTTTCTGTCTGTCTCTCTCACTCTCTCATCTCTTTCTTTCTCTCACTCTTTCTCACTCACTCTCTCACACATCTCGGGGTCTGTCTCTCTCGTCGTCTCACTCTCACGTCTCTCTCTCCTCTCATCTCTCGTTGAAGCATCGGGGGTTACTTTACCGTATTTTGCTGATGCCGAGGCATTAAAGTCGAATGTGATTTAAGAAAATGAAGTTTAATTTGTGTTGTGCTGTCCCTCTCTAAGGGAACCTGAGGAATCAGTCATTCATCAAAAATAATGTAGACATCCTTATTCATCGCTTTCATTTCTAATGACATCTACAATGAAACTACTGTAAAACGTTTTTGCATTTCACTTGTACAAGGCCTTTAACCTTCGAAGTAAGCATAGTGTATGCATTGGGTTGTTTATGTTGTTTGAAATCGGTAGTGATGCTTTTAGTTGGGGAAGCCTAGATGATTGATGATTGCTTATTTTTCTGTCTGAAAGATTTGATCTCAACCCCCCCTTCTTAGGCCATGCCTGTATGAATAAAACATCCGTAAGGTATCTCTCTCTCTCTCTCTCCTCTCTCCTCTCTCTCGTCTCTTCCGACTCTCTCTCTCTCTCTCTCTCATCTCTCTCTCTGCTTTTGAAGCTGCTGTCATTAGCTGTACCCTATTTTGTCTTGCCAGGCCATAAAAAGTCAGAGGTGATTGAATCCAGACAGAAAGCCGCTGAGCAAGAGACCGGGGATCGCCCACTCACATTCTACCTTCCTTCTCTTCCCTCCCGCACTGAAAAGTAGATACAGCTGCTCATAACTCTGGTCCAAGCGACTTGAGAAGGAACGTCGTCTGCCAGACATGATTAAATTGTGTTTCCTATTACCGCGCGATCGATGACCCATGTTGCTTTCTGTTGCCCAACAGACAACGAGATTTGACTGGATCTTTTTCAATGACATGGGCGCTTAATGGTGACACTTCCAACCCCTCCCTGAAACTCACCCTCCCTCGACCCCCCCCCTCTCTCTCCTCTCTCCTCTCGTCTCTCTCGTCCTCTCTCTCACGTCTCTCTCTCTCTCTTTCTCTCTCTCTTCTTGTTTCTCTTCTTTTAGCTTCTTTCCCCCAGATAAATTTCCTTGTACATGTGACGTCCATTGGAGAGTTTTGGGGAAGAGTGATCCCAGAAGGGGAGGGGGGCACTCAATAGGAAGACAAATTGGGAAAAACGCCACAATGTCCCCTGCCTATCAACTCCCCCCATTGTTTTCTCTTCCTGCTGATAAAATGACCTAGTTTTGTCATAACACTGCCTTGATCATGATTTTGTCAAGCTTTTAGACTCCAATTTGATGTTAGTGACAGTCGTCTGCATAGTTGATTGAATTGTCTCCCTCTCCCGTGAATCATGACTCACGTCCATCTCGATCTGTGAGCCTCAAGTGTTTTTGTTGCTCCAGCTGTCCATGTCAGGATATGGTATTTTTCGTAGCCTTATTGCTTGATGCTTTAAGTTGTCTAATTCCAACGAACAAAATTGTTTCACTCTCTTCTCTCCTCTCTCTCTACCTCTCGATCCCTCTGTCCTCTCTCTTCACCTCTTTGGCTCTCTGCTCTCTCATCTATCTCTCGTCTCCATCTCTCTCCTCTCTCTCTCTCCAGTCTCTCTCTCTCTCTCTCTCTCTTATGTGTGTGGTGTGGGTGTGTGTGTGTGTGGTGTGTGTGGTGTGTGTTGTGTTGTGTGGTGTGTGTGTGTGTGTGTGTGTAGTGTGTGTGTGTGTGTGTGTGTGTCCCGTTTAGGTATTTAAGAAATGCTTTACAAAGTGAAGTTCACTTTCAATGAAATGCAGATTTACGAGGCAATAATGATAATGCACCTGGTTACATTTTTCTTTACATGAGGCAATACCTCGGCATGTGTTTATAAAATGTAAAAAAAATAACAAGAAAAAGGCATACCATATTTCAGACCTATGGAACTTGCAGATCAGTATCAATTCTCCTCTCTCTCATCTCTCTCACTCTCACTCTATCTCTCTCTTCTCTCCCTCTCTCTCAATCCTCCTTCTCCTCACCACCTCTCACTTCTCTCTCTCTCTCTCTCATCTCCTCTCTCTCTCTCTCTCGTCTCTCCTACAACAGCATCCGTCATCGACCCGCACTTACGCTGTCTCTGTTGCTCTTTCAATCTGCACCTCTCACTCTCTCTCTCGTCTCATCCTCTCTCCACTCTTCTCTCTCGTCTCTCATTCTCTCATCTGCCTCTCTCTCTCTCTCTCTCTATTCTTTTTCTCTGTCCTCTCTCTATCTCCATTTCTCTGTCTCTACAGCATCTCATTGTCCCGTTCTCTGTCACTGTTGCTCTTTCAGTCTGCTTGTCTGACCGCCTGTCGTCTGTCTGTCTGTTCATCTGTCGTCTGTCTGTTCTGTCTGTCTGTCTGTCTGTCTCACTCACTCTTCATCACCACTCTCTCATCTCAGCTATCCTCGCTCTCCTCACTCTCTCTCATCTCTCTGCGTTTGAAGCTTGCTATCTTAGCTGTACCCTATTTGTTCTTGCCAGGCCATAAAAAGTCAGAGGTGATTGATCCAGACAGAAGGCCGCTGAGCATGAGACAGAATCGCCCACTCACATTCAAGCTTCCTTCTCGCCTCATTCCCGCAAGGTAAAAGTACAAACAGCTGCTCATAACTCACGTCATACATGTTGTCCAAAACACTTTATAGTGTGCTGACACTGAGCGCCTTGATGGAAGGGAGCCGTGTGGTGCCAGACCTGATGAAAATTGTGTCCCTTACCCGCGCAATCGATGACCCATGACGTCTCCCATGTAGGCCTCAGCTGCTTTCTGTTGCCCAACTGTCAACGGAGATTTCACGTGGATCGTTTCCCATGAGAATGGTGGCTTAATGGAGGTACACTTCCAAACCCCAACCCCCTCACCCAGATTCTCTCTCGCTCGTCCTCATCACTCTCTCTCCTCATCCATCTCTCCTCTCTCTCTCCGTCTCAGATCGTCGTCTCCACTCTCTCTCTCTCTCACACTCTCCCTGTTCTTCTTCTCTGCCATCTTCCCCCCATACATTTCCTTGTACATTGACGCCATTGACAGCTTTTGAGTAGATGATGCCCAGAAGGGATGGCACTGAGAATGAGACACATGGGAAACCCACATTAAGCCTCGTAAAACTGCATTTCACATGAAGTGCACCTTCACAAATAAAGCATTTCTTAAATACCGAAACGGACCCAACACACACACATACACACCACACACACGTACACACAGAGAGAGGAGAGAGAGAGAGAGAGAGAGAGAGAGAGAGAGAGAGAGAGAGAGAGAGAGAGAGAGAGAACAATTAGTTTCGTTGGAATTTAACACTTCAAGCATCTGTCTGTCTGTCTGTCTGTTCTGTCCTGTCCGTGCTCTCTCTCTCTCTCTCTTTCTCTCTCTCTCGTAACGGTCTCTCTCTCTCTCTTCTCTCTACTCTGTGAGTGTGTGTGTTTGTGTCGCTCTCTCTCTTTTCACACTCACATCGTCTCATCACTGTCTCTGTCAGTCTCTCTCTCGTCCTCTCTCTCTCTCTTCCTCACTCAGTCTCTCTCCTCATCACAACTCAACCTCTCTCTCTCTCATCTTAGCATTGAGCCTCTGCAGACGACTGTCCCTCACATCAAGCTTTGGAGTCCTAAAAGCATTAAAAATCATGATAAGGAGTGTTATTACAGAACTATGTCACTTTTATCATTAAGAAGAGAAACAATAGGGGGTGGAAGCATGTTTCTTTAGACTCCATGTCATGAAAGTGAGGTGTACAGTTTTCTGCAGAGTCGATTGAATTTTCTCCTCTCCCGTGAATCAGTGACCCACGTCATCTCGATCAGTGAGCTCTCAGGTTTGTTTTTTGTTGCTCAACTGTCCACGCTTCTTCCAGAGCACTATCTGTAACTTGACTTCTTGATGGTACTTGACTGCTTTGATGGTTTAAGTGTCTAATTCCAATGTACTAAACTGTTCTCTCTCGTCTCTCTCCCTCTCTCTCTCACCCTCTTCGTCTCTCCTCTCTTCACGTTCTCATCTCTCTCTCTCTCTCACTCGTCATCTCTCTCTCTCTCTTTCACTCTCTCTCTCGTCTCATCTCTCTCTCTCATCTCCTCTTTCTCCACCTCCTCTCTCTCTCTCTCTGTTCGTGCATGCGTGTGTGTGTGTGTGTGGTGTGTGTGTGTGTGAGTGTGTGTGTGTGCGTGTGTTGCGTGTGTGTGTGTGTGTGTGTGTGTGTGTGTGTGTGTGAGTGTGATGTGTGTGTGTGTGTGTGTTGTGGTGGTGTGGTGTGTGTGGTGTGTGTGTGTGTGTGTGCATGTGCTCACGCTGCATGTTAAAGTATTTAAGAAATGCTTCAACTTAGTGAATTTCCCTTCATGAAATGCATTGTATGTAGACAATGAAAATTAATCTCTGGTTACATTTTTCATTACATGAACAAAGCTGTGCGTGTTATAAAATTGAAAAGAATAACAATATGCACAACATAATTTCCCAGATCTATGGAAACGTTGCAGTTCTCTCCAAATCTCTCTCACTCTCTAACTCTCTCACGATCTCTCTCTTCGTCCTTTCTCTCTCCTCTCTCTCTTCATTCTCATATCGTCTCTCGTCACGTCATTCTCCCCTCTCTCTCTCGTCGTCCTCTCTCTCTCTCTGGTCACTCTGCCCCCCCAGCGTGCGTGGTATGCCTGACCATTCTGAAGTTCCTAATAAATCTTACATTCCTCTAAAATTCTTTCTTTCGTTCCATCAATCTCTGTCTTCTGTCTTCTGTTCTGTCTGTCTGGAACTGACTCACTCTCTCCCTCCTCTCTCTCTCTCTTCACATCGGTCTCACTCTCTTTCCATCTTCTCTCTCCTCTCCACTCTCTCTCTCCTTAGAAGCCTTTCTTCTTCTGTTCTTTATGAAGCATCGTGTTACTTTTACAGTAATTTGCTGGTTGCCGAGGGGCCATGAAAATGTCGAATGTGATTGAAATCCACCAGACGGCACTGTAGACATGTGATGGAGGATCTCCTTGTCACACCACCTCCCTTCTCTCCTTCCCGCACGGTAAAAGTCGTTCAGCTTGCTCATAAACACTCGACCCGACATTGTTCCCCTAGCACTTTACAGTTTGCTGACACTGAGCGTACTTGAATGGAAGGAACGTCGTCGGCCAGACCTGATTAAATTGTGTCCCTATACCCGCCGATCTGATGATCCATGTAGTCTCTCCCGATCGTAGGCTTAAGCTTGCATCCTGTTGCCTCAACTGTCAAGGAGATTTGACCTGGAACTTTCCATGACATGGTGGCAAAAATGGTGTACACTCCAAACCCCTAACCCTGAATATCTCTCGCTCTCACACTCTCTCTCTCTCTCTCGGGCATGCGCGAAAATGGCGACGAACTACCAGCTCCGTCAACCATGTCTCACAGAAACACCCCGCTGGCGTGTCACGAGCTTCTTTGAAGAGTTATATTGTGTGCAGGTGGGGTCCGACTTAAGGCTAAAGTACCAGACTCACAGCCAAAATGATTGACATAAACTAGTGGATGGCCCAAATAGGGGTGTTTATGGGCATCACTCAAATCTGGGGCAACTGTGACGTCACAGCTGCGTGTCACGGGTTGGCTGTGTAGATGTTTACTGATCGATGTTTTTGGTTCTTCCGTCTTCTTCTCCACGGCGCGGTACTGGAATAGTGTGTGTTGACAAACATTTCAAGGATCATAAACTGTAAAATGGCTGGATCCCTCAGGGAGAAAACATGTTTGGAACCATGCAGCACACCGGGAGAACACGTGTTCACTGAACAGTCAAGGCCCATTCTACCGTGCCAGCATGTGTTTAAGTGCTCGTCTCTCTGTGTGCATCCAACGCTGTTCTGTCAGAGTGGAGAATCCAGTTGATTGGCGACATTCAGGTCAACCCGGCCTGATCATCCTGGGGAGCAGCGAGGAGAAGATGGTAAAGTTGTGCCATCACGTGAGAGCGGAGGACCTGACAGTTCCAACAGAAACAGAGTGAGCGAAGGCATTTGTGTCCTGGGATGCTCATCATAAGTACTGAGCAGCTATCCAGTCCCACAGCTACTAGAGCAAAAACGGACAAAATGAAACTGATTGAGAGGGGAACAGTGCGGAACATAAGCGAGTCATGTACGATCGGAGTTTAAACACCATCAAATACAATCTGCAACAAGTTTCAGAAAGATGTGAAAAAAGTAGCCAACGTTGTGTTGGCAAACGGAACACTATAATGCAAGGTTTTCTCGTGAACAGAGGTAGAAGATATGTCTGCTGAAATAGAAACTAGGCATGCTGAAACATGTGGGAAAAGAAAAAAGAATGTGCCATCCTTGTCATCTCAGATTCTCTGAACTGAAGGGATAGAAGTCCGGCCAAACAATACACGAACTTGACACAAAGAAGCCCACTCAAGACGAGAAAATCTACGTATATTTGTGTGGCACCTGTCAGTGACAAAAGAGGACTATGAAATGCATGTGCACGTGCTTGTGTGTAACGCTCAACAGAGTGGACAATAACAGAACATGGGAGGAGAACGATATCGCGAAGCACATCGTGAAGGACAAGCACGATTGGTGGAATACAGGCCCTAGATAGTTAAAACTAAAACGATGCACGACAAAATGGCTCTCATCCAAGAGTAAAGCAACTCAGAGCAAACTAGAAAAGAAAGGGGTCAACTTGCCAATGATCTGACACGAAGGCAAGCGAGATCTGGTTGCTACTGCCAAGAGGGAGGGAAATCACCTTCTTTGTACGAGGTAAGCTGACGATCGGCCCTCGGAGACCCGATCCCAGGGGCCACATGGAAGTGCGAGCCGGCAACACCTAGTGATACGACGCCAGGGTTTCGGCCAGCCAGGAATCCCAGCCAGGGGTTTTCCCAGGCCACACACAGCTAGATCGACAGAATGTGGTCCAGCCCTCTTCCTCTTCCCTCCCTTCGACAAACCGCGACCCACCCAGCCATATGACGTCACATCATGATCCCCTGACCCACGTGACCAACTTTCGCCAGTGAAAATATACGCCCGCCGTTGTGGACTGAACCCTGATACAACTTTGACTTTCAGTCCTCGTGCAAAGCGAGCGAGAGCCGAGTAGGCCGGGGAACAGCACGGCGACAGTGTTAACCACACAAGTAAAGCAGAGAACAGAGGTGCGCGTGCAAAAACAGCGGGCGATACAGTTAGCGCGAGCGGGGCAACCGTTCTGGCACAATAATTTGCGCGGCGGTCTGTTCAATCGAAAGCGCAGCACTCAGCGAGTGACAGAAATTGGGTGAACCACGTGCAGGTCTCCTCCGTATCTGGCGCCTCTCGTAAATTCACCTAACTAGTACAGGGCTTATCATTAGCATCAAAGAGTTATCCTTTCTTGTCGATAACATAGAAAATTTGTACCACAAACTTGCAGGATGCCTCCTTTTATTTGAATATGGTATTCTCTTTGACTTTGGTTTGTCCGACAAAACATATATTGATGACCATGTCGCTATCAGTTCTGTTTTTTATTTGAATTATGCAAAATCCTATAGCCCCTGCAAGAAAGGGATCTGGCCACGGCAGAAACTCTGGTGGCACATTGTTGCAAGTACAAATAAGATTAGCAAGATTTAATTCACAAATTAAAGGTCGAATGTGATAATGATATTGTTGTAAAATTGATAATGTGTGTTTGGACTGAACAAAGATGTTATGCTGAATAGCATGTTAAATGTTACTTAAGGTGGACCTGCATACAATTATAACAGAACTTAAAGATGGGGATACTCATTCTAAGAAGAAAATGTAAAAACAAAATATTGACAAAGATGAAGTACCATTAGCTTGTGTTTGTGATATGAATGCCAGAACGCTATGAACAAGCAAATGGGGAAAACAATGCTTTAATTAAGATCATGAGATGATATGATGATGATGATGATGATGGTTATGTTCTAGAGCGTTCATCAAAAGACACACTAATTAATAATTGTGCAGGTATACCATAGAAAGACTTATGTTTTCTGATTCCGATTTGTATGATTTTGAATGGTGCTATGTGCATTGGAACCAGACGGAGAACTTACTTTGTATCCCCCAATGTGCAGTAGTAGTTGTGGATTATTTTCTTGTGTACAAAAGAGATGAAACCATTTTGTGGGAGTAAAAATAGCTGATCAACTTTTGTCTTGTGCATCCTACCTGTGAGATGAACAGAAAATTGCTTGTGTAGAAAATGAAGTCACTCTGTGCACGTGGGAGAAAGGTGGTCTGGTCAGATATTTATGCGAAAATATCAAAAGAAGAACAAAATCTACAGACTTAAAAGCAATTGCATAGAGAGAAGCATAGTCGCATGAATGTAGATGTAAATAGTTCTTTGAGCACTTTGTAAATGCCACTATATGGGGCTGCTGCTTGTATATCAATTAGTAATGGCAAAAAAACAAAACAATTTGATTGCATGGTTTGAATGTTGAGTGTGGAATAAAAAAGAGATGGTGAAAAGGCTTTTACCTAAATTTCAAAGAACTAAAACAAAACTAGTAAAGGAAGAAAAGAAACAACTTATGATAGAAGAAAGAAAGATTTATGTGAATCTGCGAAAAGAGAAAAAAGAGACATGATGGAAAAGATTACAAGGACTCAAAGAATGCATAAACGACCCAAAGTATATTTTGGGCAACTAATTAGATCAGTTAATATAAAGACATAATTTTTAAAACAATATCCTTAAATCAGCAGTGGTATGAGCAACTCCACAGTGTATTTAATATTTTCTGATTCTGCCCCAGAGCATTCACATTTGTATACTTTGAAGACAGTGATGAGAAATGATGGTAATTAACCCATTTACCATGAATCAAATACAAAGAAGAAGTTGAAGTCTGGTGTGAAGAAATGAAAACCTAGTAAAATTTGTGGCCTGACAATCTTTGGTGAGATGCTCAAACAAGGAAAAACAATAGTAACTGACTATCTAGTTTTAATTGTTCAATAAATTATTGGATAGTGGAACATTCCAATAGATTGGTCTAAACTATCATTGTGCCTATTTAACAAAAGGAGATATAAATAATCCAGACAACTATAGGGGAATTGCTTTAAACTAGTGTGTGGTTAGTAAGGTAACACTCACATTTTAAACAGAAGATTAACCAATAGGGCTGAGAGAGAGGAAAAATATTGAGGAACAAGCAGGGATTTAGGGCAGGGTATATTACAGAGGATCATATATTTACTCCTTAGGCATGTCCAGAAAATATCTTATGAAAATTACCAAGTTGTACGTGGCCTATGTTGAATATTTAAAGAAGGCTTCGACTCTGTGAAACAGAAACATATTATGCAAGTACTTAGGAAGTCAGGTATAAAGGGAAAATGTACTTTGGCTCAGAGGGTGTTTATGATACTGTCCTGCTTGTGTACGTGATAAATGTAATTATATTCCTGAATATTTAGTTGACCTCGTGGAAGTAAAACCAGATGTCTTTTGAGTCCCCAGATGTTTGCGTTTTTTTTTAATGAACAAGCCATTGAAAGTCCGAAAAAGGTAATACATGGAATCCAACATGTACCTGGAGCTCCTGAAATATTTTGTGATATTTGCAGATTATCTTATTATACTTCAGACACTGATTATTGATTGCCAGAATCAACTAAACGCATAGAATCAAGAGGCCAGATAAATTACAACTGACTGTTCAAACTTGAAAAAAACTAATATAATGGTGTTTCGTAAGGGGAGGGTCACCATTCTCGGACAGGAAAAATGGCGTTATGGCCAACTGGTAGTTAAAGTTCAAATGCATACCAGTACTTAGGGATGGTATTTACAAACCAATTAATTTTAAATACTGGAATGGCAAGAAAAGTGTAGAAAGGAAAAAAAGGGAGATGTAAAGAAATATCTGAAATCCATGAGAATTTGAGATCACTGAATTACTCTCATTTTTTGGAATTGTTTGACCACTCCAATACAACCCAATGATAACTATGCTGCAGAAATTTGGGGGTTCTTTTTCAGAAATATTATATGGAAAAGTTCATACTTTTGCTAATTAAAAGATTTCTGAGTGTTCCAAAACATCATCCAATACCTTAACTTATGGGGAAACTGGGAGATATGCTCTCTTTAATGTTACTTAAATATAGTGCATAAAATACTGATAAAAGTAGAAACGAACTTTTCATCAACGCCGGCATATGGCAGACCAATCCTATGATATGTTACTCTCACAGTCTGAGGCAGGGAAAGCAGAATGGGATCAGTCAGGAAAAACATGTCTACAGTGAAACGGTTTTGGTACATGTTTGGCTTTGGTCAAGAGGTGGTAACAAAGGGAATTATATCAAATTTCAAGGATCGTATTAATATCAATGTTTTAAAACAAAATTGGCACGCCAAAATGAGGAAAATGAAAGATCTTCTTGGTTCAATCATAAAAGTATTTTCCAGACAGAAACCATATCTGTACTAGTTTACAAATAAGTGGCATAGGAGCCTGTTAGAGATATTTAGAAACCGAACTCTGGTCTGAACAATAAAAAAAAGATGGTACTATAGCGATAACAATAACATTATGAGTAGCTTTTGTTCAGATAAAACAGTCATGCATTCACGGAGAATGAAGAACATATTTTCTGTAACAATGTGAGTTGTATAAAGATTTAAGAAGTAATGTAAAGCATTACAAACCAAATGTTTTGCAGGTCCGCAATTACATATGGGGTTGTTGTGCATTGAAAATGAAGAAATTGCTCCATCACTTGCGTGAAGTTCATATCAGAAGCCAGTTTCTATCAGAAAAAGAAACTAAGAATTACATAATACTTTTCGACAAATCAATAGGTAATACCATTTAGTTTATATTCATACGATGGTCCTGTCCCAGCCCTGTTAAAACTGAACAATACGCTGAGACCAAAATTATGACGCTGAAATGTGTTTTTACGCACACAACAACTATTGTAAGTAAGTCAGTGAGAGACATGAGTGGGGGCGCGGGCGCAGCGCGCGCACAGGGCGCAGCCGCCAGCTGCGCGCAGGTGAGTGTGTTAGTGAGTGTGTGTGTGTGTGTGTGTGTGTGTGTGTGTGTGGTTGCGCGCGTGCGTGTGCGTATGCGTGTGCGTGTGTGTGAGTGTGTGTGCGAGTGAGTGTGTGTTGTGGTGTGTGTGTGTGTGTGTGCTTCGCCACAGTAATTACACATATGTTTTAAAGATTTTTCTACATTTGAGAAGCTATGGTTTTCTGATTAGAAGTTCATCTTCGCCTTTGATAATTTTACGAAGACAATGTACACCTCCAAGACAAAAAGGTGGTGCTATGATAAGGGGGCCCCCCCAAATGTCAATAAAAAGTGTCAAGTGACCAGTGTCATGTGTGTCCTTCTCTCTATCTCTCTTCTCTCTCTCTCTGCTCTTCCTCACTCTCTTCCCTCACTCTCTCTCACTCCTCTTAAATCGTCACCTCCTCGTCTCTCGTCTCTCTCTCTCCCTCTCTCTCTCTCTCCTTGTATTTTCTTCTTCTAAGCTCTTTCCCCCAATATATATACCTTGTACATGTGACGCCATTGAGATCATGAACAGAGTATCCCAGAAGGGATGGCCCTCATATAAGACAAAGTGGGAAAACCCACAGCTTTCTCCCTGCTTCTAACCCCATTGTTTATCTCTTCGTGCTGAAGAAAGTGACATAGTTATGTCATGAACACCCTTGATCATGAATTTTTCATGCTTTAGACTCCAAGCTTGATGTTAGAGACAGTCCTCTGCGAGTTGATTGAATTTATCCTCCCTCTCCCGAGAATCAGTGACGACGTCCATCTCGTACTGCAAGCACACGGTTTGCTTTTTTGTTGCTCAACAGGTCTTATGTTCTTGTTTCTTCCCAAGGAGCTACCGTCATTTGACTGCTTAAGGTTTAAAGTGTCTAATTCCATGAACTTAACTGTTCTCCCTCTCACTCACTCTCTGCCTCGACTCGCTATCGTCTCTCAGTCTCACTTCTTCACTCCGGTCTCATCTCTCTCACACATCTCTCACTCTGCTCGGTCTCTTCTCACTCTCTCTCTTACCCACTCTGCTAACTCTCTCTCGGTTCTCACACTCCCTCCTCTCTCTCTCCTTTAGAGCCTTTCTATCTTCTGTCTTGAAAAGCATCGGGGTGTTTACTTTTACCGTATTTGCCTGTGGCCAAGCCATGACAATGTAGAATTGATAGATCCAGCCAGACGGCCACTGGAGCATGGGATGGGAAGGATCTCCCTTGACACACCCAGCCTCCCATCTCATCTCCTCCCGCACGGTAAAAAGTCTACATCTGCTCATAATCTCGTCCAACAATGATGCCCACACTTTAACAGTGTGCAGATACTGAGTCGAATTGATGGAAGGAACGTCGTCTGCCAGACCTGATGAAATGTGTCCCATTACACGCGCGAACGAGATGACCCAATGTCGTCCTCCCGACAAATGCCTCAGCTTTCTTCTTGTTGCCCAACTGTCAACGGAACTCACATGGATTCTTTCCGTGGCATGATGTGTACACTTCCTAAACCCCTCCTTCGCCCGAACTCTCTCTCTCTCTCTCTCTCTCCTCTCTCTCTCTCTCTCTCTCCGCTCTCTCCACTCTCGTCACTTCGCTCTCTCTCTCTCCCTCTCTGTCTCACTCTCCCATCTCCTGCGTCTCTCGCTCTCTCTCTCACTGTTTTAGAATCAATATTACATATTTTAGTGTTCTCTTCCTGCAGCAAGGTCTGCGTCTAAAGCAAAATACAAATCAATAAATCATAATTTCTGGAAATTTAGATTTTATAGGAACTAACCTAATGTTCCAGGCAAACAAGGACCAGATATAGAAGAGAGAGAGAGAAGAAGAGAGAGATAGAGAGAGGAGAGAGATAGAGAGAGAGCGAGAGAGAGATTCGGGAGCCGAAATGTATGTGTATCGTTGTGCCACTTGCGAGCGAAATGTAAAAGGGGAACGGGAGGGAGAGAGGTGTCGACGAATACAAAGCAAACGCTGCAAAGAAAGAAAATGTTTGCTGCTGCATCTTATGATGTTCCGCTACTGCTGCTGCTGGCTCTGCTGCAGTCTGAGCAGGCTGATAGTATGATGATGAAGATGATAATGATATGATCTATAACGATGATGAGGATACAGGGGAGAAAAAGGAAATGAGAGAGAGAGAGAGAGAGATAGAGAGAGAGAGAGAGAGAGAGCGAGAGAGGGGGGGTTGGCACTTTGGATGGCAGGGAGAGGGGGAGGGATATGAGGGGTGAATTAAAAAAATAATAACATGCAGACAAAGAGACAGACAGTCATGGCCAAGCAGATTACAGGGTGTCTCGATATCTCTCGAAAACACACCAGAGTTGCCAAACAAAACAACGTAACTATAAAGGAGAGGGGGTGGTGGGGGTGGGATCGTTTCAAACTGACTTGAGGTCTTATGGAAAAAAAAAGTGTTTTGAATGAAACAAGTGGGGCTAGATTTGCATACCACCAATGGTTCCCACAAATGGCTTATAAATGCCTCTTTAGCATATCAAGATCGGATCTTCTGTCTGAATGATCGGTGTTATTGCAATCTTCTAATACTGCGATTCATATGAAACAGAAGAGATGTGCATACTGCATGAGCAGCGGTGAACTTTGCACGTTCTAGTTGTTGGAACAGGTTTCCCAATGATTTGAATAATTGAGGGTCTGCTGTATGAAGACAAAATCCCAGTTCGCCAATACAAGATGAATAATCAACTAATCTGTACATCATATGAAACATCACCATTTCATCATTCACATCATCATCATCATCATCATCATCATCATCACATCATCATCACATCATATCAAGCAGTCACAGATCATGCATCATCATCATCATCAACATCATCTCAATTTGAGTCAAATTACACATACAATACACTTAAGAAATCGTTAAGCGTTTTCTTAATGTACAGAAATTGACAATACATTTGTCAGCGGGGGGGGGGGGGGGGGGGGGGCGGAACTGTCTTCTTGTAGCAAAAATATAATCGTGGAGGTCAGAGAACTCGTCTAATGACCCGGTGGGTG
>CM031603.1:12082781-12085281 GCA_018398815.1 Conus ventricosus | reverse complement strand
TCTCTCTCTCTCTCCCCCAAACACACACCCCACACACCCCACCCCCCCCCCCCCACCCCACACCACACACACACACACACACACTAAAAAACGCAACAACAAAAAACAACACACCACACACAACACACACACACACACACACACACCCCCACCACACACCACAAACACACACACACACACACACAACACATACAAACGCACACCCAACCAAACAAACACACACACCACACACACACACACAACAACAACCACACACCAACACCACACACACAACACCGCTCGACCACACAACAAGGGGAACTACAGGAAATATCAAAAGCACCCCAAATAAAGCTGTGTATAGTCAACCCCCCAAAAAAACAAAACAACCGGGACACAAAAAGCATGGGTGTACAAAAACCCAAAGAGATTACATTACTTCAATGCTCCAGTGTAACTCCTTCCGATCTGTAAATTTATTCCTGAAACTTTTTTAAGACGAACAAAAATTTTAAAAGTCTTTAAAACATTCCCCGTGAACCCAAAACAAGTCATGTTTTTGGTTTTTTTTCACCCACCCTCTTCCACCCCCCCACCCCCTCCCTAGCGAGGGGAATGAGAGGGGTAAGGGGAAGCTAGTGAGGGAATAAGTGTCTGGCATTTAGGAAGCCCGCTAAGGGGCAAAGGGGGGCCCACTCTGAAGAACTCTGTGGGCCTTTCTTTTTAAGGTAGTGGCGGAACGCTGAGCTACCCACGTCGGAAGTTGTTGGTAGGGGCGCGGGGGGGGGGGGGGGGGGGGTTTTTGTCTGAGGGGCTGAAGAGAGAGAAGGGAGAAAAAAACAGACAACAGCAGACAGAGAGGGTGTTGTCGGGGTGGGGGCCAAAAAGCAGAAAAAAGGACTTAACCTGCAACACAACAAATACACAGTGAGAGAGAGAGAGAGAGAGAGGAAGAGAGGGAGAGAGTGAGAGAGGAGAAGAGAGAAGGGCGGGACAGAGAAAAGGACAGAGAGAGACAGAGAGAGAGAGGCAGAGGAGAGGAAGGGCGAGAGGAGAAGGAGAGGGGTGAGAAAAAGAGGGACAGGAGAGAACAGAGAGAGAGACAGAGGGGCAGAAGAGTGAGAGGAGGGGGAGAGAGAGAGAGAGAAGAGAGAGAAGAAGAGGGGGGAGGAGAGAGGAGAGAGAGAAATGAGAGAGAGAGAGGAGAGAGAGATGGGAGGGAGGGACGGATCGCCATAATAACCGAAATATTTTTTTTTTAACTAAGGTGGGGAAATAAAAAGAATTGCAAAAAGCTTTTTTTCAACTAGCCCCTTTAAAAAATAATGTTAACAAATGTGCAAAAGCGGCTGAAACAATTGAGACATGGGGAGGAAGCTAATTAATGGTGAACAAAAGGGGAAAAGGGCGGGGGGGTTTGGGGAATTTTTCAGCCTCGTAACGATGTACCCAAAAAATGCAAATAATTGTCTCATTTAAAAGGGAGTGATGCGGGGCGAACGAAGCAAAAATTTGGGAATTGGTTTGTTTAGAACTTTCCGCCAATGACATTTAAAACAAAACACATGCAAGCACGATCATTTCAACCCCTTGGGGCTCTTCAGGCAAAAAAAAAAATCCCCAAATTTAACATTTGGGGGCAGAAAACAAAAACGAAAAAAGAGAAAAAGAAAAAAATGACTAACCGTTTCGTCCCCTGAGGGGGGAAGAATAGCCCGGAGGCGAAATGACGGGGTTATGGAAAGAAAGGAGGGGGGGGGGGGGGGGGGGGTTGGTGGGGGGTGTGTGTGTGTGGGTATGAAGGGTTGTGTGTCTAGTTTATTGGGAAAGGGGTGAAATGTTTGTGATGGTTTGGTAAAGGTGGTTGATAAATGGTAAAGGGAAAAAAAAAAAAAAAAAAAAAAAAGGGTGGCAGAGATCAAGGGAAATGGGGGCGAAGGAAAGAAGTGGTGTGGGAGAAAAGGGGAAAAAAATGTGTGTGTGTGTGTGTGTGTGGGTGGGTGTGTGTGTGGTGTGTGTGTGTGTGTGTGTGTGTGTGTGTGTGTTGTGTGGTGTGTGTTTGTGTGTGGGTGTTGCAGGTTGTGTGGTGTGGGTGGGGTGTGATTTTGGGGAATAATAGTGGGTTGTTGTTGCGTGGTGGACCGGTGTAATCTGTACTTTGGGGTTGGGATGCGGAAAGCGGGGGGGAAGGGAAAGAGCAGGGGGGGGGGGGGGGGCAGGGGTGGTGGGGGGGGGGGGGAGTACGGGGTAGATCAAGGGGGAGGTAGTTGATTGGTATGAAACTGGGGTTGGTGGAAAGTGAAAGATGAAGGAGGGGAAAAAAAGGTAAAGTGGGGGGGGGGGGATTTAAGGGAAGGATAAAACAAAATTAGATAAAAAGATGGAGGGGGGCTGGAACTACTGTATAAAGTGAGTGAAGGGGTGTGGGGTGGTGATGTATGTGTGTGGTTTTGTGTGTGTTGGTGGGGATTTTGCCAAGATGTGGGGTGGTGGGTATGTGTGTTTGTTATTGTTGGTATTG
>CM031603.1:12057781-12067781 GCA_018398815.1 Conus ventricosus | reverse complement strand
TTACCGCCAGAGTGAATGACAGTATGGAGTTGTCGGTCTTGGGGCTGCAGCAACTTTGTCTGATGGTCCACCTTAGCCGTCAAACTCGACGCCGCACGTTTGGCCCTGAGAGATTTTAGTGAGGGCTTGTTTGCTTGTTGTTCACATGCTGGAGACGCCGACGCATGTCAACGTCAAATATCTTTAATACCATGCTGGTACATCTTCTTCCCTCTTCCCTAGTCTTTTTGTCTCCCGTCTCTGATTCTGTCTTTCTCACTGGTGAGTAGCATGCTATCAGCCAGCTACCACTCACCATCTTCTTGTGGAATGCTGGGATTTACGCAACGTGAAATAAAGGCACTATACAGCAGGTTCTCTAGAAGAACCTCTTCAAAGATGTTCTTTCTTCCTGGTGTGATTTTAAGGTTTTTACAAGATATTTTCTAGGTTTTTACGAGAGATCAATATACTTAATTTTATGCACAATGGAAAATGAATGTTTTAACAGTTGAATGCAGGTTTTTCTTTTAATCAGGATTAGTAGTGTGCTTTTCGTGTTTTAAATGGATCCATAGCCCTGATGTGGCCCATTTAGTCAGCCAGGCGATAACAGTATAAGTGCCTTCATCTGTGTGTGTATGTGTGTGTGTTTATTTTCTCTCCTTACTCTGTCAATCCATCCTGTCTCTCACTTCTGTATCTCTAGCTCGCACACCTTCCCCCTCCCAACCTTCTCTATTGTGGTGTGTGTGTGTGTGTGTGTGTGTGTGTGTGGTGTGTGGTGGTGCGTGCGTGCGTGCGTGCGTGCTGCGTGCGTGCGTGCGAGCGTGCGTGCGTGCGTGTGTGTGTGTGTGTGTCTGTCCCTCTCTCTGTGTCTCTTTCCATCTCTCTCTCTCTCTCTCTCTCTCTCTCTCTCTCTCTCTCTCTCTCTCTCTCTCTCTCTCTTCTCTCTTCTCTCTCTCCAGAGAGAGAACTTTCTTTCTAAACTTTGTTTTGGCCCCGGAGGGATGGATGTAAAAAAGCAAAGATGTTTATTCCATTACCCTCTGAAAATAAAAATTCGTTCGTTCGTTCTCTCTCTCTCTCTCTCTCTCTCTCTCTCTCTCTCTCTCTCTCTCTCTCTCTCTCTCTCTCTCTCCTCTCTCTCTCTCTCTCTCTCTCTCTCTCTCCTCTCTCCAAAAGCTTTACTATAGCTAGGCGGTAAAGGTGTCATCAAAAGGCAACATGATGATGAGGCGCCGGATCATACTTTATGGGAAGACTGGACATCCAGACAGTAGCACCAAAAAGGCAGCTACAGAAGGGCGTGGGCCGACAATCTTCCTCAAAGACGCAGAGCGGGAGAGGGGGAGGGTGGGCTGATGCTTCTTCTTTGAAGACTTTCTGCTGTCAGGCACTCCCCGTAGTTTCCCCTGCTTGTTTGCGCCCTGTCTCTCTGTCAATATGTCTGCCCCCATCCCTCACCTTTTCTCTCTCCCTTTCAGTCTGTCTGTCTGTCTTCCCCCCCCCCTCTCTCTCTCTCTGTCTGTCTGTCTGTCCTCTCAGGCTGTCTCTCTCTCTCTGTCTTGTTCTGTCTGACTCTCTCTCTCTCTCTCTCTCTCTCTCTCTCTCTCTCTCTCCTCTCTCTCTCTCTCTCTCTCTCTCTCTCTCGCTGTCTGTCCTCTCAGTCTGTCTCTTTCTGTGTCTCTGTCGTCTGTCTGTCTGTCTCTCTTCTCTCTCTCTCTCTCTCTCTCTCTCTTTTCCCTCTCTCTTTTCTCTCTCTCTCTCTCTCTCTCTCTCTCTCTCTCTCTCTCTCTCTCTCTCTCTCTCTCTCTCTCCCTCCTTCCCTCCCTTTACCTCGGTCGTGGATAAGACAAATACAAGACCTGACTGCGCTCACTCAGACCCTGGCCTCGTCCAGGTCCCTCCTTCTCAGTAGCCAACGCCAACCCTTATCTCCTTGCCTCAGTCCCCCTCTGTCTGCTGTTTGCTCGGGGGCAGAGACGGTGCCCGGCGCCCCTGAAAGCCATTCACTGTTGCCTGCGACAGTGCGCTGGTCTCCGCCGCATTGCCACTGTTCTAACGTCACGCTGATAATGGGACCTGGTTTGGCGTACACGCGCCCTTCATCTCTCAATGTACACATGAGTTGGTGTGTGTGTGTGTGTGTGTGTGTGTGTGTGTGTGTGTGTGTGTGTGTGTGTGTGTGTGTGTGTGTGTGTGTGTGTGTGTGCGTGCCTCTGTGTGTGTGTGTGTGTGTGTGTGTGTGTGTGTGTGGTGTGTGTGTGTGTGTGTGTGTGTGTGTGCGTGCCTCTGTGTGTGTGTGTGTGTGTGTGTGTGTGTGTGTGTGTGTGTGTGTGTGTGTGTGTGTGTGTGTGATTCACACCCAATACGCTTCCCTTCAACCTCCAGCCCCCAAACCTTGCACGAGTACGGTGGAAGATAAGAAGAGAGAAGAGAGAGAGAGAGGGGAGGGGGAGACAGAGAGAGAGAGAGAAAAGAGAGAGGGGGGGGGAGAGAGGAGAAGAGAGAGAGAGAGAGAGAGAGAGAGAGGAGAGAGAGAGAGAGAGAGAGAGAGAGAGAGAGAGACGTATACATTGACGAGGAGAGAAAAAGGAGATACATAAGTTCATGACGGCAGCACCAAACATTTATATATCATTCAAAGCAACATGACTTTCATCAGTTTTAGTTTTACGCCACATACACAAACGAACATCAGGCTTCTTGGATAAATCAGGCGGCTGTTCATACAGGTAAAGGGACAACAGTCTGTCCTCTCTATTGGCGGACAGATTTGAAGTGGTTGCTTCCACTAGATTGTCTAGCCAATATTTCAGCGTTGGTGACATGTTTGTGTACCGAAAACTACTGACGTCATTTTCACAACTGTACTCTTTTGTGCGAAGTAAAGAAAATCCTTGAACTGTCGTTTGGTGCTTGCGGTTTGCTGTTAGATCTGGCATGGTATCGGCAAACAAACAGCTCACAGAGGAGACGAAAAAATAAATTGTGTCGTTGATAGACCAGGAGTTTGGGGTGTTTGAGGTGGCAAATGTGTTTAACTTGATCAGGTCAACCGTCGGGAAAGTTTACAAGCGCTATTGTGACAGAAAAAACACCCCAGTAGAATACAAACCTAGGTGGGGTAGGCCCAGAGTGCTCACAAACAGGTGCGTGTCTGCACTGTCAACGATCGTAAAACGGGACAGGTCTGCCACAGTGTCTGAACTTTTAGCCGGAATTCCATGCATCCGTTGAAGTCAGCCAAAAGACGATCAAGCGAAATCTGCATGGACTTGGCTGTTCAAAGCATCCTGCAGTAAAGAAACTAGTCATCAAGGAAATGAACAGAAAGAAGCGGCTGCAGTACTGTAGGGGTAAACTTCACTGGACTGTGAACGATCAGTGGAAAAATTTTATTTTCAGTGATGAAATGACCATTGTGATCAAACTCAATGGGCTGTAAAACTATGGAGGAAAGTCGAAGAGAAGTGGTCAGTGCTCACTCTGTGCAGCGTCCATCTTGACCCGAAGGCTACATTGAAATTGATGGTGTTGGGATGCATTTCGTATGACAGAGTTGGACCACTGGTGTTCGTGGAAGGCGATATGAACAGTCAGAAGTACACTGATGTGCTGGAAAACAACTTTCTGCCGTTTGCTGCCGACCACTACCCAAACAATCGTTGGTACATGCAAGAAGACAACGCCTCTGTTCACCGCTCGGCTCACACCGAGACCTGGAAGCGACAGCACAGAGTTCTCGTGTTTTTCTGGCCCCCTCAAAGTCCAGATCTAAATCCGATCGAGAACGTGTGGCAAGTCCTCAAGACTCGCGTGAGAAAAACACATTCGTCGCATCAGTACTGTTGCAGATCTGCGCTTTGCACTTAGCCCTTGCTGGAATCAATTGACTGTTGCCTACCTCCAGTCCCTCTACGATTTCTACCTAGACACTGTCAGCATATGAGTCGGAAGGGCCAGATTACCAAGTACTAGCAAGTTAAGTCCAGCCTAAAGGTAAGAATAACAAGTTTTCAGCAACAGGTGCCTGTAGGTAGTCAGCGCCGGAAGTGCCGAGAGGGGACAGACTTTTGTTCCATAAGTGCAATCACTGTTTTTGTTTTGCAAACATGTTTTGTCATCGACAACACGACTATGGACTGTGTATAGGATATAAAAGAAGTTAGACTGCCTGGGTTCTTTCAAAACAGGATAACAAAACAACGGAGGAAAAAAAAACAACTTCGAACCCACTGGAGAGATGAGGAATTGAGTACTTCGACTCGTAGACTCTTCAGAGCAATGACGTAAAGATCACAATTTTATCATCACTGCATTATGACGTAATGCATGTGAATGTAAATAGTGAGAGAGGGAGGGGGTGGGTGGAGGAAAACGAGGGCGAGGGGAGGAAAGGGGAAAGGTGGGGATGGGGGAAGCAGTGATTTGGTTTAGTCTTTGATGTTGAGAGGACATCTGGTGTTGTAGTACCGAGATGGATGATCTGTTTCTCCGTGTTCTTTCTCTTGAAGGAGTCACCAGTGCTGCTGCGCAGACCACTGATATAGAGAAGTGGGTTATGCTGTGGGGATCAGTGTTGAAGTGTATAGCCACAAGGGTTTGCTTTTTCTGGAGGATGCTGTCCTTGTGCTCTTTGCAGCGTTCTTCCAGTGTGCGGTATGTATCGCTACGTAGATGAGACCGCACAGGCTGCAGTGGACTACATATACCAAATCACTGGATTGGCAGGTGAAACTGCTCCTCATGGTGAAATGGCGTCCTGAGGGCCCTTTAAAGGTGAGAGTGGTAATGTTGAGGAAGGGACAGCATTTGCATTTTTGTCTGTCACAGCAGCTGTTGCCCAGGGAGTAGTGGTTCTGGGGGCTGTGGGTCAGAATGACGACCTAACCAGATGATCACCCAGGTTTCGGTCTCGTTTGAAGGCCATCAGAGGAAGCTCTTTGAATGTCTTGCCAACGTTTGGATCAGTCTGTAGGATAGGACAGTTCTTGAAAAGAATGTTCTTGACTTCCAGGTTGTGAGGACGGTATGCAGAGTCACAAGGGTGCGGTCATTGTGATCTGACTTGTTCTTTGGTGTTAAGGCCTCCTCTCTGGAGATGCGCTTGACCTGGTCCAGTGCCTGTTGGATCAACTCTCACGGATATCCTCGTGCTTTGAAGAAGCTGCTCGTCTGGGCTGCCTGAGTGTAGAAATCTTTCTCATTGCTGCACAGGCGTCTGAGGCGGTGGAACTGGGAGAACGGAATGGCACGTTTGGTGGCGGTTGGATGGCGTGAGGAGTAGAGCAAAGGATGTGAGTCTGTGTACTTGTAGTTGACTGAGGTAGAAATGGTTTGGTTGTCAGGTGTGATCATGAGTTTGATGTCCAGGAAGGGGAGAGAACTGTCAGATATTTCATGCGTGAACTTCTTTTGTGTATGAGGACAATGTTTCAGGGCGAGTGCCCATGATGAAAAGTTACTGGATTCTTGGGTCGTAAACATTGTTTCCATGGTAGTTTTCGTTATAGCAAAATGGCTGGCCGAAAAGTAATAATAATGAAGCACACACACACACACACACACACACACACACACACACACACACACACACACACACACACACACACACATAGACATCAACACCATGATCACACACCTGACAACCAAACCATCTCAGCCCTGTCCACTACAAGAACACAGACTCGCATTCTTGTAACCCCACCCGCTCTTCGCCCCCTTCGTTTCTTAAAAGTCTTCCATTGCTTCGATCAAAACGTTACTTTTCACAAAAGAAGATCTAAGTAGTCATTATATTGTCTTTTACGGTATTGCTTTGAAGACTCTACGAGTCGACGTACTCAATTCTTCATCTCTCCAGTGGGTTCCAAGTTGTTATTTTCCTCCGTTGTTTTGTTATCACGAGTATGGACTGTTTTTCACGTATAGTGCGTGCTTGCGTGCGCGCGCGTGTGTGTGTGTGTGTGTGTGTGGGGTGTGTGTGTGTGTGTGTGTGTGTGTGTGTGTGTGTGTGTGGTGCTTCATCATTATTACTTTTCGGCCAGGCATTTTACTATAATGAAAACCCCCATGGAAACAACATTTACGACCCAAGAATCCAGCAACTTTTAATCATGTGCGCTCGCCCTGAAACATTGTCCTCATACACAAAAGATGACGCGTACGGCTGGGTGCCAGAAATAACTGCCGGCAATTACGGAGATTCGGAGACTCTCTTTTCAAAGCCCCTATTTCATCCGTCTGGAAAAATGTCTACGACTGAAATGTCGGAGACATGTTTATCCTTGTTACCCCACCCCCTTTTCGCCCTCTTCATTTCTTAAAAGTCTTCCATTGCTTCCATCAAAACGTTACTTTCCACAAAAGAAGATTTAAGTCGTCATTATATTATCTGTCTTGACTCTCTAGAAACCTTCTGTTTGAAAGATACCTCTCTGTCAAAAGGTATTGCAGAAGTAGTTAAACACCAACTTCGGTTTTAATTTTAGTCTTTGTAACATTTACGGTGTTGGCATTTTCTATCTAGGTTCACTTTGATTTCAAAAAGAAAAAAAATACAGCGAAGAGAGGTCATGTATGAAAGACCGTCAGTGACAAAAGTAGCTCCACCTCACCCTTCGCTTACCTATACACCCACCCAGTCTGAAGTCACTTTGATCTCAAAAATAAAAAATACAGCGGAGAGAGGTCATGTATGAAAGACCGTCAGTGACGAAAATAGCCCCCCCCTCCCCTTCGCCTACCTATACACCCACCCTGTCTGAAGTCTAGGTCTGCCCACACTAGTTTCATGGAGTTAGCCATGATCAGTTCAGCTGGCCGTTAGTGATGGTTTCGTTACTTTGTTCGGGAACAGACAGTTGGAGAAAACATTTTGGGAATGAACAGGATTCTTGGGGTGACACCTGACTTCAGTGGACAGAGGACTTTCCTTGGCATGATCGAGCTGGAGAGTGAAACGGTGCGTGCGTGCGTGTGTGCGTGCTTGCATGTGTGCGTGCGTGCGCGCGCGCGCGCGTGTGTGTGTGCGTATGTGTGTTTGTGTGTAAAACTATTCATATAAACTTACTATTTTTGGTCCATTGGGAAAAAACAACAACTATGGGATGAACAGTTCAGTTCAGTTCAGTTCAGTGGTTTATTTAACGTCTGTTCACCATTGATGATATTAGACGAAAAATAATTCAAAACGTCATCTCTAACTGACAAAGCTTAACCTCAAAGATAACTTAGAATAACAACAATAACTTTTTGAATTAGTGGTAAAAATAAACACGCATCAATTTTAGATTGTGCGATAACAGTAGCAATGCTTATGATTGAAGGGCTGGACAATATTTGACTGATATCTTGGACGTTGATATCAATAGATTTTTCTTTATAAATTGGAGTTAAGACAGAACATTCTATCAACAAATGATGCACTGAAATAGGCTTACCACAAGTACAAAAAACATGGCTAGAATATTTTGTGTTCCATGCATTTAACTTGAGTTTTGTTACTATCTTGGAAATGTGACGAGGACAAGTATTTACATATTTAAGATTTTCTCCACAATTTCTGTTGCAAACACAATTTTGTAATTTTAGCAAAATGTCTGACGAAGATGTTTTCAGTGAAGATGAACAGAAATCGGACAAATTTCATTGTTTGACTGGAAAGCATCTCAGTTTTATTTGATTGTTGAAACGTCATCCTTTTAAATACAAATTTATTTTTGGTCCATGGGAACAAAAATATGGTCTGAACAGAAATCGAACAGATTTCATGTTTTGACTGGAAAGCATCTGAATTATATTTGATAGTTTAAACTTCATCCATTTGAATACAAATTTATGTCTATAGCTCTGAATGGCAAAATCATGTGGAGATCAACAAGATTCACCTTGCAGACCTGCAGGGTCTCCTGATTCTGATCTACATGTTCCCGTTTGCTTAAGGTACGATCCACGTGAAACTGGTTTACCAAGTGATATGTACGCAGGCGATCTCATAATTCTGGAAATATCTATTGTCACAGAATCATATTGAAACAACACGAATTTGCCATGAAATTCCTGAAATTGTTTCTTGAATATTACCATAGTTTAACTGGTATTACTAGACAAATCTTAAATAAATGTTAGCGAACCGTCCAGAGAACGTGGACAAACGAGTCACAAGACAAAACACAACGCGTTTCGACCTCTCAGGTCTTCCTGGGGTGATACATAAACGAATAAAACAACGTAAAATTCACTTAGCTTGATCGCTTCAGATCGCGTAGGGTTCAGGCGCAAGGAAGAAGGCGTTTCTTCTCCTTGCGCTGAAACCCTTAAGCGATCTAATATTGGTCCGGGAACAAAATGCTACTGAAAAATTCGACAGATTTCGTTTTGATTCGTAATGATACCGAATGATATGAGTTACTATCCATTGAATACAAATGCGTATTGAATGGCAATCTGTGGGATCATCAAGATTTCCTTCGTCCTGGGCGGTTCGCCTATTTGATTACTGTTCCGATTTTTAGTTTACGCCTGCAGTCGTCTCGCTTGCAACTGGTATTACTGATATTTACTCGGAAGTTTCTAATTCGAAAAGTTATTGTCCATATTGTTCGAAACAATTCGGAATTGCAGAATCCTTGATTGATTTTCTGATATTACTTTGATTTTCGTTCATGATATAACAATTTTTAAATTTTGATGTTAGACAACGTAGAAAGTGACAAACGATGTAATAATACATGCTTTCACAGTTTCAGTTTCCGGGGTCTAATGCTTATTTAACGTACTTTAACTGAAATCTAGCCTTGATCGTTGTACGTAGGGTTCCTAAGAGGCACTTCATTTCCTCTCAATATGCCTCTGCTTAATATTCCCATTGCTTGTATACCGCCGCCTAGAACAAACGTTTCTTTCCGTTGTGGGCGGGAGAGTATTGAGCAGCAGGAATATCAAGCACGGGATGGGGAGGGGGGAGGGAAGATATCGAGCAAGAGAAGTATCCGATGGATAGAGTATCGAGCAGGGGGAGAATCGAGCAGCAACAAGTAAGGGGAGTGTGGACCAGGGGTAGAATCCAGCGGGGAGATTTTCGAGCTGTGACAGTATTGAGGACAGGTTGCCTCTGGGTGCCATTCAACGAGAGATTAGAAGCTAACTCTTGTCAGCCACCACACCCCGCGCTCTGTGTCCGCTGACATGCCGTCAAAGGACAGACATTGCAGTCGTGTCTCAGCACTGTCCCAAAACCTTGAGGACATCTCTGTGTTCGCTGACATGCCGTCAAAGGACACATTGGAGTCTGTGTCTCCGCACTCTCACAAAACCCTGAGACTGTTTCATACTTCCGTGCGCGAACCTTCTAGATGTGATGGATGTTGAAAAGCTGTGTTATTTGTTGTTTGTTTTCATTTAGAGGGTGACTAGATGGTTATTATTTATCCGATCTGTTTCGTGCAAAGCAACCATGAATGTCTAATTGTGCTACTATTTTTCGTTCTGTTCGCTTTCTTGTAATTGGTAATGTCGCTCTTCGGTCATACCGATCTTTGGTGATCATAAATAAAATCTTTTCATTCCCAATCTCTCTCTCTCTCTCTCTCTCTCTCTCTCTCTCTCTCTCTCTCTCTCTCTCTCTCTCTCTCTCTCTCTCTCTCTCTCTCTTACACACACACCGCGCGCGTGCGCGCGCGCACATATGCACGCAAGCACACACGCACACACGCGCGTGTGCACACACACCACAATTATTTTTTCCACTTTATGTACACAAATAGCAACAAATATTTGAATCAGTTGATCTACCAGTATACTCAAGCCAGTTAGTTAGTTAGCTACTTCGTTAGTTTCGTTGGTTGGTTCGTTCTTTGTTCGTTCGGTTGGTTGGTTGGTTGGTTGTTAGTTTCGTTAGTTAGTTTGTGTTAGTTAGTTAGTTATTAGTTAGTTAGTTGTTAGTTAGTTAGTTTTAGTTTTAGATTAGTTAGTGCGTGCGTGCGTGCGTGCGGCGCGCGCGCGCGCCGGTGTG
>CM031603.1:12050281-12052781 GCA_018398815.1 Conus ventricosus | reverse complement strand
GGGTTTATATGGATTCTGAAAGGGGAAAAGTTGTAACATTTCTAAGCACAGTCCGGATTAACTTGACGTCATGGTTGTGGAGTTGAAATGTACACAGAAGTGACAAATGACTCACTTGTTCTTTCTAAAGGCGTGTTTCACTTTGCTTCCATTTATGGCGGAACCCGTAAGCGATGCAATACGTGAGCGGTTTTTTTTTTTTTTTTTTTTACAGGAAAATCCCGTTCTGGCTGTGGCGTGACCTGGGGTGTCTTTAAGATGGCCGGGTTCCTGGCGATCTGACAGCAGGCCAGCCTGGTTTTCTCTTTGTTTTGTTTTCATTCTCCTCCATTTCATGCACAGTTTGTCGAAGGAAAGACACCACACGTCTTTTGCTGTGTAAAACTCCAATCTGTGACGATAAGCGCGCACTTTATCGTTCCAAAGCAGTACCTTGGAGGGAAAAAGACAAAGATGTGAATAAAATTGAGAAGGAAAAAAATCGTCGAACAATTAAAGAATGAAATAACAAAAACGGAACAGTGACATTTCACCCCGTCCCGTGGTTTCGTATAGCAAAATTTTGATCATTGCGCTATAGAGCAGGATTGCTTTACAATGAAAATGTATTTCATTGGACACATTACTTCAGAAACTAAAGCTTCGCAAATCAAATCGACAAAACTAACAAACAAGCAAACAAAAAGATGAAAGAAAACGTTCCATTCTCTGCGGTAACGTTATGCTTTGTATCTTTGAAATCGTGGTGAGAGAAAAAAAAAAAAAACTTCTCTGTAAAGGTCATCGGCGGGTTAAGAAACAAAACACCTCTGTCAATGATGATTTTTTTAAATCAGTTTATAAGACAAGGGGGGGGGGGGGGGGGGGGGGGGGGATGTCCCTGAAAACTTCTCCCCTTACGTCTGGACTGGGTAACCTTTTTTTCAGTGATGCCCAGACATTGACAATGCCAGAAGGTTCATCTATGGTCCAGCGTCTCCCTGATCGCAGGCAACAACACAATTCTCAAAAAAATACTATTGTACTGGACCATATCAGAACTGGATTTAAATGGAACTTCTTCGAACTCTGCGACCCTTACTTAAACATGGCGAACTGCTCTATTGTTACGCAATCTAGATCTAGATCTAGATCTTTGTTCTGATTAAATAGTGAACCTACGACTATCACCACTTGATTAGATAAGGAGAAATCAACATACTCTCTTCCTTTCGGAAAAGGGTTCATTTAACGAACATGAAGCCGACAAATCATCGCCGCCAAAACGTCGGTGCCCCCCTCTGACGAAATCTTATAACTTTGGAAAAACCACGTTTCGAGACGTATAGATCAATAATACCGGAAAACACGCACGCACGCACGCATACACACACACACACACCACACACACACACACACACACACACACACACACACACACACACACACACGCAACCCCGCGCGCGCACGCATGTGCACACAGGCGCAAGCGCATACTCGCGCAAAGAGGCATACACTCACATGCACATGCGTGCAACCACGCACGTACGCACGCTTGGACACGCGTGCACGTACTCACGCACACGTAACACACACACACACACACACACACACACACACACACACATACACACACTCCTGCACGCACGCACGCACGCACGCACAGCACGCGCGCGCGCGCCACACACACACACACACACACACAACACACACACACACACACACACACCACACACACAACACATAAGCACGCACGGAAAACACCTCTCTCTCTCACTCCTCTCCCTCTCTCTCTCTCTCTCTCCTCTCTCTCTCTCTCTCTCTCTCCTCTCTCTCTCTCTCTCTCACGCACACACTTCTTCTTCCTAAAGTACTGGTTCACTCAAAAACGAGTAGGTCACCAGCGCGCATGTTAAAAAGTAAAATAAAGTAACATAAAATAGTGCGACTCAATCTGTTGGCCCCTGGAGCAGATTTGGCAACAAGGGGTCGTACTCGATATTCAAGAAGTTAAAAGCAATGGCCAAATTCAGGCCCAGGTAACCATAAAATATCTGGCCAAGTTAAAATAGAAAATCGTCAATATGCAGATCTCAAAACTGTCGTATCAATTTTTTTTTTAAATGAGACTGCATTTGTGGCAATCTTGATGCCACCCGGCAGTGAGTTCCACAGCCGTACAGAACTAGGATAAAAATGAATGTAAGTGGCTTTCAATATTTGATGCAGGTATGGTATAACATTGACCGCCACTCCTGGTGCTACTTTTATTCAATACTAGTTGTTCCATTGGAATATCAATTAGTTTAGCTCTGCCTTTGAAGAAGATGTTAAGTTTGATAAAAGCTCTTCTCTCTTCTACGGGTTTCCATTCTAATTTCCTCATGTTCTTCCTAGTATTCCCCTTTTCTCTGACGTGGTTCCCTGTTGCGAACCGTGCTGCTCTCTTCTGAATCTTTTGAGGTTATCAATGTCCTTTAGATGGTAATGATCCCAGACTGAGCAACCATATTCCAGTACT
>CM031603.1:12005281-12010281 GCA_018398815.1 Conus ventricosus | reverse complement strand
GTATTAAGAAAAATTTACACGAGTACTTCTATGTTATTCAGAAAATGAAGATCTCTCTCTCCCTCTCTCTCTCTCTCTCTCTCTCATCTCTCTCTCTCTCCTCTCTCTCTCTCTCTCTCTCTCTCTCCTCTCTCTCTCTCTCTCTCTCTCTCTCTCTCTCTGATTTCTCAGCTACCCCAGTTTCTCTTTTTTCATGACGAAACAAGCGGCCAATGACCTAGGCAAATGATACTACAATTTGCTTTGGATCAGGGTCATATGATAGCTTTTAATGACCAAACCGTGGTCCCCGAAAAGCCCTTTTATTCTCTAAATAGCCAACAATTTGGCGCAGAGCTATGGCACTTTATTGGAATCAAAAGACTTCCAGATCCTCAGTATCTACTAAATAGTGGCATTGCAATGGATTTCCTTCTCCTACTATGATGTCATGGCCAATGAGAAGACAGATAAACTCCCTAAGGCTAGCAGCAAGCTGGAATAGGCAGCAACCCCCCTTTCCCACCTACTATGATGTCATGGCCAATGAGAAGACAGATAAACTCCCTAAGGCTAGCAGCAAGCTGGAATAGGCAGCAACCCCCCTTTCCCACCTACTATGATGTCATGGCCAATGAGAAGACAGATAAACTCCCTAAGGCTAGCAGCAAGCTGGAATAGGCAGCAACCCCCCTTTCCCACCTACTATGATGTCATGGCCAATGAGAAGACAGATAAACTCCCTAAGGCTAGCAGCAAGCTGGAATAGGCAGCAACCCCCCTTTCCCACCTAACCCCACTCCACCCTCATCCCCTCCTCCCACCCTGCCTGTCTTCACCTCCTGAGTTACAGTAAAATATAATCAATCCTGCGGAGTCACTGTGGAATGACAGAGCGAATATCTCCTGGAGAGGACCGTGTATCGCCAGATGGATTGCGCCCGGCAGGTCACGTCACCAGCTTCAGACGAGGTTGTTCCTCCAGATCTTCAAGATCAAAGACTGTCTCTGAGGATGTGGCCCCCGGCCCCCAGCCCACACTTGTCTTTCGGTCCTGTCTCACCTTTTGATAGCTTGGGCGGCCAAGTCTGGAACCAGTCTGGTGAAGGTTCATTCAAAGATAAACCAACTGTAGGAATTGGCAGGGTCACTGGGGTGGACTGTTTACCGACTGTGCCTGGCGCGCGGGGCTTACTGTCTGAGACGACCTGAGAGCGTGCTGACATTGAGGTGTTCTCCACCTAAGGTTGTTTGTGTTGTCATCATGTTTCCCTCGGCTTCTCTTCCTCTCCTCCGACCCAGTAGCGCTACTGTCATTCCACCCATTCCTCCTCTGCCCTCTCTGGTACAGAACCCGACCCAGTAGCGCTACTGTCATTCCACCCATTCCTCCTCTGCCCTCTCTGGTACAGAACCCGACCCAGTAGCGCTACTGTCATTCCTCCTCTGCCCTCTCTGGTACAGAACCCGACCCAGTAGCGCTACTGTCATTCCACCCATTCCTCCTCTGCCCTCTCTGGTACAGAACCCGACCCAGTAGCGCTACTGTCATTCCTCCCATTCCTCCTCTGCCCTCTCTGGTACAGAACCCGACCCAGTAGCGCTACTGTCATTCCACCCATTCCTCCTCTGCCCTCTCTGGTACAGAACCCGACCCAGTAGCGCTACTGTCATTCCTCCTCTGCCCTCTCTGGTACAGAACCCGACCCAGGAAAGTCCCATCACGGAATCAGCATGAATGAAGTGCAGAGATATGTCCATAGCAAGTCGTTTGGGGGGGGGGGGGGGGGGTAGGCATTCTACACACATGATGAAATACTGTGCAGCTGAGTTACGTGGTGGTGTTCAGTGGCGTCTGTTCCGTTCTGATCCAACCCATGCAAGATCTTACTCACTAAGCGTTTTTACCATCGTGTGATATATACATGTACTGTTTTACCATAGTCAGCTCGTGCTTGCTGATGTCGAAAGTGGGATCAAAAACCGCAACTAGTGACGGGTAGTGGCAGGTAATAAAAGAGGGAAAACATAAGAATAAGAAGGGCAATGATGCAATGAAGAATGACTTGTTTTCTGTGTAGTACAGAGCCACACGGCAGAAGATTAATGGAAATAACATTGATTGCTCTTAAAATAGTCTCTTGGACAAAGTGAAAGAAAGACGCAAATGAACTGTTTTTGCTGACAGAAAATCACATGTTGAAAGGAGAAAATTCATGACATGTGGGTGTGTGTTTGTGTGCGTGCGTTTCACATAAGTACTTCTCTGTTATCCAGAAAATGAAGAGATCTCTCTCTCTTCTCCTCTCCTCTCTCTCTCTCTCTCTCTCTCTCTCTCTCTCATCATTATGCTCAGACTTACCACCCATATCAGTCTCTCTTCCTTCATGATGAAGGAATCGGCCAATGACTTTGGCAAAATGCACTACAAATTTCCCCAGATCCGAATCAGGTGATAGCTCTTAATGCCCAAACCGTGGTCTCCAAAAAGCCCTTTTATCTTGTCAATAACCAGCAGTCTAGCGTAGACCTATGGCATCTTATTGGTTTCGAAAGGCTTGGAGATCCGCAGTATCAAGCCAACAGTGACACTGCAGTGGATTCTCTCCCTACTGTGATGGTAAGGCCAATGAGAAGACGCATAAACTGCCTAAGGCTAGCAGCAAGCTGGAACAGGCAGCAACCCTCACCCCCACCACCATTCCACCCCCTGTCTCCTCTTGCAATTTCCCACCCTCCCTGTCTCCACCTCCTGAGGTACAGTAAAATGAAATCAGTCATGCGGACTTACTGTAGAAGGACACAGAGCGAACATCTTCTGGAGAGGACCGTATATCACCAGCTGGATCAGGCCCAGCAGGTCACCATCTTCAGATGAGAAACACAATCAAGATCTTCGAGGTGAAGGACTGTCTCTGCCAGTACTGGCCCACAACCCCAAACCCACACGTGTCTGTCATTCCTATCTCACCTTTGATGCCCTCAGCCGCCGAACACGCACCAGTCTGGTGAAGGTCCAGAAGAAGATAAAGCAACTGTGGGATTCGGCAGGGTCACTGGAGCGGACCGACGGCTGACTTCACTCAGTGCATAGGGTGGGCCTACCATCTGAGACGAATGGAGAATGTGCTGGCATTGACGTTTTCTTCATCTAATGCTGTTCCCATCCCATGGCGTTACTGTCATCCTGCTCCTTCTCCCTCTCCCCTCTCGCACAGAGCCACATCTAGGTGGGTTCCGCTGCGCCACTGAGTGAGGTCGGTGATCTTCGGTGACGTCTGTTCTGTTCTGATCCAACCCCACGCAGGACCCTACTCACTTAGCGTCTTTACCATCAAGGATGATGGCGTGTTCAGGAAGCCACCTGACCGGCAACCTGCTTCGGGCGGAACCCTCCACCTCGCCCATTTAACGACACTTACCGACACTGATGTCTGTGGCACAAAGTCGTCATCAATCTTCATATGGGTAGTGCAGGAAGACTGAGGTCACCATGAGAGTAGGACTGAAGAGCCGCGGAATTTGGCAGTTTTTTTTGTTGATGCCCAGCATTGAAAATGAGTGCCGTAGAGATGATGCCGTGGCGTTCTATTGTGGTCTTCTACTTCATCGGCATGCTGTGCACACTTCCTTCCGCAATGGGTCAGTTGATCTCAGTGTCAGCCAGGCGCGAGAGAACTGATACTTGCAGCACTGGTCTGGAAATACGAGCGAAGGCCTGAGAGACGCGTGCATTGACTGGACAACAGTCGACATAGTAGTGCCACTCCTCCTACTGGAACCCGTAGCACTTTCCTCTTTCATCCCAATGCGGGCCGATCATGGCAATGAATAGATAACTACATACATATCTATCTATCTATCTATCTATCTATCTATCTATCTATCTATCTATCTATCTATCTATCTATCTATCTATATATCTATCTATCTATCTTTCTATCTATCTATCTATCTATATATACATACATACATACATACACACACTCATACATACATGAATAAATTTAAATACATATACATATGTATGCATGTGTGTGTATGTATGTATATATATATATATATATATATATATAAGAGAGAGAGAGAGAGAGAGAGAGAGAGGAGAGAGAGAGAGAGAGAGAGAGAGAGAAATACATACATGCATGCATGCATACATACATTCATACATACATACATACATACATACTTACATAAATACATTCATACATACATACATACATACATACATACATACATACATACATACATACATTGTTTGTTTTTTTCCTGTTTATTTTCTCTGTTTGTTACGGTCAGCTCACTCTCTGATGTGTGCAAAGTGGGATCAAAAAGCACAGCCTCTGAAGCCCGATGCTGATTATAAAGGACGGGAAACCTTATCATGAAAAGCGCAATGATACGGTATAGGTGATATGTCTCTTATGGTTTACAGAGAAATATAGGAGTCATAAGAAATAACAGCCTTTCAGATAACACAGGTCACAAAGACTCGAATCAACTTTTTTTTTTTTGCGCTGACAGAAAATCACCTGCTATAAAGAGAAAACTGGCGACATATTTTTACTTGTGTTCTTTTTTTTTTTTTTTTCTACTTCTTCACCACCGCTGAACATGCGCAAAAGTCGTTTCCGATTTCATGCCTGGCCTTTTCTATGGCGAATCACTCAATAATGTCATGTAAAAATCATACAGAAAAGTATCTATTTAGGCCTTCAAGGTGAAGAACAACTTTCTTTGATGGTGAAAGTTGCTCTGCTGACGTTTTGAAGCCAGTAATCCCCCATACAGATCCAGAGCGAGGACGGAAGGGGGGGGGGGGGGGGGGGGGGGGGAGGTGTACGCTGGCTAACATCTCAGCAGCTTCCTCCTTTCAACAGTCATTTTGTTCTCCGAGGCCGGTGATGCGTCCATTTTTTGTTCCCCCGTAAGGGATAGTGGGGTATTATTTTGGGAGGTGTTCGGCTTTGCCACTGTCAGTTTTTGCCTTTCGTTCAAACGACGGTTTGTGGCACATCGTT
>CM031603.1:11980281-11985281 GCA_018398815.1 Conus ventricosus | reverse complement strand
AATGCCTTCAATAAGGGCAAAGGAACTTTCACTAGCGAAAGGCGGAGATACTTGTCCTCCATCATCTAAATCCCAGTTTTTTTCTGTGTGCCAAAAAAATGGGCTGTGTTTACACTGGAGAGCGAACTGTAATTTTCCCTGGTCACTCTATATTATCCGTGGTCACTCTATATTATTAAATGGCTTCGGACCAAGATAGTTATGTGGTGTCGTGCTAAGCGATCCCTATGGTATTTTCCACAAGCAGTAACACTCCTCGGATTGTGTCAGCCACGTGGATGCCTACATAATATCTGACACATTGTGATTTTCGATGCTAGCATCTTTGATTCCAAAGGAACAACATGAAATGAATAATGTATCCCAAATATGGAAATGCCATGTAGCATCCATTGTTTAAATTGTCTTCCGGCTTCTTGTTCCCCTGTGTCTTTTCATTCGCATTTCTGATTGTCTGTTGCCGGTTCCCCCATCGCAGCCATGTGTACGCTATTACTGTGGACCTCTGTGACAGCTGTTTCTTCGTCATTACTGTGGACCTCTGTGACAGCTGTTTCTACGTCATTACTGTGGACCTCTCAGTGACAGCCATGTGTACACTATTACTGTGGACCTCTGTGACAGCCGTGTGTACGCTATTACTGTGGACCTCTCAGTGACAGCCGTGTGTTACGCTATTACTGTGGATCTCTCAGTGACATCATGTGTACACTATCACTGTGGACCTCTCAGTGACATCATGTGTACACTATTACTGTGGATCTCTCAGTGACATCATGTGTACGTTATTACTGTGGACCTCTCAGTGACATCATGTGTACACTATTACTGTCGACCTCTCAGTGACATCATGTGTACACTATTACTGTCGACCTCTCAGTGACATCATGTGTACACTATTACTGTGGACCTCTCAGTGACATCATGTGTACACTATTACTGTCGACCTCTCAGTTACATCATGTGTACACTATCACTGTGGACCTCTGAGTGACATCATGTGTACACTATTACTGTCGACCTCTCAGTGACATCATGTGTACGCTATTACTGTCGAACTCTCAGTGACATCATTGTTACACTATTACTGTGGACCTCTCAGTGACAGCCATGTGTACACTATTACTGTGACAGCCATGTGTACGTTATTACTGTGACAGCCATGTGTACGTTATTACTGTGACAGCCATGTGTACGTTATTATTGCGGATATCTCAGTGACATCATGTTTACGTTATTACTGTGGACCTCTCAGTGACATCATGTTTACGTTATTACTGTGGACCTCTCAGTGACATCATGTTTACGTTATTACTGTGGATCTCTCAGTGGCATCATGTGTACGTTATTACTGTGGACCTCTGAGTGACATCATGTTTACGTTATTACTGTGGACCTCTCAGTGACATCATGTTTACGTTATTACTGTTGACCTCTCAGTGACATCATGTGTACGTTATTACTGTCGACCTCTCAGTAACATCATGTTTACGTTATTACTGTGGACCTCTCAGTGACATCATGTGTACGTTATTACTGTGGACCTCTCAGTGACATCATGTGTACGTTATTACTGTGGACCTCTCAGTGACATCATGTGTACACTATTACTGTGGACCTCTCAGTGACATCATGTGTACACTATTACTGTCGACCTCTCAGTGACATCATGTGTACACTATTACTGTCGACCTCTCAGTGACATCATGTGTACACTATTACTGTCGACCTCTCAGTGACATCATGTGTACACTATCACTGTGGACCTCTCAGTGACATCATGTGTACACTATTACTGTCGACCTCTCAGTGACATCATGTGTACGCTATTACTGTGGACCTCTCAGTGACAGCCATGTGTACGTTATTACTGTGACAGCCATGTGCGTTATTACTGTGTCAGCCATGTGTACGTTATTACTGTGACAGCCATGTGTACGTTATTACTGTGACAGCCATGTGTACGTTATTACTGTGGACCTCTCAGTGACATCATGTGTACGTTATTACTGTGACAGCCATGTGTACGTTATTACTGTGACAGCCATGTGTACGTTATTACTGTGACAGCGATGTGCGTTATTACTGTGTCAGCCATGTGTACGTTATTACTGTGACAGCCATGTGTACGTTATTACTGTGACAGCCATGTGTACGTTATTACTGTGGACCTCTCAGTGACATCATGTGTACGTTATTACTGTGGACCTCTCAGTGACAGCTGTGCAAAGGGAGCTAACAGTGTTAGTTCATTTCGAGGCAACCCGCCAGAAGACACTGTGCATAGCTGCTGAGTCCCTTCAATGATGCCCTGTGGTGCGTTTTCGAATTTGACCCACACGCAACACCTCATCACCTAAGTTCCGTTGTAACTGACAACACTGATCCCTCAGTCATGGATCCACTGTGTTTCTGCACCACAACACACACACAGAGGATGGCGAGACAAAGCTTATCAAATCAGTAAGAAGAATGGAATTTGAGAGACCAAAAAAAAAACCATCAGCGAAGAATTAGGAAGAGATGGAAGGAGATGCAATCAGGGGAAGCACTGCCAGACACCAGATTAGAGTGATTCGATCTGGGTCAGAATGTCCTCGATGTAGACGATAAACATAGCAATATACGATGAAGGGAGGGAAGGGGGGGAGGAGCGGAGGGGGGGGGGGTTAGTGCCCCAAAGGTACTAATGGTAAACAAAGTCATAGAGGAGGGGTTAGTGCCATAAAGGTACTAATGGTAAACAAAGTCATAGGGGAGGGGTTAGTGCCCCAAAGGTACTAATGGTACAGAAAGTCATAGAGGAGGGGTTAGTGCCATAAAGGTACTAATGGTACAGAAAGTCATAGAGGAGGGGTTAGAGCCATAAAGGTACCAATGGTACAGAAAGTCATAGAGGAGGGGTTAGTGCCCCAAAGGTACTAATGGTACAGAAAGTCATAGAGGAGGGGTTAGTGCCACAAAGGTACTAATGGTACAGAAAGTCATAGAGGAGGGGTTAGTGCCCCAAAGGTACTAATGGTAAACAAAGTCATAGAGGAGGGTTAGTGCCCCAAAGGTACTAATGGTACACAAAGTCATCAATATGCAAAACTGCTCCTGCGAATCATGGAATCGCGACAAGGTAGATCTGTTACCAGAAGCTGGCGTTTGGGTTTGCTGGTACTGCATACCAGCTTAGTACGCATCTCCTTTCTATCTTCCCGAAATACTGCGCTGTCTTCCAGTGTCGTGGAACGCCGTGTCAGAAGCTATGTCCCCGATCGTCACTGCATTCCTCCATGAATTCATCAGGTCAAACGTCTCTCATTGGCTTGATGACAGGAGGAGAGGAGTAGGGGGTTTTCTGAAATATGACGAGTTTCGAGTAGGGGTTTTTCTGAAATATGACGAGTTTCAAACGGAGATGTGAATAGGCAAACTCGGCCGTATGGTTATTTTGATATGAGATCCACTGTTTGATTGCCTTTGAATGGTCAGTTCCATCGCTATTTATAGTTGAAGCAAGTTCTGCTGCAGGGACTCTGGTTCCCATTGAAAGCCTTCTGTAACGCAAGTAGGACGTTAATCAGGTCCTGGAGCGACAGGTCTCGAGGTAACCAGACCCCCGGCCAACTTCCCGCTTTTACCTTCCTTCCCCCTTTCCCTCCCTAATCTTCCTTTGTCCATTACTTTCAGCCCCCACCCCCCACCCCACCCCCTTCTCCTTCCAGTTGGAAAGGTTTCTTCAATTTGTATTCTGCTGGCGGATTTAGGCGGTAAAGGGTACTGTTTTCTTTCTACCACTCCCCCCCCCCCCCCCCCTCTCTCTCTCTCTCTGTCTATGTATCCGTCTGTCTGTGAATGTTTGTATGTGTATGTGGTGTGGCGTTTGTATGCGCGCGCGCGCGCGCGCGTGTGTGTGTGTGTGTGTGTGTTTGTGTGTGTGTGCGTGTGCGTGCGGGGGGGGGGGGGGGGGGCAGGGCGGGGCGGGAGAATGGGTGTACGTGGGGAGAGAGAGAGAGAGAGAGAGAGAGAGAGAGAGAGAGATGAGAGAGAGAGAGGAGAGAGGAGAGAGAGAGAGAGAGAGAGTGAGAGGGAGGAGAGAGAGAGAGAGAGGAGAGAGGAGAGGAGAGAGAGAGAGAGAGAGAGAGAGAGAGAGAGAGAGGAGAGAGAGGAGAGGAGAGGAGAGAGAGAGAGAGAGGAGAGGAGAGAGGAGAGAGGAGAGAGAGAGAGAGGAGAGAGTGTCTTTCTGTCTGTCGGTCGGTCGACCAGTCGGTCTGTGTGTCTGCATGTAAAATGGTCCCCCAAATAATCGGGTTGACCTTGATCCAAGTTTTGGAGGTTTGCCTGCAGAGGTCCATACTCTGAAAAAAAAAATCACTTTTATTTGGAGGCCAACAGGACAGCAATGATATGTCATCACAACGCCCAGTCAGGATGGTAAACATGCAATGTACCTTCAGTTGACTGTCTTTTGTGAACTCTATATTGCCGTTAAGAAACCAGCAAAAAATATTAACGTCTACTCTGAAAAGAAGAAAGAGAGACGCCGTCACAACTTCTCCCAATCGGTGTTGCTAAGCGTGGCTACGAATGTGACAATGCTCTAGTTACAAAGTGGACAAAACCTGTGAAACTCTGATGAAACCAAACCTGCGAACAAACAGTAGTCACACAGTTTTGATGTACTCAGCACGGGATCAACAGACCTCCGCTCCCGCTGTCCAGATATGTCGGAGTTGAGGCTGGATCAGGGGTGAGGAGATTAAATTAATCATAAAGAAGCACAACGAGAACCTAGAGTTTTAACAAGGGGAACAACTATGCATTGCACAACAACAGACTGGAATGCATCAT
This sequence comes from Conus ventricosus, assembly GCA_018398815.1. Classification (NCBI taxonomy): domain Eukaryota; kingdom Metazoa; phylum Mollusca; class Gastropoda; order Neogastropoda; family Conidae; genus Conus; species Conus ventricosus. The sequence continues at coordinate 11,980,442 of CM031603.1, read as the reverse complement.
CCACCTCAACAAACAAAGAAAAGTTCCACGACGGAAGTGGTTTTTTTTATGTGCAGGGTGTAGCTAAGGGTGCATGATGCTAATGTCTTGTCTCGGTTAAAGTATTCTTGAGACAGTGAGGGAAGGAAGAACGGTGGCCAAGTGGACGAAAACACTGGCCT
>CM031603.1:11967781-11972781 GCA_018398815.1 Conus ventricosus | reverse complement strand
AGTGGTAGGGTTGATAACTGGACTTCATAACAGAACAATACAGTACTTCACCTATCGTCTCGTCCTGACAGTGGTAGGGTTGATAACTGGACTTATTTTCCATCTGCGGGATGAGATTTTGTAGCAGGTGCAGTCACCACGTGACCATTACCTCAACCGTCACCACCATCTCTCCTCTCTCTCTCTCTCTCTCTCTCTCTCTCCTCTCTCTCTCTCTCTCTCTCTCTCTCTCTCTCTCTCTCTCCCCTCTCTCTCTCTCCTCTCTCTCTCTCTCTCTCTCTCTCTCTCTCTCTCCTCTCTCTCTCTTGTATGCATACAGACAGACAGAAAATGGCGGTGGAGGAGGAAGCAGGAGTGGGAAGAGATCTCAATATGTCTTAGCCCCTGCGGCTTCAAAACATGAAGATCTTTGGAGTCTAAGAGAACGAGTACCCCCAAGAATCTGTTCGATTTGTCATCGATCACCTCAGAGTGCCCTTTGAAGCCAAAAGAGTCACATCCTGAAGCCACACTACGTAACAGCTGCCACCCCCACCCCTCCACCAACCACTCAATCCCAGTCTACTTTCAAAGTTCTCTCTCTCTCTCTCTCTCTCTCTCTCTCTCTCTCTCTCTCTCTCTCTCTCTCTCTCTCTCTCTCTCCTCTCTCTCTCCTCTCTCTCTTTTCTCTCTCTCTCTCTCTCTGTACAAAACTGGAGATCCGTCCAACCCTTGTAACTACAGACCTGTATCTGTTCTGTCAATTCTTTCAAAACCGCTCGAAAAACATATAAAAAAATATTTAGCTATCCATTTAAACAAATATGATTTGATTCATCCTAAGCAGTCAGGTTTTAGGGAAAAACCATTCCTGCCATACCGCGCTTACGAAAATGATTGACAAATGGCTCTTGAACATTAATAACAATGAACTTACAGTAGTTGTCTTCATTGATCTAGCTAAAGCTTTTGATATCATAAACCACTCTCTTCTCCTAAAAAAGCTCGCTTTATACGGACTCTCTGAAAATACTCTTCAGTTCATGTCCTCATTTCTTTCTAATCGAAAACAGGTAGTATGTGTTAATTCCTTGAAATCAGATTTGCAGCCAGTAAAATATGGTGTTCCACAAGGATCTGTTCTTGGCCCTTTACTCTTTTCGATCTATATAAATGATTTACCGCTACGTATCCGATGTGACTGCGAATTATTGCTGATGACAACTCTGTGCATTCTAACCACCCTTGCTTGCAGGTTGTGACGTCCGATCTACAAGATAGTTTAAACAGTGCCGTCAAATGGGCGGAAATCAATCACATGTCTCTTAATGCAAAAAAAAACTAAATGCATGATCATTACTAGCAGACAAAAACGTCAAAATATACCTGTTGATTTATTTTCAATATTTGTTTCTAGTGAAAAAATCGAAGAAGTAAAAACACATAAAGTTTTGGGTGTTGTCATTGATAACAACTTATCAGGGTCCGATCACGTAGCTTACCTACGCAAAAGAATATCCCAAAAAATATTCCAGTTGTCAAAAATAAAGCATTTTCTGAATATGCATGCTAGAAAACAATTCTTTCATGCCCATATACAGTCAATTATAGACTATGCTTCTACTTTATGGGATTCAGCCAGCGCAAACATTCTGAAACCTTTAGCAAGATTGCATAGGCGCGCAATAAAATTAGTTCTCTTAAAATCTAGTTCATTAACTCTAAACGATTATAAATCCTTGGATATCCTTCCCCTAAAGCAAAAACTCGAATATAATAAGGCTATATTTATGCATAAAGTGGTAAATGGAAATGCACCTCCCTCCATTGTAAACAGTTTCTGGACGAATGACAATAGGCACGTCCACAAGTTAATAATGTCTCTGCCCAGACTTGACCTTTACAAATCAAGCCTCGTATACAGTGGTGGTACGTATGGGAACAATTTGCCTCCATTTCTGAAAGAAATCTCAAGCCTTAATATTTCAAAGAGCGCTTAAAAAGATATCTGTTCAGTAAGTTAAAAGATATATATTTAAAAAAAAACTGTACTAGTTGATTCCTAAATCAATTAAAAGACTCAGTGAATAGAAATATAATACTGTACGATTACAAGCCTGTGTTAGACGGAAATCTTACACGTGTCATTTGAACCACAGCAATAATGGGTTAAGCTAATTGACATGTTTTACATTGATGAATCGCTCAACTGCATTTTGTTATTTGATGTATTGAGTGTATTCAAGTCTATTTGACTCTGTTTCCCCGTTTGTATTTGTACTTTACATGTATTTTCTTGCCCCCCCCCCCCAACCCCCCCTATCCCGCCCACCACCCCATACCCCCGCTTTCGCTCTCTTTCTCTCTCTTTCTCTTTCTCTCTCTTTCTTTCTTTCTTTCTTTCTCTCGCATGTGGATGCTTGCACGATCTTGTAGTTTGCTTTTGTAGTATTAGTCTGTTACTTCTTACAGTTTGCAAGTTGACTGGTGTATTTACTTTTTCCTCTTTGTTGCCATATTGACTTTTGTGTTGTCCATGTGTTTTTTTGTTTTTTTTTCCAGGGCTGGGTGGAAAAAAGCATGTGCAATTTGCTTATCTCATTACCCTGGTGAAATAAAATTTCGTTCGTTCGTTCGTTCGTTTCTCTCTCTCTCTCTCTCTCTCTCTCTCTCTCTCTTCCTCTCTCTCTCTCTCTCTCTCTCTCTCTCTCTCCTTCTCTCCCTCCCCTCTCTCGTGTCTCTCTGTCTCTGTCTCTGTCTCTCCCCCTCTCTCTGTCTCTCTCTGTGTCTCTGTCTCTCTGTCTCTGTCTCTCTCTCTCTCTCATACACACGCGCACGCACGCACACACACACACGCACACACACACACACACACACACACACACACACACACACACACACACACACACACACACACACACACACACACACACACACACACACACACACCTGATACACTATAAGACTTTTATCAGGAACTGGCCGTGCTATCCACCACAATACTTTTCTTTTTTATCTACTTCTAAAGGAGATTATTTTTGGAATCTAAGGGAGACAGTGCCTGAAGCTTCTTTTGAATTTCTCTTTGATTTCTCCGGGGGGGGGGGGGGGGGGGGGGGGTTCTCGAATTTTTTTAAGGGGGAGGGGGGGTGGCGGTAGGGGATTGCAGATGGCGGGGTTGGGGTGGGGGGAGTTGTCTGGCAAGAGAAGCTGCAATGGCTCACATTGTTAAGCGAACCCAGCACCTTGCTGGGAACTTGTATTCTAATTCCTGATTGGGGGAACGGGGAGGGGTGGGGTTAGTGGATCAATGAATGAATGAATGAATGAATTAGCTATTTACAATCAAGCTGAGCGTCCACAAACATCCAAGGTGACATGGCAGAGAGGAACAACCACATCAAGAATGCGAAGAAATGGATCATATGTTAATTTTATACCTTACCACTAGCATGACAACAACCCTTAGAGACGGGGCGACGAAAATGGCTAATTGTACGTCGGATTCTAACTAGGATCGAACTTGCCTCATCTGACTGTAGAGTATGTCCTGAACCGCTGAGCGATCGTGACACAATCCCACAGTGCCATACTACCTTCTTCTTATTATTTGTGTTACAGGTCTTACCACTCTCAGTGGCATGTGAAGGCAAGCTGAGAAACTAATTACCCGCGTTCTTCACTCTTTTATGTCTTCCCCCCTGGACGCAGCCGCTTCCTGTCGAGGGTAGCATGTTGTCTAGCATCTCTCATCATATTCGGACAACGCTCTACTCACGGCTGTGCTCGTTCTGTCGTCGGCCGTCATTGTTGGCAAGGGAGATCACTAGGACGTGGCCGAGGCAGAGACGAGAAGCAGCGCAGAACGGCGCAGATCTAGAGCTGATGGATTCTTCTTCCAGAACGGGAAGAGGTTTGGGGTGTGTCTGTATGTGTCAATGGGTAGGGGAAAGATGGGAATGGGGAGGTGTGATTTTTTTGGGGGAGGTTGGAGGATGGGAGATGGGGGTGGTTTTGATTTGAAATGTTCATAGCGCTAGCAGGCGGGAATATGTTCATCCCCTCAGCCTCATGTCTCCCCCCACCCCCCACCCCCACCCCCCGTCTCTTCTCTTCCACCTACCTTCTACCCAAAAGACTTTGAAGGGGGAACGCATGGTACCAGTAGGCAGGTGTGGTTTAGGAAGTGTTCTCACCAAAAAAAAAAAAAGAGTGGGAGAGACAGGTGGGGGGGGGGGGGGGGGGGTGGAATCGGAGGAAAAAAGGTTATGGGGGAGATAAGGGACAGAAAGTTGGAAGGTGTGCCAGCGAAACATATTTTTTTTTTTTTTTTTTTTTTTTTTTTTTTTTTTTTTTTTTTAAGCGAAAGGAGTTTCTTGCCGGAAACTATAGTGAGAAGGGAGGGAGAAGGGTGGTGGAGTGAAGGACAGAAGAGGAGAGGGGGGAGGGGGGGGGGAGAGCACCAAGTACTAACACGCAACATCTGTCCAGTACTCTGCGGAGTTATTTATGAACTATATGGCCATCAGGCTGACTTTCGTTATATTTCGTCTCTCTCTCTCTCTTCTCTCTCTCTCTCCTCTCCTCTCTCTCTCTCCTCTCTCTCTCTCTCTCCTCTCTCTCTCTCTCTCCTCTCTCTCTTCTCTCTCTCTCTCTCCTCTCTCTCTCCTCTCTCTCTCCTCTCTCTCTCTCTCTCCTCTCTCTCCTCTCTCTCTCTGTCTCTCTCTGTGAGACGGAGAGTGGAGGGGAAGGAGATTACTCTGGTAAGGGAAGAGGGTGTCTAAATGGATACGTGGACGTGTGTGTGTGTGTGTGTGTGTGTGTGTGTGTGTGTGTGTGTGTGTGTGTGTGTGTGTGTGTGTGTGTGTGTTCTTCAATTTAATGTCTATTCAGGGTATGTGATCTTAGACCAAAAAGACAAAAAATGAAATAAGAACGCAGCAACAATTAAAAGTAACCCAAGTAACATCAAATAAGAATATACATCTGCATCTCATTACACGAAGGTAAAAATTGGACTT
>CM031603.1:11945281-11955281 GCA_018398815.1 Conus ventricosus | reverse complement strand
AGTAAATGACATGAAATAAAATAAAAGATAGTAAGTAAAGGACATGAAATAAATAAAAGAAGGTTTTGTAGCTTGGTGGACAGTCTTGAATAAAACTGGATTTCCGCGAGTAATTTGTAAGATTGCTCAGATGAAATTGCTCTCTCTCTCTCTCTCTCTCTCTCTCTCTCTCTCTCTCTCTCTCTCTCTCTCTCTCTCTCTCTCTCTCTCTCTCTCTCTCTCTCTCTCTCTCTCTCTCCTCTCTTCTCTCTCTCATCGTTTAGCCACTCAGTAATAGCTCTGAGACTTGCAATTTCATTGTCATTCTAGTTTCTGTTTTTGGCAGCTTAATTCTCCATTCGGGGTTTTTTCCCCTTATTTTCCAATACTATTTTTGTCGCTGGCAGATTGCGAAACCATTGTTCTTGTCTGCCGCGTTAATGGCCGCAGGAAAACACATAGGATAGTTAACAGACTTTGAAAATGAAAAATCCTCTGTAATCAAGTGCAGTTTCTTCAATTTAACTCTGCTTTTTGCCTTTGTCCATATCGTTGTTAAGTCCATCCCTAATGGACAGCAGAATCCAACCTCGGTATATAAATAGATTGTCTTTGAACTTTCCCAAAAGAAAGCTACGCCTATCTACGAAACCAACGTCTTTCTTATTTGTTGTCGTATTTTCGTACATAATGAAGCAACCGAAATGCATGTCAACAGAACATCGGTACAACTCACTATTTCCCCTGCTTTGAAAGAAAAAATCAAACTGTTCAAATATGTCTATTACTGACACAGAGCACAAGCAATTGTATAAAAAGATCAAACACTATATATTTGTTCTTTATTCAGGTAGACTATACCTGGATCTATTTTTAAAGTTTGTGTTAAAACTTGAAACATGTAGCGACAGTGCTCTGCCATTGGAATTTTTTTCATGATAGTTTTGCTCTGTTTTGCTTGTGCATTTACGTTATGTGCTGGCGGCTTCAGTCACGCTATTAAAGCATCCCACTTAGTGACAAAGTAGCCTGTAAGCAAATATAGAAGTTTCATTAATGAGGGCCTGTGTGTCTCAGTATTTGAACGCTGAGTTTGCAATCACATGTGGCGAGTTCAAAACTCGCTAGTAAAAAATAAAAGATTTTGACTCCTAAAAAAAAAAAATCATCATTGTTTTAATCGGTAGCTTCTGCCCTCCGTCTTTTCTTTCCATTCCGTAACTTTAGAATTCCATCAACTCCACAGTTCCTCTTCTTCTTCTTATTGTTGTTGTTGTTGCTGTTGTTGTTCTTGCTGTTGCTGCTGTTGTTGTTATCATTATAATAATAATAATAATAATAATAATAATGAATATTTCTATAGCGCAAATCCTAAATTAGCTCTAAGCGCTTTACAATACAAGGACTAACGAAAACACGCACGCGCACACGCGCGCACGCACACACACATGCACCACACACACACACACACACACACACACACACACACACACACACACACACACACACACACACACACACACACACACACACACACACACACACACACGCGCGCGCACACACACGCACACGCACACAAACCGCATACTCAGGCACGGGGAAGCAGATACGCACAGCACACACGGGAAAGCAGACACGCACAACCACTCACGCACACCTCGCACACACACACTCACACAAACTGACATCTGTCTATGACCGGGACTTTTGAATTATCAGCCGAAATAGACTGTAAAAAGATGAGTTTTTAGTTTCGTTTTAAAGACTGGAAAAGAGTCACAGTGCCTGATGTCGTGTGGAAGAGAATTCCAAGTTTTAGGAGCCAGGAAGGAGAAGGAACGATCCCCCCTTCTTTTGCATTTGAATCTGGGAGGAACCAGGAGCAACGAGTCAGAAGACGAGCGAAGGGTTCTAGCTGGGCAGTATGAGTTTAGAAGGTCAGACAGATAGGCTGGAGTTCCAGATTTAACAGCATTGAAACAGAGGCATGCGATTTTATATGTCACCCTGGCTTTGACCGGCAACCAGTGAAGTCTGCATAATAATAGTTGAGGGTGTTCTTTGAAGGGAGCTTTGAGGGTTAGTCTAGCAGCACAGTTTTGAACGTGCTGAAGTTTTTTGGTGAGGTAGTCGGGAAGGCCTGCTAGTAGAGAATTACAGTAATTATCATTATCATCTTCATTATCATCATCATTCTTCTTATTGTTGTTGTTATTGCTCTTGTTGTTTGTAGTCTTGTTTTTGCTGTTATCATAGAACTTTGATACCATTATTTTTCTCCTTTCTTTTACTTCTTGTTATCGTTTTAATCTGTACCCTCTCCCCTTTAACCTCTTTCCTCTTCTCTTTTCATTCCGTAATATCTGTCTTCCGCCCACGCCAACGTTTGCGCAATGAAGGAAGAGGTGTGTGACCGTTTGTTCGTCTCTTTGGTTTAAGTGTTGTTTGGCCTGCCTGAACAAGACCCAGCACGTATGAAACACACGGTCTGTTTTGTTATTGTGTCCTTCGTTTGGCGGCTCAGTCATTCTACTTTACTTTCATTTCAGCATAGTGTGGTGCTGGAACTCTTTCCTCACTATATTAAATTATTTATCCCCATCTACCATTTTAACGTTGGTTGATGGTGATGCGAATGGTAGACTTCAATGTAACTTTCTTTGGGCACACACACACACACACACACACACACACACACACACACACACACACACACACACACACACACACCACGCACGCACGCACGCACGCACGCACGCACGCACGCACGCACGCACACACACACACACACACACACACACACACACACACACAAAGAGAGCACGCGCAAGGGTATGTGTGTGTGTGTGTGTGTGTGTGTGTGTGTGTGTGTGTGTGTGTGTGTGTGTGTGTGTGTGTGTGTGTGTGGTGTGTGTGTGTGTGTGAAACTGAAATTGGAATCTTGAATAAATTTCTGTCCAGCGTTGAATATAATCAAATCAAGCAAGTGGGTATGTTTGGGGTTGAGACGTTGTCACCAAATGACGGTGTTGTGGTATTATGACATTGGTTTATGACCAGGATTGGCTCATCATACTATTCTTGTGTCCTGCCTGCCGTTTGTGTAGTGCCAGTCGACTGTGCTGAAAGGAAGACACACAGTGCCCGGTGCTCGCTTCAAGACCATCCAGTGCAGGTGCTGCTTTTTGGAAAACGTCTGGGTTCCAATTAGGTTTGTGTTTTAGGCATTTAAAAGTAAGTTTGGCGCTGGTTGGGGTAATTTGTGAGACTGCTCAGGTGCTCTCTCTCTCTCTCTCTCTCTCTCTCTCTCTCTCTCTCTCTCTCTCTCTCTCTCCTCTCTCTCTCTCTCTCTCCTCTCTCTCTCTCTCTCTCTCTCTCTCTCTCTCTCTCTGTTGGGGTAATTTGTGAGACGGCTCAGGTGTTCTCGCTCTTGCTCTCTCTCTCTCTCTCTCTCTCTCTCTCTCTCTCTCTCTCTCTCTCTCTCTCTCTCTCTCTCTCACAGACACACACACACACACACACAAACACACACACACACACACACACACACACACACACACACACACACACACACACACACACACACACACCACACACACACCTCTCTCTCTCTCTCTCTCTCTCTCTCTCTCTCTCGCTCCCTTTCTCTGTCTGTCTGTCTGTCTGTCTGTCTCACACACACACACACACACACACACACACACACACACACACACACACACACACACACACACACACACACACACACACACATACACACACACACACACACACACACACACACACACACACACACACACACACACCCCACACACACACACACATTCTCTGACCTCCCTTCCATCCCTCCGGCCATCCAATAATAGCTGTGTCTTCTACAATTGTAGTCATCTTTATGTTAGTTTTTGGCGAATTAATTCTCCTTTCTGTGCTATTTTCCAGTACCACCTGTCGCTGGCAGGTGGGACAACCATCGCTCTTGTCTGCCACGTTTGACGCGGAAGCACGCGCACAGCAAAGGTGAAGAATAGATTTCAAAATAAAAAGCATGTCTGCAGGCAATAGCAGATTTTTTTCAGCTTAAACCTTTTTCCAGATGTGCTGTCCGTCCGTAATGGAAGGCAAGTTTACGAATCAGATCCAAGAACAAAGTGATGCTTACATGTCCAGTCAGTGTATCTGTTCTTTGTAACAGTGTGTTGTTATATACAGAAAAAAAAAACCGACATAGAACTCTGAAAAACGCAGTCATTCTCTTTTTCTAAATCCAACAAGATGGCTGTTCAGATTAAACCAAAAGTTCACAGAGCACAGGCATTTGTTGCAAAATTCGAACATTGCTGAATAATCGTGTTTCTAGTGATCGCCAGGTGACTCATCTTCAAATGCAGTGTGTTTTTTTATATTAAATCCACTGTTGCGAGAGAAATCACTTTTGCCATACGGCTAGGTTTCTTTTTTTTTTTTTCACGATGGTCATATTTTCCTTTGCTTTTGCATTCATGTAATGTGCTTATCACAAGAGCTGCGGCAGCAAGCATGCCACACATTGTATCATGTAAGTGAATGTAAGTGGTTATTAACGGGGTAAAATGAGGGGGGGGGGGGGGGGGCAGCGGCTGTATACCTCGGTATGTGAACGCTGGGTTTGAAGTCAGACTTTGCGAATTCGAAACCAGGTTGCACTCAGAAAGAAAATGAGGATTTTGTTGCTACACATGTCAATGTTTTCTTTCTGAAGAGTCACACTTTCTCCACTGTCCCGAAATGTCTCCCCAGGCCTATCAGACTGCCTGGAGTGGATGTGGATGGCTGGCTTCAATGTAAGTGTAATCAGTGGTCCATTTGCAATTAAAACTGGAAGCTGGAATAAGTTTCCTTTCGGCATTGATCATTATGCTGCCAAGCAGAGTGGCAGTTTGGGGATGAATGTACTGACAACGTTGTGGTATGACATTGTTCAGGATCATTGTTGGATCCACAGTCATTGTCCTCCATCTTCTCTCACTACGGCATCGTTCCGTCATCTCTGACAAGACGAAGATACTTGGTGTCCGTGTTGGTTTCAATAAATTCCATTTCACTAGCTGCATTGGGACAGCGTCTGCGCTGAAATTAGGTTTGCGTAATTTTGTTGGTATTTCAAAGTAATGATTTTATGCTGGTTGGGTTAATGAGTGAGACTGATTAGATGAACTTCTCTCTCTCTCTCTCTCTCTCTCTCTCTCTCTCTCTCTCTCTCTCTCTCTCTCTCTCTCTCTCTCTCTCTCTCTCTCTCTCTCTCTCTCTCTCTCTCTCTCTCTCTCTCTCTCTCTCTCTCCTCTCTCTCTCTCAGGCCATCAAAGAATATCTTCGAGGTCTACAATTTCATTGTGATTTTCATTTCCAATTTTGGCAAGTCAGTCTCCGTTTTGGTTTCTTCCTATTCTCCCAAACTGCCTGTCGCTGGTGGATTACAAAGCCAATGTTCTTGTCTGCCACGTTTACGAGTGCACGCGCACACCATGATGGTGAATAGATTTGAAAATAAGAAGAGGCATTGCAACCAAAGCTGGATTCTTCGGCTCATCCTCCTTTTGTTGTTGCCGTCCGTCGGTATCAGAAAGCAAGACTATGTTCTGAAGGACACAAATGAAGGAGTGTTTATCTGCCAAACCAGCGGATGTGTTCATTGTGATCATGTTGTCGTGTGCAGACAAAACAGCCTGAAATACATTGCTCTAGAGAAAGTAGGGAACGGTCTCTGGTTTTGCTACTTTGAAAAACAAAGTCGAAGTATTCCAATGAAGCCAGAACTGCTTTCAAAAGACGAGAAGTTGTCTGAAAATTCACATATTGTCTAACATTTGTGATTCTAGCGTCAGGAGATCCATGTTTAAATATACTGAAAACTTGGAATATATTCATCATTGTGAAGGCACTTTTACAAATCGTCTTTTTATTTTTTTTTATTTTTTTGGTCGACAGTACAGCTGTGTTTTGCTCTTGCGTTCACGTTGTATGTTAATCGCTGAGCTGCGCTAATTGTAAAGTCATACAGAGACATTATATCAGTAACCAAATGTTCGTGGCAATGAGCGGTATGCTCAGTGGTTGGTTCATAGTCATACACCGCGATTTCAAACCCCGCCGCAGCGAAAAAAAGAAAATTTTGGCTGTGAGTGTGCTAGTTGTTTTTCGTTTTAACATGGCCAAGGGATACAGTTTTTTCCCCCATTATTACTAACTGGTAACTCCCTCTGCCATTAAGTATTTATGGCTGTGTCAGATGAAAATTGAATGTTTATGGGATTTAGCTCTAAGTTTTCTCTTCGAGATTTGTTTGGGTTTCAGGATGCGAATTACTGTGCTGTCAAGCACTGCGGCTTTTGTTATGGATAGTTAGGATGTCCGATGTCTGCCTGGTGTTATGCTGTGTCCCGCTGTCTTCTGGATGTTATTGCTGTCCACTGTATTCTGCCTGGGATGTTTTATTGCTGTCCGCTGTATGCTTAGCTTAGTATTTATGCTTGTTCCGCTGTTCTTGCACTGACTGGTTGTTATGTGTCCGCTGTATGCATGAATAACTGTTATGCTGTCCGCTGTTTGCTTGGTATTATTTGCTGTTCCGCTGTCTCTGACTGGTTGTTATTGCTGTCAGCTGTTGCCTGGATGTTATGATGTCCGCTGTTAATCTTTGGTATTTTTGCTGTTGCTGGTCTGTGGGTTGTTATGCTGTCGCTGTCGCCTGAATATTATGCTGTCCGCTGGTCTGGCTTGGTATTTTTGCTGTCCGCTGTCTGCCTGGTTGTTATGCTTTGTCCGCTGTCTGCTGGTTGTTATGCTGTTCGCTGTCTGCCTGGATCGTTTATGCTGTCCGCTGTCTCCTTATTATTTTTCCTGTCGCTGTCTGCCTGATTGTTATGCTGTCGCTGTCTGCCTGGATTTTTGCTGTCGCTTGTCTCCTTGGTATTTTTGCTGTCCGATGTCTGCCTGGTGTTATCTGTTTATGCTGTCCGCTGTCTGCCCTGGATGTTATGCTGTCGCTTCTGCTTGGTTGTTAACTGTCGCTGTGCTTTGCCTTGCATTCATTTTAGTACGTTCACCGCTGTGCTGCGCAATTGTAAAGTAAATAGTGGACATTTGAGCATGTAACCAGATGTTTCTGACCAGAACAAATGGTCTGGCTGTTCCTGGACCTGGCATTGGGCTAATGCGTTGGTCAGACATCTGCTAAGTCGTCAGCACGGAACACTCTTCTTCAATTCTCTCATCTTAGTTGTTAATTAATTTAACCTTCAGTTTTAATATCTTGAGTAGTGTGGTCTCAAAACTTAGCGCATGTTAGGTTTGTTGAGTCTATGGACGCGTCCGCACGCAGTGAAGCCTCATTGATGAAACTGAAAGTAGAAAAATACACTGTCCGCAGACGACAGTCAGCGGTATGATATTGGTCAGGACCCATGGTGGGGTCATTACTTATCTCATTGTCCTCCGCTTCATTTGCTGTAGTGTTGGTACTTTCTGCACGACAAGCTGAAGACGTTACAGGTCTTGTTGATGCTTCGTTAAAAATCCGTTTATCCGTTGCTGGAGGAGAACTTCTGGAGTTAGAATTAGTTTGATGGTCGTTTGTGGGACTTTGGAAAATTGGGTTATGGTTGTTAAGTTGATTTGTGAGACGCTACTGTGGTTCAAGTGGCTTTCTCTATCTTTTCGATCTGTTACTCTCTCTCTCTCTCTCTCTCTCTTCTCATTCTCTATCTCTCTCTCCTCTCTCTCTCTCTCTCTCTCTCTATATCTATCTTTCTCTATCTCTCTCTCTCCTCTCTCTCTCTCTCTATATCTCCTCTCTCTCCTCTCTCTCTTCTCTCTATCTGTATGTTCTGTTTCGCTCTCTAGTCTCTCTATCTGTCTGTCTGTAGTCTGTCTGTCTCTCCCTCTCTCTCTATCTCTTCTCTCTTCTCTCTCTCCTCTAGCTACTCTCTCTCTCTCTTCTCTCTCTCTCTCTTCTTCTCCCGGTATTGCGTAGTTATATGTGGATGATTGTATATTGCTGACCCAAGTCAGCTGAAAGCTCGACATTTTTCTGCGTTAGGTCATACTTCCCTGAATTATTGTTACATACACAATACGTGAAAATTGTCCTTAGGACTCTGAACTTTTTTGCCTGCTTTTCGGTTTTGTGTGTTCTTGGATATTTTATGATTGCTGATTTTATTTTGTATTTGGTGTTGTTACAGTATTGATGAGTTTATATTTGTATTGTTGTTGTAACCGTTTATATTTTTGTTGTAATTGAATCAGGATACTTTATCCTTGGAATTTATTACAATGGTCCATTGTTAATGTAATTTATAACTGATGTGGTTTTAGACATTGGTAACATATTGCTTGATATTCTGCCATTTCAAGAGTACATGTGTCTGTTTTCTTCTAAAACGAATCCCCTTCTCATCATCTGCTTGGTCGTTGGAAAACTCGCCTTGACTACCGTTTCATGATACAGCTTTATCCATAAATAAATTTAACTTTGTTCCGACCGATGCACTTCACTCTGGTAATATCAGGACTGAATATTTTTTTCATCAAAAGCATCCGCTCACTGTTACAAAAAAGCGACGTGACCTTGAAACCTGGTTATTGTTTGAATGATGTGGCTGCAGGTCAACCCTCCAACTCAGCCCCTGCTTCATTAGGTGGATATGTGTACAGGAAATGACCGCTGCCACTTTCCTTTGGTTTGACAACTCATGTACTACATGATGGATGATGTATATAGAGCTACTATCCAATTGTCATTCTTCTCGGGATTTTAACATTGAACTCGTTTTAAAAATACGGCAGCCTGCATGGATGAAGACACAACACTCTTTGGCTTGAATGCAGCTTATTCATAATCCAACTAGAACTCGCAACGACATCTTTCTCACTTTGCTGGATCATATTCGCACAAACATCAAAAGCCAGTTATCTAACATACAGTGGCGGCAAACAAAAGAATAAGCGACCACTGGTTTCTCATTTTGTGCACTTTGTCTTGTAAACTTCCAAAGCAACAGATAATAAGGGCCACACAACCATTCAATAATCGCTGCTTCAAAATTTCACAGTAAAGGAGGAACTTGTTGCCTCGTCTTAAGATTAGCTCCTTTCTACTGTGTATACTCCAATTACACAGACCCAAATGAAGCGTTATAATACCTGGTATAATTTCTCCCATTTCTCTCAATCGTGTGATAAACATGCCCCACTTAGAAGAAAAAGGGTAAAACACAAGATTACTTCCCAGCTGGCTGACAAAAGACATTTTATAGGAATGGCACTAGGATGCACTTAAAACCGCAAAAAAGTAGATGAATTATAAAAAGCAGAGAAGCAGGTATCAATCTTGTTAGAAAAATCAAAATTGGCATTTTAGGTAACTGATAAACAGCAAACAGGGATAACAGCATCATTATGGGGTTGCTTCGTTATTGATAATAAATGACCCAATTCGAGAAAGAAATCAGGTTAATACTGCGACTATGTGGTCTGCTAACAATTTAAACAATCATTTCCTTCAGGTAATGAATCAGTACAAAGTGCCAGTGGTAAACCATTTTTTATCGGTATGAAACGTCCTGCTGTTCCTTCATCGTTTTGACCAAAAACGTTATAATCTAGAGATTCAATTACCCTTCCCTTACTGCTATTAATTACGTTGGTTCCTTATTTTCAAAACTTAAAAATAAAAGCAATGGGTCCAGATAACTTAAATGCTTCTAGTACTCATGCTAGCTCTGCACTTTCATGGTTGTACCCTTACGTTTGTTTTTAATTGTGTATGATCAGAATGTCTTCCATGTGGTCTAAAGAGCAGCAAAAAGTGGTTCCATAACCCAAAATCATGTAGATCTCAATGATTTAAACAATCTTTAGACCAATACTCTCTTTTATTACGTTGTATCGCGAAACTATAGAGATGCATGTCACAAACACCCTAACTAAACATATGGGACATCACAAAACTGTTCCACCCATTTCGTCAGGCTTTCGTCCA
>CM031603.1:11930281-11940281 GCA_018398815.1 Conus ventricosus | reverse complement strand
AAAACAATTTCTCTTTTCGGAGTAGGGGAAAAAGGAAATTAAACTGCGGGGAAAATTTTTTTAAAACAAATTGCTTTTTTTGGTGGGGGGGGGGGGGGGGGGGGGGAAATCTCTAAATAAACCTTTCAAAAAGTTTTTTTAAAAAAAGGTGGGAAAAGGGGGGGGGGGGGTTTTTTTCTTTAAAATGAAAAAAAAAGAACTTTAAAACCAACCGGGGCCCCATTTTTGGAAAAAAACCCCGGGGGGAAAAAAATAATTTTTTTAAAATAAATTAAAATATTTTTTAAAAAAAATTTATGTTTATAAACAAAGTTTCTTATTTTAAAAAAAATATAAATTTAAATTTAATTATTAAAAATTTGAAAATAACAGTTGTTTAGGGGGGTAATAAAAAATAAAAAAAGTTTCTATCCTCAGGTTAGTTTCCAAAACTTCCTGGGGAGGGGAAAAATACTAAAAAACTTTTAAAAAGATTTCGAACTTTTTTTCCAAAGGGCCAAAGGGGAATTTACCCTTCCCGTTTTAAAAAGGCCCCCCGAAAGGGGGGGCCCAACCAATTTGTTTTTGATTTCCCCCCAAAAAATAAGAAGCAAAAGAAAACTGGAGAAAAACGAAATTTTTTTTAAAAAAAAAAAAAAAAAATCTCTTAAAAAAAAAGGTTCTTTTGGTGAAAAAGGGGATAAAAAAAAAAAAAAAACCCAAGAAAAGCAAAACCTTTTCGAAATTACAGGACTTTTTCAAACTAAAAATAAAATTTAAAAACAAATTTGCCTTAGTTTGTGAAAAAATGGGGGGATTAGATTATACCAGGTAATGTTTGCCTAAAAAGGGTTGGGGGGTAAGGGGAAAAAAAATAAATTTTCCAAAAAGACCCTTAAATTTTTAATTTAAAAAATCCCCCAAAACCCATCACTTTTGCCACCGGGCCCCCCTTTAAAAACCCCGTTTTCCAAAAAGCCTTTTCGGGTTTTTTGACTTTTTCAAAAGCCCCCCGGGCCGTCTTCCACATAGCTTAGTTCCCTTTTTGGAAAGCTTCCAGAAAATCCCATTTAATTTTTTTCCCTCAAGGGCCGGGTTTTCCCCGGGGTTAAAAGGGCTTCCCCAAACCCTGGGCCTTTCCCCACTGGGCCCAGCAAAACAAATCAAACAATAAAGATAAATTTTTCGGTTTTGTGAAATTTTAAAAGAAAAACCTTTTGGGGCCCGTTAAAATCTCAGAAAGTACAGGCCAATCTTTCTAAAAAATTTGGTAGGTTTTTCATATCTGTGACCCCATTATGAGCTACCTCAAAGTTCAGAAAGATCCCAAGTACTTTTCCGAAATCCATATAAAACAAAAACCTTATAGGGTATGGAAAAAAAACACATGGGGCATCATCCGGCCCCATAATGAAAACCCTACAAATGTTAAAAAAAAGCGGAAGTTTCTGCGGAAAGCATTTAAAGGGACGACCACACACACACACACACACACACCCCACACACTCACACAACACACACCCCACACACACACACAACACACACCACCACACCCACACACACACACACCCCCACACACACACACACAACACACACACACACACACACACACCCCCCCCCAAAACCCACACACACCACACACACACCACCCCCCACACACACACACCAACACACACACACACACACACACACACACACCCCAAACCACCCACGCACGCACGACGCCCCAAACCAAAACACACCCCAAACACACAAACACACAAACACACACACACACACAACCACACACCCACACACACACCCCAACACACACAACACACACCACAACCCCACAACCAACACACACACACAACCCCCCCGGGATTTTCTTCCCGTTTTAAAGAATTTTTCAAAAGAAGGGTCAAAAAAAAACCGAAGGTGGAGCGGACCGGGAAGTCGGAAATCTGAACCCCTTGGGAACTTCCCCACCGAAAGCCGCCTTGTTACGAAAGGGGAGCAGAAAGGACAGGATTGGAAACTCAAGGAGTTTTTTTCTAGGGCAGGTTAAAACGGGTTTTGCACAAGAGTGATTTTAAAAAGGGAAAGGGAATTGTGTTTCCCCCCTTTTGTTGTGGGTTTGTGAGCTGTGTGTGTTTGTTTTTTTTTGGGGGTTGTGTGTGTGTGGTGTGGTTGGTGGGGTTTTTGGGTGGGGGGGGGGTGGGGGGTTGTGTGGGGTTTTGTGTGGTGTGAAGGGGGAGGAGGGGGGGGGGGATGTGTGGGGTTGGTGGTGTTGGTGTGGGTTGGGTGTGTGTGGGGTTTGTGTGTGGGTGTGTGGTGGGTTTTTGTTTTGTTTTTGGTGGGGTGGGCTGTTAGGTGGAAGTTTTTTTTTGGGGTTTAAACAAAACCCACATTTTTGAGAAGGGGTTCCTTTTTTTGGGGGATCCCGTGTAAGGGCATAAATAAAAGTTTTTTTTTTCCCGGGTTTTTTTTCATATTTTCCCAAAAAAAGGGGAAAAAGTTTTAAAATTTTTAAATATAAAATTTTTGTTTTGAATTAAAGTCCAGGGTAAGCTTCAAAACGGGAGGTGTCCCCCTATGCACAAAAAACGGCTTGCATTGTGGAAAGTAAACGAAAATTGATGAAAAATTGCGTTGCATTGAGAAAGGTCTAAACATGATTTAAAAATGCTCGCTCCATGAAAACGTCACCCAAAATGAGGCTAAATTTGAGGCTAAAAAAATCCCCAAATAAACATTTTACCAAAAGAAATCCATTGTTACATATGAAATTCTGTACGTTTTTAAAACCCCAAAAAAGACGCACACGCAGGGAAAATGCATTCGTTCCAAAAAACAAAAGAAAACCCACACAAAGAGAACACTCTGTTTTTGAAGGCATCCAGTTTTAAAACAAAAAAGAAGAGGAATGGTTTCCTCGCAGAGAAAGGGGCCGGGTATCCGTGACTTCATGGTTCATTTAAATGGCCCAAAATCACGGCAATGATCTGGGAGCCTGATTCATGGTGCATTTAAAGTGGACCAAAATCCGGCAATGATCATGGGCCTGACTTCATGGGTGTCATTTACAGTGGGCCCAAAATCACGGCAAAAAAAATCATGGGAGCCGACTTCATGGCTGTCATTTAACAGTGGCCAAAAATCACGGCAATGATCAGGGCAGCCTGCTTCATGCTGTCATTTAAAAATGGACCCAAAACACGGCAATGATCATGGCAGCCTGACTATGGGTGCATTTAACAGTGGGGCCAACATCACGGCAATGATCAGTGGCAGCCCGATTTATGGGTGTATTTAACAGTGGGGCCAAAATCAAAGGCATGAGTCATGGCGCCTGACTTCGGCTGTCATTTACAGTGGACCAAAATCACGGCAAGAGTCGTGGAGCCGATTCATGGCGTCATTTAACAGGCCAAAATCCCGGGAATGAGTCAGTGGCAGCCTATTCATGGGGTCATTTTAACATGGACCCCAAAAAACGGGAATAGTCGTGGCAGCCTGAACTTCATGGGTCATTTAACAGGGACCCAAAATCACGGCAAAGGTCGTGGGGAGCCTGACTTCATGGTGTCATTTAACAGGGGACCCAAAACACGGCAATAGTCAGTGGGAGCCTGACTTCATGGCGTATTTAACAGTGGACCCAAAATCACGGCAATGATCATGGGAGCCTGCTTCATGGGTGTCATTTAAAGTGGACCAAAATCAGGTGAGTCAAGTGGCAGCCTGACTTCATGGTGTCAATTAAAGGGGGGACCCAAAACCCCGGCAATGAGTCAGTGGCAGCCTGATTTAGGCTGTATTTAACAGTGGCCAACACACGGAAAGAGTCAGTGGCAGCCTACTTCAGGGTGTCATTTAAATGGACCAAAATCACGGCAAGAGTCAGTGGGAGCCTGATTCATGGTGTCATTTAACAGTGGGCCACACACGGCAAAGAGTCAGTGGCAGCCTACTTCATGCGTCATTTTTAAAATGGACAAAAATCACGGCATGATAGTGGCAGCCTGACTTCTGGCTGCATTTAACAGGGGACCCCACACGGCAATGAGTCCGTGGGACCTGACTTCATGGGGCATTTAACAGGGACAACATCACGGGTTTATCAGTGGGAGCCCACTTCATGGCTGTATTTTCAGTGGACCCAAAATCACGGCAATGATCAGTGGGAGCCTGACTTCATGGCGTCATTTAAAAGTGGACCAACTCACGGGAAGGTCATGGGACCTGACTTCATGGGTTCATTTTAAAATGGACCAAAATCAGGGGGTGAGTCAGTGGCAGCCGACTTTATGGGTGCATTAACATGGACCAACATCACGGCAATGGTCATGGGAGCCTGACTTTTTGGCTGTATTTAACAGTGGCCAACATCCCGGGAAAGGTCATGGGAGCCTGACTTCATGGCGTCATTTAAAAAGTGACCAAACATACGGCAATGATCAGTGGCAGCCTGACTTTATGGCTGTCATTTAACAGTGGACCAACATCACGGGGAATGGTCGGGCAGCCTGACTTTATGGCTGTCATTTAACGTGGGCCAAAAAATACGGGAATGAGTCGTGGCAGCCTGACTTATGGTGTCATTTAACAGTGGACCCAAAATCACGGCAATGAGTCAGTGGGAGCCTGACTTCATGGGTGCATTTAAAGTGGACCAAAAAACCCGGGAATGATCGTGGGGGCCTGACTTCATGGTGTCATTTAACATGGGCCCCAAAACACGGCAAAGAGTCAGTGGCAGCCCGACTTAGGCTGCATTTAACATGGACCAAAATACGGCAATGAGTAAATGCACCTGCTTTTGGCGTCATTTAAAAGTGGACCCCCATCACGCATGAGTCAGTGGGGAGCTGACTTCAGGGGCATTTAACAGTGGACCCAAAAAACCGGGAATGAGTCAGGGCAGCCTGATTCATGGTGTCATTTAAAAGTGGCAACACACGGCAATGAGTCAGTGGCGCCTGACTTCGGGTGTCATTTAACAGTGGGCCAACATCACGGAATGAGTCGTGGCACCCGATTCTGGCTGTCTTTAACAGTGGGGGCCCAAAACACGGAAAGAGCAGTGGAGCCTACTCATGGCTGTCATTTAACAGTGGACCAAAACACGGCAATGGTCAGGCAGCCCGCTTCATGGCGTAATTTAACAGTGGACCCAACTCCGGCAATGGTCATGGCAGCCTGATTCATGGCTGTCATTTTAAAAGGGACCAAAATCACGGCATGGTCGGCACCTGACTTCATGGCGTCATTTAACAGTGGGCCAAATCACGGCAAGATCATGGAGCCTGATTTGCGTCATTTAACAGTGGACCAAAATCACGGGAAGAGTAGTGGCAGCCCCGACTTTAGGCTTCTTTAACATGGACCAAAACACGGCAAGATCAGTGGCAGCCTGACTTCATGGCTGTCATTTAACAGTGGGCCCCAAAACACGGGAAAGAGTCATGGAGCCGACTTCAGGGTGTATTTAACAGTGGCCAAATCACGGCAAGAGTCAGGGCAAACCCGCTTCTGGGTGCATTAACAGTGGCCAAAAATCACGGGGAATTGTAGTGGGACCCGACTTTTTTGGGTTCATTTAAAGGGGCCCAAAACACGGCAAGAGTCATGGCAGCCCGACTTTAGGTGTCATTTAACGTGGACCAACATCACGGCAATGAGTCAGTGGCAGCTGACTTCTGGTGTCATTTTTAAAAGGGCCCAAATCAGGCAATGGTCAGTGGCAAACCTGATTCATGGCTGTCATTTAACAGGACCCAAAATCAGGCAAGGTCAGTGGCACCCGACTTTATGGCTGTCATTTAAAGTGGACCAAAATCAAGGCAATGAGTCAGTGGCACCTGACTTCATGGTTCATTTTTAAAAGGGACAACATCACGCAATGATCAGTGGGAGCCGACTTCATGGGTTCATTTTAAAAGTGGGCCAACCACGGCAAGAGTCAGTGGGCCTGACTCATGGGTGTCAAATTTTAACAGTGGACCAACTCACGGCTGAGTCGTGGCGCCCGACTTCATGGGTATTTTTAAAAGTGGGCCAACATACGGCAAAGAGTCAGTGGCAAACCCACTTCATGGCTTCATTAAAAGGGACCAACATCACGGCAAGAGTCAGTGGCAGTGACTTAAAGGTGCTTAACAGGGACCCAAATCAGGCAATGAACAGTGGCAGCCTGACTTCATGCTGTCTTAACATGGACCAAATCACGGGAAGGTCAGTGGCACCTGATTCATGGGTGTCTTTTAAAAGTGGGCCAAAATCACGGGAATGAGTCGTGGCAGCCTGACTTCATGGCTGTCATTTAACGTGGACCAACATCACGGCAATGATCAGTGGCAGCCATTTAGGCTGCATTTAACGTGGACCCAAAATCACGGCAAGAGTCGTGCATGACTTCTTTGGGTGTCATTAACAGTGGACCAACATCACGGCAATGAGCAGTGGCAGCCCGACCCTGGGGTCATAAAAAGTGACCCCCAAAAATCACGGCAAAAGTCATGGCAGCCTGACTTCATGGCTGTCATTAACAGTGGACCAACATCACGGGAATGAGTCAGTGGAGCCGATTTTGGGGTGTATTTAACGGGGACCAAAACCCCGGCAAGATCAGTGGCAGCCCCGATTCATGGCGATTAACATGGGCCAAAATCCGGGAATGATTTAGTGGCACCTGACTTTATGGGTCATTTTTAAAAGTGGACCAACATCAGCAATTTAGTCAGTGACCTGACTTCAGGCGTCATTTTAAAAGTGGGCCCAAAATCAGGGAATGATCAGTGGCAGCCTGACTTCATGGGTGCTTTAACTGGACCAACACACGGGGAATGATCATGGCAGCCTGACTTCATGGGTGTCTTAACAGTGGACCAATCCGGGGAAAAGTCAGTGGCACCCGACTTCATGGGTGTCATTTAACGGGACCAACACACGGGAATACAGTGGCAGCCCGACTTCATGGCTTCATTTAAAAATGGACCCAAAATCACGGCAATGAGTCATGGCAGCCTGACTTCAGGCTGCATTTAACAGGGGACCAACATCCGGCAATGATCATGGAGCCTGACTTTATGGTTTCATTTAACGTGGGCCAACATCACGGCAATGATCAGGCGCCTGACTTCATGGCTTCATTTAACAGGACCCCCACACGGAAGATCAGGGCAGCCCCGCTTTGGCTGTCATTTAACAGTGGACCAACACAGGCAAGATCAGTGGCGCCCTGACTTTAGGTTCATTTAAAGGTGGGGCCAACACCGGCAATGATCAGTGGCAGCCCGAACTTTATTGCGTCATTTAAAAGGGACCAACACACGGCAATGAGTCATGGGGCCTACTTCAGGCTGTCATTTAACAGGGACCAAAATCACGGCAATGATCATGGCACCTGACTTCAGGCTGTCATTAACAGTGGGCCAACATCCGGCAATGAGCATGGCGCCGACTTCAGGTGTCCTTTAACAGTGGACCAAACAGGCAAAGATCGTGGGAGCCTGATTATGGGTGTCAATTTTAAAATGGACCAACATCACGGGAAAGATCATGGCAGCCCCCGGGGCTTAGGTTCATTTAACGTGGACCAACATAGGCAATGGTAGTGGCAGCCTGACTTTATGGCGTCATTTAACAGTGGACCAAAATCACGGAATGAGTCATGGGAGCCCACTTTTGGTGTCATTTAAAAGGGACCAAATCCGGCAATGAGCAGTGGCACTACTTTTTGGGTGTCTTTTAAAAGTGGACCAACACACGGGAATGATCAGGGCACCTGCTTTATCTTATTTAACAGTGGGGCCAACACACGGGAATGAGTCAGTGGGAGCCCGACTTCATGGGTATTTTAACATGGACCAACCCGGCAATAGTCATGGCGCCGATTTTTGCTGTCATTTAACAGTGGACCAAAACCCCGGCAAGAGTCAGTGGCAGCCTGACTTCTGGCGTCATTTAACATGGACCAACCACGGCAATTGGGCAGGGGCGCCGACTTTATGGGTGTCATTTAACAGGGACCAACTCACGGCAAGAGTCAGTGGACCTTCTTCATGGCTGTCATTTTTAACATGGACCAACTCACGGGAAGATCAGTGGCAGCCCGACTTCTGGCTGTCATTTAACGGGACCAACATCACGGCAATGAGCAGTGGCAGCCTGACTTCAGGCTTTTCATTTTCAGTGGACCAAAACACGGCAAGAGTCAGTGGGGCCCTGACTTCTTGCTGTTTTTAACAGTGGACCAACCACGGCAATGAGTCAGTGGCAGCCGACTTCTGCTGTCATTTAACATGGCCAACATCACGGCAATGAGTCAGTGGCGCCCGACTTCATGGCTGATTTAACAGTACCAACATACGGGAAAGATCAGTGGGCCTGATTCATGGGTGTATTTTCGGGCCCTCACGGGAATGGTCAGTGGCACCTGACTTCATGGGTTTCATTTAACAGTGGACCAACATCACGGCAAGATCAGTGGAAAACCTGACTATGGGTCATTTAACAGTGCCAACATCACGGCAATGAGTCGTGGCAGCCCGACTTCATGGCTGTCATTTAACAGTGGACCCAAAATCACGGGAATGATCGTGCAGCCTGACTTCATGTGTCTTTTAAAAGTGGACCCAACACCGCAAGATCATGGCAGCCTGACCATGGGGCTTTTTAAAATGGACCAACTACGGCAAAGATCAGTGGGAGCCGACTTTATGGCTGTCATTTAACAGGGACCCAAATCACGGGAATATCATGGCAGCCTGATTCTGGTGTCTTTTAAAAGGGACCAACATCACGGGAAGAGCGTGGCAGCCCGACTCATGGCGTCATTTTAACATGGACCAACATCACGGGAATGAGTCAGTGGCAGCCTGACTTCATGGCTTTTTAACAGTGACCAACATCACGGCAATATCATGGCGCCTGATTCATGGCTGCATTTAACGTGACCAACATCACGGGAATGATCAGTGGCAGCCTGACTTTAGGCTGTCATTTAACGTGGACCCCCATCACGGGAATGAGTCAGGGGAGCCTGCTTCAGGGTGTCATTTAACTTTGGCCAAACAGGCAAGAGTCGTGGAGCCACTTCATGGGTGTCTTTAACAGGGACCCCCATCACGGCAATGATCAGTGGCAGCCTGACTTCATGGCTGTCATTTAACAAGTGGACCCAACACACCAAAAGAGTCAGGGGCAGCCCGACTTTATGGCTTCATTTTAAAAGTGGCCCAAACACGGCAATGATCAGTGGCACCCTGACTCGGCTGTATTTAACAGTGGACCAACATCACGGCAATGAGTCGTGGCACCGACTTCAGGCTGTCATTTAAAAATGGACCAACATCAGGGAATGAGTCAGTGGGCCCACTTCTGGCTGTCATTTAACAGTGGCCAAAACCCGGAAAAGAGCAGTGGCACCTGACTTCATGGTGTCATTTTAACGTGACCCCCAAAAACGGCAATGGCAGTGGCAGCCCGACTTCATGGGTGTCTTAACAGTGGACCAACATCCGGAATGAGTCAGTGGCGGGCCCGACCCGGCTGTCATTAAAAGTGGACCAAAATCACGGCAAGTCAGTGGCACCCGACTTCATGGCTGTCATTAACGTGGACCAAAACACGGCAATGAGTCGTGGCAGCCCACTTCATGGTGCATTTTAAAAGGGACCAACATCAGGGGGAAAGATCAGTGGGCCCCACTTCATGGCTGTCATTTAAAAGTGGGCCAAAATCACGGCAATGATCAGTGGGAGTGACTTCAGGCTGTCATTTAAAGTGGGCCAACACAGGGGGGGGGGGGGGGGGGGCCCAAATCCCAAAATGGGAAAAGGGCTTTAGGCGTCTTAACAGGACCAACATACGGCAAGAGTCAGGGAGCCCGACTTCATGGGGTCATTAACTGGACCAACATAAGGGAATAGTAGTGGCAGCCTGCTTATGGCTTATTTTTAAAAGGGGGCCAAAATCACGGCAAAGGTCCCGGGCAGCCTGACTTTATGGGGTGTATTAAAAAGTGGACCCAAAAATC
>CM031603.1:11915281-11925281 GCA_018398815.1 Conus ventricosus | reverse complement strand
TGACATCAGAAAATGAAAAAGAAACATACATAGGGATCACTGAAAACCACTTCAAAACCAGATATGCAAACCACAAACAGTCATTTAATAAAGAAAAATATAAAAACCAAACAGAACTGAGCAAATATATCTGGAAACTTAAAGACGCAAAAACAAGCTAAAATATATCCTGGAAAATCATAAAGGGAACATCACCATACAGCAATGTTTCAAAAAGGTGCAACCTATGTTTAACTGAAAAATGGTTAATACTATGCAAACCACACTTAGCAACTTTAAACACCAAAACAGAAATAGTAAACAACTGCAGGCATAAATGGAAATCGTTGTTAGTGAACACACCCAAAACAAAAACCTGAAAGCCCCCCAAAAACACGTGCAGCCAACCCGCACGTGCAAACAACCGCAAACGGGAGCCCACACGCTATATAACATCGGCGGTGGGCAAACCAAAAACCATCCTGATGACAGCGCAACACGCTCGAAACAAATTTGTAGAGATAGTTTTAAGATTCCTCTTTTAACTTGTTTTAACTAATATTGCTCCCCAAGGGGTTGAGCACTTAAACAATTGTTTTGGGCATTTTAAATATACTGATATATATATATATATATATATATATATATATATATATATATATATATATATATATAATATATATATATATATATATATATATATATATATATATATAAATTTTCTTGATTTCTTTCTTCACTCCCATCAAAATCTTTGCCAAGTCTTTACTATAATGATGGAAGAATTGTTAGCCTGCACTTGTTTTCCCCCACTACTTACTTGTTCAGCATTTTCTATTGTTTGGTCAATCAGTGGAGATTGCATCTCTTAGGAGATCCAAGTAAAGGTTGTTCTGCACTTATCTGCAGAATTCTTAGCTGCTGACGATGCGTGGGTTATTGAACAGCAAAGCCGACCACTCAGACTGTTCCATATCTTTTGATCCCCCTTGCATCCTTGAATGGATCCTCAACCATAGCTCAAAGATTGTCCCCTACATTTATACTGTTTGCATAATGTTTTTAGTTTTTTCAGCAACTTTTTTTCTCTCCACACTTTCGTTTCGTTTCGTTCTTCTACCCTTCGCTGGCTGCTTTGGAGTGCCATTGCTTTCTTTTTTGAACCCTTGTGGTGAGAACACCACAGCATTATGGACTGTGGTGTGTCTCTATTTGACGCCAAGAGCACAGACACAATCAGCCGTGTCTCCCTGATGAGTCTGATGCAGCGATGAAAGGCCTAGGACAGGCAATGTAAATAAATTTGCCTTCGAGAGGGATTGTGATGGTTCTCTCATGTAGCTAGTGAAGGGTTTTCATATTTATAATACATTTGCTTCATTTTATGTTCCCACTTTCTTCAGCTTCACCCCCACCAAAATCTTTGCCAAGTCATTACTGTAATGATGGAAAACTTGCTAGCCTGCACTTGTTTCCCCCATTACTCAATTCAGCATTTTATGTGTGTGAATATATATATATATTATATATATATATATATATATATATATATATATATATATATATATATATATATATATATATGGGAGATGAAAACTTGCTTGCTTCGTCTTGTCATTTCAAAGAGTGTCTATATATATAAATATATATATATATATATATATATATATATATATATATATATATTATGGGAGATGAAAACTTGCTTGCTTCGTCTTGTCATTTCAAAGAGTGTCTATAATATATATATATATATATATATATATATAATATATATATATATATTATATATATATATAGATGAATAAATTAAAAAGCCTAAAATGACTTTAAAAGTGCTCGACCCCTTGGGGAGCAACATTTGTTAATGATATTAAAAAGGAATGTTAAAACACTACAAATTTTTTCGAGCGTGTTGTGCTGTCATCAGATGTTTTTGGTTTGCCCACCGCCGATGTTATATAGCGTGGGTTCCCGTTTGCGGTTGTTTGCACGTGCGGGTTGGCTGCACGTGTTTGTGGGGGGCTTTTCGGGTTTTTGTTTTGGGTGTGTTCACTAACAACAATTTCCATTTATGCCTGCAGTTGTTTACTATTTCTGTTTTGGTGTTTAAAGTTGCTAAGTGTGGTTTGCATAGTATTAACCATTTTTCAGTTAAACATAGGTTGCACCTTTTTGAAACATTGCTGTATGGTGATGCTTTTTTATGATTTTCCAGGATATATTGTAGCTTGTTTTTGCGTCTTTAAGTTTCTAGATATATTTGCTCAGTTCTGTTTGGTTTTTATATTTTTCTTTATTAAATGACTGTTTGTGGTTTGCATATCTGGTTTTGAAGTGGTTTTCAGTGATCCCTATGTATGTTTCCTTTTCATTTTCTGATGTCACAGTAGCCTGGTATACAATGTTTTTGTGAAGACATTTGTTGTTTAGTGGGCACTGCTCCTTTCTGGTGCAATTGCAACATTTCCTTTCTTCACCCTTCTTTGCTGTGTTGATTTTCATTTTGTTGGATGCGTCAATCAGATTTTTGAGGTTGGGCATACATGAGTACGATAGTTTGACAGTGTTTTTGTTAAATATTTTGGACAGTTTGTGTTCTTTTGGAAATGAAGTTGTTAGGATTTTGAAGAATTCTTTCCCTATGTTTGTTTTGAGTTTCCCGTCGTATGGGGGTTATACCATATGATTTTTCTTTTCCTATTTTTCTTGCTTTTATTTGTGTTGTTGTCTGGGTTGTATTGTAATTTGTAATTGTATCCACTTGTTTGTAGTGCCTCCTGGTATTCTACTGCTGCATTGTTGAACACTCTCTTATTGCATGACAGGTTTGATAGTCTCTTGTTTATGCCATGGGGTATGGTCTTTAATACAGATGGTGGATGGTTACTTTTGGTGTGTACATAAAGAGGTGTATCGTTGGGTTTCTTGTATGGTTTATATATATGATTGTTGGGATCTAGTGTTATGTCTAAGTAGTTCACTACCTTTTTGTTTGCTTCAATGGTAATCTTTAAGTTGTGGTTTTGGAAGATTTTGCATAGTTCTTTCTTCTTGTTTTCGATGGTTCTTGGATTGTTTGTTAGTGCAGCAAGGCCATCGTCTCTGTATAGTCCGACTTGTTTTCCGAGTTTTTTCTTGATGTTGGACAGCATGAATAGTCCGACCAGTTCACATGTTTCTGCACCATCATATGAACCCATGGTTACGTCGAATGTTGAGTTTCTGTTGGTTTTCCTGATCCAGGTTTCATTTCTGCTTTGTAGTAATGTTTTCTTGGTGTGGAAAATGATTTCCATTTCTGACCCTGTTATGTCTGTGTGGTTACTGGCAAACATACGAAGTTATCAAAAAACTCAATAAACAAAGTAATACAGTATTCATCACATTTGACATAGTAGACTTTTACCCATCCATAGATGAGGAACTACTCACCAAAGCCCTGAAGTTTGCCAATATATATATGCACGAACGCACACACACTCGCGTATCCCCCACACCAATGAAAAATTACGTCACTTTCTTTTCTTTATGACTGATGACAGTCCTCTTTTTGATGCATTTCCTTAGGTGTGTGATTCATTTAACGTCTTTCCACTAAACGTGATATTAGACGAAAAAAAAAACCGTGCCGAAAGAGTGAGATGGGGAAAGAAAGAGCGTATGCGCTTATACTTGTGCACGCACACGTATATGTGCGTGTGCACGTATGTGTGCATGTGCTCGTGTGTGTGTATGCGAGTATGTGTGTGTGTGCATATGTGTGTGCTTATATGAGTGCTTATATGAATAATAATGGTAATTACAAAACACTTGAATTTTTCAAATAAGTTTGAAAGGGAAAAAAGCTAAAATAAAATTAACAAAACTAATTAACAACCATCTAGGCACAAAAACTTAACCTTTCTCAGTCCTTGTCACTTTTGAGCTTTGTACATTATTCCATCTTCCCTCCCCACACATATCCCCCATCCCCGCCCCACACACAAAAATGGAACCTATAAATACTTCCCCAATGGAGTGCGCTCCAAGCATACAAAAAACTCATATGTTAGAGCTGGTGACTCAAAGATGGCCTGTGCACTATTTTGCCTCAACACTGGAATTTCTTTTTTATGTCTTGACATGTAACAATATGATCACGTGTTATTTTCTTTTTACATAAACATACTATGTTTTTAACATATTTTGTTGTAAAAGCATCAAGGTTCCACCTATACATCAATGAAAGTATATTTTTATTTCAACTAAAATCATGTTGAATGATTTTAATATCAAAAATATCAAACTGATTTTGATTGTCATGTTCTATCATTCTATCTTTGAAAGTTTTCGAAATATATGTTTTAACTAAATTGCACTGCTCATGTACCGATAAGGGTAGGTTAAGATCTTCAGAACCACAGATATGTTTTGCTCCAC
Source organism: Conus ventricosus (assembly GCA_018398815.1). Taxonomy (NCBI): domain Eukaryota; kingdom Metazoa; phylum Mollusca; class Gastropoda; order Neogastropoda; family Conidae; genus Conus; species Conus ventricosus. Next base: position 11,920,880 of record CM031603.1, on the reverse strand, counting down.
GCTTAGCTGCCCTATCTACTTTATCGTTGTAATAAAAGGAACAGTGTGAAGGAATCCGACAAAAGGATAGTTGGGTGCCTCCTTCAATAAGCATATGGATCAAACAGCTTATCTCAATAATCATTTCAGGCCTAGTATGCAAATTAAAATCTTTTATTGCCTGAAGGACTGATTTTGAATCTACACAAAACAGAGCTTGAAATATTGTTTTGGGGAAATTTAAAAGGTAATTCAAAGCCATGAGTATTGCTGTTAATTCAGCTGTAAATATGGATATGTTACATCCAATGTAAAAAGGTTTCTCCACCCTCATGTCAGGGATTAAGAATGCACAACCTGTTTACTTACCAATACATGAACCATCTGTGTATATTTTTAATTGGTTAGTGTATTTCTCGACCATATGACACTTAGTATAACTTGCTAGCATATTGATATTTTCATCTTTTTTGATGTTGGTGTGATCAATATCAAAATCGGCTTTTTTAAGTTCCCAGGATGGGATAGGACAAAACGATGGTCTGGGAGAGAAATTTTCTTTTTCTAAAGAAACCCCAGGATCTGAAATTATTTTTGATGTATAAGTTGCTATAGATATTTGAGAAGTTATAGACTTTGCTCTTTTCGGAAAATCAAAATCTGATCTTATTTTGATTTCTGATTTAATGTGTGTTTTTCTAGCTGTACTTTTAATGACAAATTTACAACATGTTAAATCTCTATAATCTCCTAGAGGAAGTACCTGAGCTTCATGATATGTACGTGACGATGATGCGTGCACAGGAAGTCCAAGGGCTAATTTCAACGCCTTACATTCAATACTTTGCAGTTTTTGTAATAAATATTTAGGCGCGTTGAAGAATATTTCTTGGGCATAAGTTATTTTTGATCTCATTAAAGAATTACATAGAGTAATCAATGTAGCTGGATCTTGCCCCCACTTTTCTTTAGAAATGATTTTCAGAAAGTTTCATGTTTTTCTCGCCTTTGTTAATAAATATTCCATATGAAAGTTCCATGATAATTTAGATGTAAAATAAACTCCTAGAAATTTCATCTCTGTAACGTACTTAAGAGGTGTATCATCCAATGTGAAAACAGGCATACTTTCTGGGTTAGATCCACTGTTAAAAAGAATCATATTTGATTTTTCGGTTGACAGACTTAATCCATTTAGCTTCATAATAATCCACCATCTTATTTAGTTGTCCTTGATAGATCTTTTTGACGAATTTATATCTCGCTGTGAAGTTTTCTTTTTTAACGTTACATCCATCCACATGCATATATCATCTGCATATTGGACAAGAACAACTTTTTGATAATTTGTTTGGCAGATCATGCATTAATAACGAGAAGAGAAGTGGCGCTAATACTGACCCTTGAGGGATTCCCATTGAAAAGTGTTCTACTTGTGGAATATGTTTTTCCTACTCTTGTTCTTATTACCCCATCCTTTAGAAAACATCTGACATAGTTGTATATATTTCCTGTCAAGCCAATGTTTTTAAGTTTATTCAATAGCTGAAAATGCCACACTTGGTCGTAAGCCTTATGTATATATAAAAAAAGGTAGCAAGAACACATTTTCGTCTAGCAAACTGTTTCTTTATATTTGTTGATGATTTCACTAAAATTTCTGTAGTGGATCGACCTTTCTGGAAACCACTTGATTGATTGGTATGATATTATATTTTTCGCAGTAATGTACAAGTCTATTCAAAACAATTCTTTCTGAAAGTTTACATACATGTGAAGTTAATGCAGTGGGTCTATAATTCTTAGGATCCTTTGTAGATTTTCCTTGATTATGAGTTGGAACAATAATCGACTGTTTCCATATTTTGGCATAACACCATTGCTCCAACACGTACTAAATAATTTATGAAGAAACTCTACAAATGTTCAGGCAAATTTCTTAACATTTGATTAGATATTGTTGGTCCTTAGGTGTGGGTTGTCATGTGATCCCTGTAGGATGGTTAGCTGTGAGGTTGGTTAACTGTGCAGTTCTGTGTTTTGTGTAGTTTATGGCCTGGGTAGTTCTTTGGTTTGGCTAGTTGTGTGGTTTTTTGGGTGGTTAGTTGCGTACTTTGTGGGTTGGTTACTTGTGAGTTGGTTGGTTGCACAATATGTGGGTTGGCTAGTTGTGTGGTTTTTAGGTAGTAAGTTGTGTATTTTGTAGGTTGGTCACTTGTGCAGTCTGTGGGTTGGTTAGTTGTGTAGCTTGTGAATTGAATAGTTTATAGCTTGTGGATCACTTAGGTGTGTAGCGTGTGGATTGGTTTGTTGGATAGCTGAACATCATGCCTCTCAAACCAATGAAACGTTCAAAAAATGGAAAGAGGAGAGAGAGAAAAAAGGGTGGAGGGGAGGGAGCAGACACACCGACAGACGGACAAATAGAGAAAGTAGATGATCGAGGGACACACACACAGACAGACAGACCTCCTGGATTCGTAAATCGTGGAGAGGCTTATTAGTATTCTCCACACAATCAATTTCGCAATGCCAAAATTCCCGTTTCCTTGCGGACAATGTTGTGTCTTCTTACTCATTTTTCTTGGCCATGGTATAGCCATTCATAACGCTCAGAGAATTCTTTCAGTTTTCTTCGTCAGTCCGATGTCAGGTGACACAGGCCTTGCCTGCCTGATAACAAAGTTGTGCTCGTTAAAGATCCCAGGTGACACGTCTAGAGTAGAGCGTTGTCGTGAAAACAAGAAAAAAATTCTGGCGTGATAAAGCAATCGAGACAGAATGATTGAACAAATGGGATCGACGCGCTAAAGGAAGGAAAGAAAACTGTAAAGGGAAAAGGTCAGAAAAATCGTCATTCTAATCAAAGGGACATCACTCTGCGCAGACTAGTCCTCATACGTTACAACCCTTCTACAAGGCCAGAGGTCCACAATATGCAAGGGTTTTAAATAAATAAGTAAATAAATGAATTAATACATAGATATATAAGTGAAAAAAAGAATAAGTAAATAAACAGATATATGGCTAAATAAATAAATTATAAAAAAAATAAATAGAATAGGCAGATAAATAAATGAGAATATGATAAAGAAAGGGGACTCATGGACAGTATTTGGAAGATGCGTGGCTTCTACAATTAACCCACTATACAACTCAGGCTTCACGTGCCTAGCTATCATGAGTTGCTCCGTTGCTCTCGTTGTGTGTGTGTGTGTGTGTGTGTGTGTGTGTGTGTGCGCGCGCAGTGTGTTTGCGCATGCGCGACAGGCATGCATGTGAACGATTAAAAACAAAAGCAAAAAGTGAACAAGAAAAAAAGGAAAAGCCCATTTAAGCTGTGTAGTGCAGTCCAGGGATCTTGTCTGTGAAGGCCAACCAATAGGTGTGTACTGGGTTGATGCTCCGTGAGCAGCTGAAAGTGCTGTGCAGTGTTCTGACATGTGTCTTGGCCCAGGGAAGAGTCTTCATGCTGTCATTGTCTGCTGCCTTCATTCTTTGTTGTGCCAGTCTTTCGGTTCCGTCGTCCACAGAAACACACAGTGCCTGTGTTCGTTTCAAGATAATCCGTTGCACTGGCTGCTTTGTTTGTATTGGGACAATATCTGGGCTAAAATGAAATTTGTGTTGTGGCCATTTAAAAGTAAGTTTGGAGCTCGTTCAGTTAATTAGTGAGACTGCTCCGCTGAATTCACTGTGTCGTCGGTCTGTCTATCTGTGTGTGTGTGTGTGTGTGTGTGGTGTGTGTGTGTGTGTGTGTGTGTGTGTGTGTGTGTGTGTGTGTGTGTGTATGTGTGTGTGTGTGTGTGTGTGTGTGTGTGTGTGTGTCTGTCTGTCTGTCTGTCTGTCTGTCTGTCTCTCTCTCTCTCTCTCTCTCTCTCTCTCTCCTCTCTCTCTCTCTCTCTCTCACTCTCTCTCTCTCTCTCTCTGTTCCACCGCACACAAAGATCGCCTCTCCCCTCTCTCTCTCTCTCTCTCCTCTCTCTCTCTCTCTCTCTCTCTCTCTCTCTCTCTCTCTCTCGCTCTCTCTCTCTTCAGTCCTTCATGCCACCCAATAATAGCTCTGACCTGTACATTTTTTCATCTTTTTTATTTCCCTTTTGCCGGCTTAATTCTTCATTTCGCCTCCATCTTATTTTGCAATACCACCTGTCGCTGGCAGGTGGGAAAACCGATGTTCTTGTCTGCCACGTTGACGTCAACACGCGCACAGCAATGATGAAGAATAGATTTCAAAATAAAAAGCAGACCTGCAGGCAAAACAGATTCTTCAGCTCAGCCTTTTTGCTAGATGTGCTAGCCGTCCATAATGGAATGCAATTTCATGCTCCAAATACAAAAATAAAATGATGCTAGTCAGTGCTTCTGCACTTTGTGGCCGTGTTGCTAGATAGATAAAAACAACCGACATATATCACTCTAAAGAATGTAGGGGTTCTTCGCTGTTTTCCATGTTTTGAAATACAAAAGCCAGCTGTTGAGATGAAACCAAACCTGGCACAGAACACAAGCAGCTGTCGGAAAATTGTCGAATAATCAATCGACTTCTAGTGTTCGTTTGCCTGATGTTCCATTTTGAAGTAAAAACATTTATGCATCTGCTTGCGAGAGAAGGCATTCTTGCCCGATTACAGTTTTTCTTTTTATTATTGTAGCCATACTTTGGTTTGATTTCACATTCACGTAGTGTGCTGATCATGGGAATCACATGTACCAAGCATAGAGACAGTGTATCATGTAAGCTAATGTAAGTGGTCATTAATTAATGTTTGCGTGTGTGTACCTCGGCTATTTCAACGTTGAGTTGGAAGTCAGATGTTGCGAATCGGAAACCAGCTTGTGCTCAAAATTAAGATTATGAACTTCGCTACACATTTCAATTTGTTGTCGTTCTGGTGAGACACACTTTGACCACTATGCTGAAATATCTGTCCAGGCCTATCATATTGCCTTAGTGGATGTGCATGAAAAGCCCCAATGTAAGTACTGGTGTACATTCAATTTATATTGGAATCTGAAATTAGTTTTCGTTTCAGCTTTGATTATCAAGCTAACGAGCAAGGTGGTGGTTGTTGGTGTGTGTGCGGTATGAATGAACAGCTCTAATATGACATGTATTCAGGGCCGTCATTGGATCCACAGTCCTTGACATTAAACTTCACACAATATAGCGTCATTCCATCGTCTCTGACAAAACGGTGACACATGGTGTCTTTGTCGGTGTCAATGAATTTCATTTCATTGGCTACTTTGTCACAACGCCTGCGCTGAAACTAGAATTGTACACGTTCAAAGTACAGCTTGAGTGAGACTGATAAGACGATGTCGCTCTCTCTCTCTCTCTCTCTCTCTCTCTCTCTCTCTCTCTCTCTCTCTCTCTCCTCTCTCTCTCTCTCTCTCTCTCTCTCTCTCTCTCTCTCTCTCTCTCTCTTGGATAGCTCCAAGATCAACAATTTCAATTAGATTTGCATTTCTGATTTTGGGAAAATAGTTTGATTTCTTCCCATGTTTTCCTTATAGCCTGTCACTGGCAGATTGAAAACCCATTGTTCCTGTCTGCCACGTTGATTGAAAACCCATTGTTCCTGTCTGCCACGTTGATTGAAAACCCATTGTTCCT
>CM031603.1:11897781-11902781 GCA_018398815.1 Conus ventricosus | reverse complement strand
AGCGGAGCGGGCGAGTTTCACGTAAATGATGGCCAATTAGGGAAGGGGACGAGGTCGGAGGGTGTGGGTGGCGGGTCAGGTGACGTCCAAAGCTGTGCTGTGAAGAGGGTCATTCTTTAACCGTGGCAAGTCTTGGAGTTTCGTGCATGTCGGACTGTCAGTCCGTCAATCATGGTGATTGTAACTGAAGGAGGCTTCGCACGAGCCGATCCGATTTGAATGGACCGTATACCGCCATTGCGGTGCGCTTTATTTTTGTAAATGGAGAATGATTTTCAACACTAGTTTTGTTGTTGTTGTTGTTGCTGCTGCTGCCGTTTCAAATGTGTTGTCATTTCCTTTCGTGATAAAGTATGGAATTTTAACGCATGTACGCAAGCACACACACACACAGAGAGAGAGAGAGAGAGAGAGAGAGAGAGAGAGAGAGAGAGAGAGAGAGAGAGAGAGAGAGAGAGAACGATGTGTTCCGTCATCGGCTTGACGCTTTTGTTTAGAAACAATATACGGTAAAAGTGTCAAATGCATACATTGTCAGCACATACCTCTTCAGCCGGTGAAAAACTTGAACAGCATCCACTACAATCTTGCAAATACAACTGTTCTATAGAGACGCAACGACAAATAACATCAAATCATTTTCTTTCAAATGAAGTCGCTTTGTACGTAAACCCATCGACCCGTTTCTTTGAGAACCATATGGTTCATAGTTAATCTGCTCTTGGAATTACCAACATCTTCATTTAACATTCATAGCATTTAGAATGCCCCATCTACCAACCTCCTGCCTCTGTCTTCTCCTCTGTATTCCACCCCTTCCACTTTCCCTGCTTCCTCTCTCTCCTAACCCCACCGTTTCACATCACTTTTGGTTCGAAAATACGCTGTTTGTTGCAAGTGTAACCGCTCCACGCTTGCTATGGAGAACTTTCCGTCTTATTATTTACAGAAGGCCAGAGCTTGACGTGTGATAGAGGCTGCTTGATTCTGGCACCGACATGATTGCTCACAATCAGCATATTGCTGTCTGATGCCATGGAAAGGAAATATAACAAACAATATTTGATGTATGCAACATTGTTATATAAAACTGTCATACAGCTGATGCAAGGCAAATGTGGAGTCATATATATAATGAAATTAAGTATGTCTCGGAGCTAGCTAATATCACACTCCCTTTTCCAACAGGCCTGAAACTTCATCAATATTGAAGCCACCCTCTTGCTACTCGCAGAAAAAGTAAAGGCAATTCTTCTAACTTCTCAAATGCATTACTCTTACCGCAGCATCACTTGAACTGGTATTAAAATCGAACACTGCTCCTCATCAGCTTGAAGAAGGGCGAAACACACATACAAATCCAGTTCTACCAAGTCGTTTTTATATATTCGCCTCCAACCCAAGCCCTGACGCACTCTCACTCACGATCACCGCACTGCCTTGGTGAGGTGTCAACAGGTGACCTAAGATTATCCCTAGTACCAGTTGGTTTACAGAATTCAGCAAATCATTTGGCGCAATACATCTCAATAAGTATACATGAAAAGATGAACAAATATGGTGTTTCGACAACCTCGTCTCCTTTTCAGCTTCTTTATGTTCAGATCCGATTCATCTGCTATGCAAACACGAACGTTCAGTTTCATGTCTTTAGGTTAGAACGAAAATCTGTTCCAATCATGCACGGACAACATGCCCCCGTCCTGCCCCCCCCCCCCCCCCCCTTCTATCTGCCTTTCGAGAAACGTGTCTCCCTTTCGGCTTCTCTCTGTTTATATATAATTCATCTGCAATGGAAGAAAAAAAAATGAATATTGTGTTTTATGAATTTAGGTCAGAAATAAAATGTTTTGAAATAATGCATTGCCAAAATCTTCCGCCTACCCCCCCCCCCCCCCCCCATCCCATCCCATCCCTCACATCCTAGCTCCACCTCATTACTCTATAAATAGTAACTCTGCCTAATTGGTGCATGAGGTGAACGAGGTTCTCATCCTCTGCGGCTACATGAAAATGAAAACAGTGCCGATAGGTTATGAAGTAGAGTGGGGATCGTTTACCTGTCACTGTTACGATCTGTTCGGTTCTATACCGTTACGGATGGAAATGCGTGTGTGTGGAAGTCTAACTGTCTGACTCGCTCAGAATTATGGATGCATGCACGTTTTTCTAATTCACATACACACACACACTCATCCGAGCATGGACAGCCATGCAACAAAACAACACTTTTTATGCTGCCCGAGCCATCAAGCAAAACACAAACAAAATAAACACACAATTAAACGTAGGTTGGTACACCCACCATCAGGTGTACACACACAACAAGTCAATACAATTATAGCTATCAAAACTGCCGGGTCCAACGCTGATGACGACGGCGGCAGCGACGAGTCAGGTCTGACAAGAGTCTCTTCAAAGTTGTGGCTCACAATGAAGAAAGAAGGAAAAGAAAACTAACACGTTCGTGGCGTCTCTGTCAGCAACACGGTGACAATCTCACCCACGAGCTGTGCTCAAACACCTAAGAGCTGTGCTCAACACCAACCAAGAGCTGTGGCACACACCACACACACACAGCGACGGCCTCGAACGCAGGTCGCTGGCGCAAAAGTAGGAGCGACGTCCTAGCTCACCACAGCGATGTCTCCAACCCGCTGGCCCAACAGTGGTCGGTCATGGCGCAGTGGCAGGTAGGGCGATTGTCGGCGCTCAGGCCGGCCTCTCCACACCATAACAGCCGATGGAGAACGGGCGTCAACCAGCTACGGCCCCGGCCCTAGCTTCAGTAGCAGCCCGTCCCCGTCAGTCCAGGGAACACTATCAACCTGGGGGCAACTGATTAACTACCTTGATTATCATGGCCACTATTCATTGCAATCACAACTATCTTCACAATTCATTAGCCACATTATATTTCACTAGAACTTGAGCCACATATCAGCATATCGTTCATGTTCATTAGCCACATCATATTTCACTATAACTTGAGCCACATATCGGCATATTTGTTCATCATTACAATATTCTTTTTTTCCAGAATCATAACATCACAACATTCCCTTTTCCGGAATCATTACACTACAACATTCCCTTTTCCGGAATCATAACGCTGCACAGGAAAGGATTTCCATGTAAACCTTTCAGACTCTAGTCTTCCAAATTGGGAAAGGATTTCCACATAAACCTTTCATAATCTAGTCTTCCAAATTACGGAAAAGGGTTTCCACATAAACCTTTCATAATCTAGTCTTCCAATTTTGGGAAAAGGATTTCCATCTGGCCCCTCTTCAATAAACCATGAATACAATTCATTACACACATTGATTAATTGATGATTGTTTTTCAAACTATAAATGTCTTCCGTTAATTCACACAATGTTGATTTGCTTTCATGTAAACAAGAATGTTTACTTCATTTCGATTCATCAACTTCAATATATGTAAGGGAAAGATTTCCACCACACTCTTGTTTAACAACACATATATGATACCCATGTAAACACATCAGAATGAAAAACAAAAGTCTATGTCACTCACTCTGGGAGCCTATTATCCATAGCGTCAAAACTCTCCATCTTCTTGCAAACCATATTAGAATAGACACTTTTTCTTCATCATGAAGTTCATAACCAGTTAAGTCACAAAATAAACAAAATCTCTGTTTTTTTCTTTTTTTCTGAAGACCACTTCTTATAACACTCACTTCATCTATTCACATTTTCCGAAACAATCTCGTTTTGTTACTCTATCAAGTCATAGGATAACAGAACAACAATACTTTAAAAAAAAAAAAAAAAAACCTTCACAAGAGCGCTGAGGAAGTTTCAGTCGCTCCAAAACGGGAATACAGTTTCAGTTTGTTAATAAATAGACATTCAATGATAAATACCTGACTACTAACCAGCAAACGGCCGAGTCCCTCTTCGGCCTTCTGTGACTTGTATTGCCGGAATCACTGCAGAGACTGCCTAACCGGTGCAACTCACCCGGCTTATAGCAATGCGCCGGTGAGAAGCAGTCAGCTAAATTTTGCAACCGGCTTCCGGACAACTACCTTCCGGTAAGCACGGTCGCACATGAAACTTTGTGACCGGATGAAAAACGGTCCGTCACATATGCCGTTCCCCTAATCAAGTTTCGCCCGACCCTTTGTTCTCATGCCAGTGCCCCTTCCACTGAGGTATAAAAAAAAAAAATCAAGCGTAACGTTTCAACCCAAACCTGACGCACTGTACGCTCAAAAGTATTTGTGGGGCGTGGAAAAGATATGGCAATACACTGATAAGAAATGATATCCTTTTGTACCCCTAGCGACTTTGTCTTGAGGTGAATTTAAAACGGCAGGAAAGCGAATCAGGGACCTGGGTGTTTAAAGTGTCTTTTCGCTGTTGGCAGCAATGCGTTTTACACATGCAAGTATACATGTTGTGTTACACGATTCACCGAATTTTTGTGCTGGGGCTTGTCAAGATTTCTCTTCACTTGCTGGCATGACTTGTCTCTGGTACCGTTCGATTGTGTGCGTGTGTGTGTGTGTGTGTGTAAGACAACCAATGATTCTACTCAGCTCAATTTTACCTGAGTTTGGATGTGTGAGAGTAAAGATAAATTATATGAAACGTGATTGGGTGAAACGTGATTGGCCAGAACATGATCGATGAGATGTGATTAAGTAAAACACGGCAGGGAGAAACATGATTGAGCAAAACGTGGTGGGGTGAAAGGTGATTGGTTAGAAATGTGATTGGTGAAACCTGATTGGGCCAAAGGGACCTGCTGGTAAGGCTCACAAGCTCGTGGGTCATGATCACGAGCAGCATGTGACGTCATCTGAAACGCTTCGCAAGTGATAGGCAGGCGATCTCTTCACAGTGAAATTGCAATGCAGGCTGACTTGTTAGAGCTACACAGCAAGTGCTGAAATCGAAATTTTATTAATTTGTTCTTTTTTCTTTCTTTCTTCCCTTCTTTTTTTCCATAATGTTTTCTTCATTTCT
>CM031603.1:11885281-11892781 GCA_018398815.1 Conus ventricosus | reverse complement strand
ATGTCAAGATCATGTCGTTAAGAGGATAAAACACAAAGAAATCAGACAGAGGCGGCGGTCAACAGAAATAAACTGGTGTCAAAGGCAAAAAGAGGGAAGCCAAGAAAGAAACAGTACATAAACAATGGATCAGGGCTGAGTTCAAACAAAAACAGCGCTAACCCGGGGAAAGTACTCATGGAGAACAACCGGGTTGCTAAAGAAATCGCTGCATGCTATTAATAGTGCCAGGGGAAAAAGACTACTCCACAAGAAACGCAGCAACGTGATTACAAACGGGAGGGCCACAAGCGTGGTCAGGAACACCTACGGCATCAAGACATGGGATGGAGATTTCTTGCATGGAAAGGAATGGCTGGCGGAAGTGAACAGCGATTATGTTTAGCATAGAGTGAGAGATGCTTTTTCTTTGTTTGCTTGTTTACAAGGACAGAAGTTTCTTTTCCATTGTGCAGTAATACTCTCAAAGGGTCATGTGCGAACGGCTTGGTCATTACCCATTGAACGCAAGGTCTTTCTCTCTCCCGCTCTGTCTGTCTGTCGCTTCTGTCTGTCTGTCTCTCTCTCTCTCTCTCTCTCTCTTCCCCTCTCTTCCCCTCTCTCTCTCTCTCCCCCTTTCTCTCTCTCTCTATATCTCTCTTTCTTTATCTCTGTCTGTCTGTCTGTCTGTCTGTCTGTCTGTCCTCTCTCCTCTCTCTCTCCCCTCTCTCTCCTTCTCTTCATCTCCTCTCTCTCTCTCTCCCCCTCTCTCTCTCTGTCAATGTGTTTCTCTCCCCCCTGTCTGTATTAACTCCCATTGATCTCCTTAGTTTACAAAACTATCGAGAGCATGACGGCTACCAACTAAACGTTCCACTCATTTCGAGACTGAACCATTAAGGTACCGAACATAATATACGTTGTAAGAACCACCAAACAAGCAGCCAACCAAACGAGCATGAGACTCGAACGTATTTTCTGTTTACACAGCATTTACAGTGTGCGCGCATTTGAAGACCCTTGCCCAGGACTCCAGCTGATTACGGGGCAACGTTTTATTGCCTGTCGGGCCCCCCGGGTGAAGTGCCGGGGTCCCATAAGAGTTTAAAGAAATATCTCTCTTGCGTGTAAATGGGAGAGGGGGATGGAGAGACGTGGAGAGGTGTTTAAAATATCCTTGTGTGTGGGGAGTGTGTGTGTGTGTGTGTGTGTGTGTGTGTGTGTGTCGGGGAGGGGGAGGGGGGTGTGTGTGTGTGTGTGTGTGTGTGTGTGTGGGGTGTTTTGTGTGTGTGTGTGTGTGTGTGGTGTGCGGGGTGTTTTGTGTTTTTTTGTTTTTTTTTGGGGTGTTGTTGTTGTTGTTGTCCTTTCTTTTTTCCTTTTCCTCCCCCTTTTTTTTTCTTCTTCTCTTCTTCTTCTTCTCTTTCTCTCTCTTTCTCTCTCTCTCTCTTTTCTCTTTTCTTTTTTCTCTCTCTCTCTCATTCATTTCTTTTCTTTTTTCTTTTTTTTCTTTTTCTTCTCTCTTTTCTCTCTCTTTTCTCTCTCTTGCCTTTTCTCTTCTTCTCTTTTTTCTTTCCCCTTTCTTTTTTTCTCTTCTTTTTTCTTTTTGTTTTGCCCGGGTTGTAAATGTTTTGCCCCTGAAATTGTTTCTCTCTTTTTTTAGTTTTTTGTTTGGGGGGGTCTTTCCCCTTCCCTCTTCCCCCTTCTTTTCCCTTTTTTTTTCCCCCCAAAAAAAAAAAAAAAAAAAAATTTTGAAAAAAAAACCCGGGGGGAAAACACGTTAAAAAAAAAAGAAAAAAAAAGGGGAAAAGCAGGGAAAAGGGGGAGTAAACGGAAAAAATAAAGGAATCTGGAAAAAAGGGAAAGGGGGGAATTTTCCAGGTTTTTCGAAATTTTAGATCTTAGATACATTGTTGATTTTTTCGTGTTTTTAAAATTCGGGCCCCCCCCGGAAAATTAAGTCGTTGGGGGGTGCTGTGTTGCCTTTTCTGTCCGGTTTTTTTTTGGCGTTTGGTTTTTTTTTTACCAGGGGGATAAAAAACCCCCTCTTCCCCCTCCCTCCCCCCCCCCCCCCCCCCCCCCCCCCAGGGGACTGGGCCCCGTCTTTGGGGCCAGGGGTGGGGTGTTTTTGGTTAAATTTTTTTTCGTTTTTTTCCAAAATTTTAACATTTTCGCCCCCCTCATCATCTTCTTCATCTTTCTTTTTCTCTCTCTCTCTCTCTCTCTCTCTCTCTCTCTCTCTCTCTCTCTTTTCTCTTTTCTCTCTCTCTCCCCTCTCTTTTCTCTTGTATGCATCTCTTTTTTTTTTCCCGTCTTTTCTCTCTTTCTCTCTTTTATGTTCTCTTTTCTCTTTTCCTTTCCTCTCTCTCCCCCTCTCTCTCTCTTCCCCTTTTTTCTTTTGTTTTCTTTTCTGTCTGTCTTTTCTGTCGGGCCCTGTCTGTCTGTCGGTCTGTTGTCGGTCTTTTCTTTTGGGTTTGGGGGTTTTTTTTGTTCTTTTTTGGGTCCCCTCTCTTTTTGTTTTTTTTTCTGCCCGGTTGTCTTCTTTTCTGTTCTTTTTCGGGTCTGTCTGTCTTTTCTTTTCTCTCTCTCTCTCTCTCTTTTCTTTTCTCGAGTTGTTTTTGCAAACACTGACAGGGGGCCCCGACCCCGGGTGAGCGATCTCTTTGGTTGTGTTTTTTAAAAAATTTTGGTTTCCCGCGGTGGCTGGGGGGGGGGTAAAAGGGGGGGGTTTTTTCTTTTTTAAAGAGAAGGGAAAAATTTGCAATAATCAATTTCCCAGTTTAATATCTCTTTTGATCTTTGACTTTGGATTTGTGTTAAAGGGATAGTAAAACAATTAACATGTATCCGTTGTGTGTTGATTTTTTTGTCACTCCTGGGGAAATTTTTCAAAATTAAAAACCCAAAGGGGGGGGGAAGGAAAAAAAAAACTTTAATTTAAAAATTTTTTGGGGAAAACGGGAAAGGGGGCCAAAAAAGTTTTTTTTTAAAAATTTTCCCAAAAAAAAGGGGGGGATTTTTTAAAATTTACAAAAAAAAGATAGGGGGCTTTTTTTAAAGGGGGGAAAAATTTTTAAAAGGGGAAGGGTTGATTTTTGTTTTTATAATTTTGTATTTTTAAAAATGGAAAAAACCTTTCGGGGGCTTTTTTAAATGTTGTTTAAAAATTGTTTTTGGGGGTTCTTTTGTTAAAAATGAAATTAAAATTTAAATTTTTTTCTTTTTTTTTTTTATTGAAAGATTTGGGGGTTTAAAGAATGGATTTTTTTAAAAACCCCTTAAATTTTTCCCTTTTTAAATTAAAGGGGATTTTTTTTTAAAATTTTACAATTTTTTCTTATTTTTTTTTACTTTAACTTTTTGTTTTGGGTAAAGGAAGTTTGGTTTTTTTTCTTGAATTTTCCCCCTTTTAATTTATATTTTTTTTTTGGCTCTATCAATTTTCAAAAAAGGAAAAAAGGAAAAGGGGGTTTTAGTCTTGATTAAAAATTTTTGGGAAAAAAAAAAAATTTGTTTTTTTTTTTGTTTTTTTTTGAAAATTTTTTTGGGTTTCCGGGGGGGGTTTTTTGGTTTTTTTTGGTGGGGGGTTTAAATATTTTTGTTTTTGGTGTTGAAAAGGGGATTTTTTTTTTTTTGTTGTTTATTGTTTTGGGAAGGGGATGTACAATTTTTAACGGGGGTCGGTATTGAACCCCCGAAGGTTAGTTTAAAGGATATTTTTAAATTTTAAATTAACTTCATTTTTTTGTTTTGAATTTTTTTAGAAAGGAAAATTTAGACTTGCCCAAATTTATTATGGAAAATGTTTTTTAAAAATTTAAAACCCCCTTTTAAATTTTAAACCTTGGGTTTTAAGGGTTGGGTTTTTAAAAGGGATTTTTTAATTTAATTAAAATTTTGGGTGTGGAAACCCCCTTTTTTGACCCCCAAACCCCCTACTCTCTTTTTTGGTTTTTGTTTGGGTTATTTAGTTTTTTTTTGAAGATTGGGAATTTTTTAACCAAAATTTTAATATAAATTTTCTTTGGAATTGTTTGGTTTTTGTTTTTAATTGTTAAAAAATAAAATTTTTGATTAATTGAAAAGTTTGTTTTTTTCTTTAAAAAACCAAACGTGCCCTCGGGCCTTCTTTGCGGTTTTTTTTCTCCCCCGATGAAAAAAAAAAAAAAAAATTGGGTTTAAAAAAAAAATTTAAAAAAAAAAAAAAATAAAAAAAAAACCCAAAAATATTTTTTTTAAAAACAAAGATAGGGGTTTGTTAAAAAAAGGAAAAAAGGAAAAAAAGGGGGAAAAAAAAAGTGTTTGGGTACGATAAAAGGGGTTTTTAAAAATAATTTAAAAAAAAACCCTTAAAGGATTGCTGGTAAAATTTCGGCGGACAAAGGGGATGCTATGTTTTCCCCGTTCCCTACTGTTTAGCCAGGGGAGATTTTAAAATTTTCAAAAATTTAAAAAAAAAAACCCCCATAATGATTATTGTTAGGATGGGTAATTGCATCATTTTAATGATCAAAGACATTTTTGGGGGAAAATTTGTGCGTGGGATTTTCCCTTTTTAAAAGAAAAAAAACCCTTATAAAAATATAACAAGGGTTTGAGGGTAAAAATCATTTTTAAAAAAAATTACTGGAAAAAAAATTTTAGAAACAAAAAGGTTTTTTTATAATTGAAAACTGCGATGTTGTGCTAGTGAAAATAGGGGCCCGAAATTTGATAATAATGACGAGAAGGGACGATGTTTGGTTCCATGAACCCTTTTTTTCCCTTAGAAAAGAAGTGTCATTGGTTAAGGAAGTTAAAAAAATGGAAAAATCGGGGGGCCAGAGGGAAAATTATTGGGGAGTTGCTAAAGCACGCTGGGAATCGCGTTTTTGGGCCCTTCTTTGTTAAATTTTTTAATATTTTGTTTAAATAAGGGAATTTTTCCCGGGATAAGTGGTCGGGAAAATATTGTAAATTCTTTATTCAAAAAAAAAGGGGATAAAAACGATCTAATTAAATTTTTGAGGAATATGCTATCGATAAAGCAGTTTAAAATCTATAAATTCTATTGTAAAAAAAAGGATTCAGGGGAAAGGGGACTGGGGGGGGTTGCTAATATTACTGGGGAAAAAAACAAAACGGGTTTAAAAGAGGTTACTTACTACTGATAAAATGACACCCTTTTTAGCTTTAAAAAAAAACAGTTTTGTCTTAACCGCAAAACCCCCCACGTTGCTTTTATTGGGTTTTTAAAAAAGCTTTTGACCTATTTAAAGAAAATTATTATGGGCCCTTTTTTTTTGAAAAATGGTATCAAAGGGAAAAATTTTCGATGTAAACCCAGCATTTTATGTTACAGTCAGAACTTGAATTTGGGTTCCCCGGCCCCAAAATGACAGGGCTTTTAATTGTACCCCGGGGGGAAAAACCAAAGGGGAGTTACTTGTCCAGTATTGTTCATTTATTTAAAATGAATTTGCGTTGGAAGTAATCAGAAAAGGGGAAAAAATGGTGCTAAATTTTGTTTTGATTACTTTGAATTTTTTTGTATTTTTTGGCGATGATGTGGCTCTCTTGTCTGAAAAAAATGTTTTTGGGTTTCAGACACAATTAAAAAGCCTATATAGAGCAGTTCGGGAAACCCCTCTAAAGCTGAAATTTTAATAAAAGATTTAGGGCGTTTTTTGGGAAAAAATGGAACCCAGCAGCGAGGGGAAAAATTGGGCTTACAAATGGAATCCCATTTCCTGTTGTTAAAGTTATAAGTATTTAGGTATTCTTTTTTTAACAAGATTGAGTTTTACTGTGGCGTTCAAAATCTTGCAGTAGAGCGAAAAAAATGCGTTGTTAAGTTTATTGGGAAAAAAAATTTAAATTAAACTGTAGTTCCCCTTTTTGTATTTTCTTAAATTATTTGACACACAAATACAACCAATTGTTCAATATGGGGGTGAAATTTTTGGGGATTGTTTGTGCAGTCGACTTGTTTAAAAGGTACACTGTTTGCTCTTAAAAAGTTCTAGGTGTTCAAAAGCAAAAACCAAATGATTTGATATATGGAGAAAAAAAATAGTTTCCCCATTTACATTTAAAATTTTGCAGTCAGGTGGGGTACGGAGGGGTAAAGTTTTACAAAAATGGATTTAGTCAAAATTACCACGAAAAGTTTTGTATTTTTTTCGATTTGGATTTCTTTTTGATAAAAACCCAAATGGGTTTTTTCCGTTTTTCGTTGTAAAACCCCGATTTACTTTTGGGTTTTTGGGGAGGGAGGCTAAAACCCAAATTTTCAGAGGGGAATAAAACAGTTCCTTTCTCTTTTAAGGAAAGGTTGGTTCCTTTTTAGATGGCAAAAAGGGACTTTTTATATTTAAGAACCGTGAAAAGTTTAGTTTTTTCAATTTCTTTTTGACAATGCTGCTGAAAAAGACACATTTGAAATTGTTAGAAAGGCACCTGAAAATCATTCCCAAAATTTAGACTTGGCGTTTTTGAAAAACGCTGTCCTAAGTTCGTTTAAAAAAACCCCACGCCTGTTGATTTAATTTGTCCATTGTGCAAACAAATGACAGAAGATGGGGGGGGTGGATTTTGTTTTTGTGTCCGGGTTTTTAAAAGGGTTTAAGAGGGAAGGTTTAATTTATCTTAAGTATATAAATATCCGAATCTTTTTGTTTGGGTTTCTTTTTATTCATCAAAAAACGAAAGAACAACTAAAAAACTGTCCCTTTTCCCTTTTTTAAAAACGTTTTAAAATACGTTTGTGTGTGTTTTTTAGTGCATCAATTTTGATCTTTTTTATTGTATTATATTTTTTTGGAAAGATTTTTGTTGCACCCCCCCAATAGGGGGAGTGGCCATTATTTAATAAAAAAATCCGAAACCGTATCCCTATCCCTATTCTCTTCTTCTTCTCTCTCTTCCTTTTTCTCTTTCCTTCTTTTCTCCTTCTCTCCTCTCTCTCCTCTCTCTCTCTTTTTCTGTCCCCTGTCCTGGTTGGGACACTGTTACTTTAAGTCCCAAGTACCCTTGTTTCAGTAAAAGTGAACTAAAATAGAAGGTTTAAAAGGAAAAATTCCCTATGGGCACCTTGGGGAAAAGAAAAAAAGGAAACGAATCCGGATCGAAGTAAAATCGATAAAATACATTTTTATTCTAATTTTTCTTAATTTTTGGGCCCCCACACTAAGTGTAGGGGGTGCTGTTTTGCCATCAATTTCCCGGGTTGGCGCTTGTGTTTTTTTACCAGAGCCCAAAAACCCCCTCTTTCCCCCCCCCCCCCCCCCCCCCCCCCCCCCCCCCCCCCCCCCCCCCACGGGTAGCCTTTCCGTCATTTTGGGCCCGGGAAGTAGTTTGTTAATCGAAAGACCCAAATACATTTCTCGTCCTCATCATTTATTATTCATATCATTCTCTCTCTTCTCTCTCTCTCTCTCTCTTTTCTCCTTTTCTCTCTCTTCTCTTCTCTCTCTCTCTTTTATGGCTCTCTCTTCTGTAAATTTTTCTCTCTCTTCCTCTTTCCCTTTTGTCTGCGTCTGTTGC
>CM031603.1:11865281-11877781 GCA_018398815.1 Conus ventricosus | reverse complement strand
GACCATTTTTTCAAAAATTGAACAAAACTGAAAAATAACTGTGTACTTTTCCACGTTCCAAGTTTTGATTACAGGGAAAATTGGTTGTATGCTGTGGGTAAGGGATTGAATTCAGAATTCGTTTATAAGAGCTGGTTGAGGCACTCTACGATCGCACGGCGGGTCGTGAGGCCTCTATCAAGGCAATCAACATCTGTTCCTCTCCTCCGAGATTTTGAGATTACACTCCCCCACTCTCCCTCCTCCACACCCTTATCCACACCTTAGTCTCCCACACCTTGTTCAACACCTTTGTCCTCCAATTCCATTGTCCTCCACATCATTGTTCTCCATTCCATGGTCCGCCTCATCAGTGTCCTCCATTCCATTGTCCTCATCATCATTGTCCTCCATTCCATTTTCCTCTCATCCATTGTCCTCCATTCCATTGTCCTCCTATCATTGTCCTCATTCATTGTTCCTACTTCATTGTCCTCCACTTCCATTGTCTCATCCTCATTGTTCCTCCTCCTATTTGTCCTCCATCCATTGTCCTCCACATCTGGTCCTCCATTTCCATCATTGTCCCCACCATTAACCACTACTTGTCATCACACCATTGTCATCAACACCATTGACCAACACCATTGTATCACAACCATTTGTCCATACCATTGTCATCACACCATTGGACCACACCTTTGTCATCAACACATTGACCTCACCATTTGCCATCCACTGTCCCAAGTAATAGTATCACACCAATCTACCCATTGCCCTCTGTCCTCCCCCGCCTCTGTATCTCGTCCGGTGAGGTATTTGCTCCCAGAGTGTTCTAAGCCCGGTTCTCTTCTTGCCTATGGAGGGAAATACTTCTGGACTACAATTGCTAACTTCATGCTTTTTGGCATCATCAGAGCTCGGTCCTAGAAAGGAACATAGTTCTATTCTTTACAATGAATAAAATCAATGAAAAAACCACTATGACCACTGTACAATGTTTGACTCGACAACTTTGAAATAGCCAACACTCTCCCACATTTCAGTTTCCACACAGACAAACATTCCACCCCAAAGATTCTGTGGAGGAGAGGGAGATTTCTATTCCTGTTCAAATCGTTTTTGCATTGGACAAAAAGTTTGAAAGAAACGTTCTCCCAGTATATCCGTTCCAAATCGTGTAGAACAGAAACAAATTCAATCCTGATACTGATAGATATGGTCCTTTAGTACCTATGGTTCACCTCATTTTGCGGTCATTACTGAAGATCACCTCTGAATTTTGTCAACCCTCTCAATCCTGGACAAAGGCTACAAACGTGCTGCTTGGGGACTCACTGTTCTGATACATAAACCCCAGACTAATTGACAACCACAGGTAACTTTTCTGAATAAAATTTGTTAACTGGGATGACAATTTCTGATCTTTTGCACTGGATTGTCACGTTAAAGAAAAACAAAAAAATTCACCATGTAACCATTTCATGTGGGGTTTGTAAACGTTATTGTCCGTCAGGGGCCATTACAGAGATAAATGGGACACTCTTCTGTCCCAGTGTTTCGACGTGCTTTCATGAAGCATGTATACACCATGTGTTCCCATAGTTCCTGCGATCGATGAATCATAACTCATCAACACTATTCTTCCTTCTAACAAAAATCTGTTGCTGTGGGCAAACGCCGTGAACCCTCTTCATTGATCATTTCCATCATTCTGAACCCCCCTCAAAACGGATCCTTATCATGACCAATTCCATTAAACAAACCGGGAACTGCACAATTGGTTCTGACCTCAAAAAAAAGGCTGCTGATATAAAATCATTCATTAGAGAGCTCTCGTTCTCAAAGAACAGCAAAGCTCTGGAAAGTCATCAGCATTCAGAAATCAAGAATGTTCGCATGGACAATTACAACACAACTTCTTTCCACCTTTCCAGTCATAAACAAGGAGCGTATCGGTCACTCAAATTCACTCTGTTCACCATCCTTCCATCATCGTAATTCCCAAAAACCGTTTGTCTTACAGTGTAATCCCATCAAAACCGTTACCCTGTCATGAACTTCACAAACGCGCTCAACTCTGTATCATCCTGCATCCGCAATTCCCATGATTATATGCATCTGCCCTCATCCTGACTATATGCATCCGCCCCCTCTTTCTGACTATCATGCATTCGCCTCATCCTGAATACCTGCAGCATCGATCGTCATAAAACTACCCTGCATCCGCCAACCATGATTCCCTACTGCCTCCTCTTACCATGAACTACCATGCAGCCTCCTCACACCGTAACACCCTGCAGGCGCCGCTCAACGTAACTACCCTGCAGCAGCCGCTCAACCGTAACTACCTGCAGGCGCCGCTGCCACCGTAACTACCTGCAGACCCGCTCACGTAACAACCTTTGCAGGCGCCCCGCTCACCGTAAACTAACATGCAGGGCCGCTCACCGTAACTTTTACCTTGCAGGCGCCGCTCACAGTAACTACCCTGCTGGCGACGTCACCATAAACCTTTTACCCTGCAGGCGCCGCTCACAGTATCTACCTGCAGGCGCCGCTACACCGTAACTTTTACACTGCTGGTCGCCGATCGCTCACCGTAACTACCGCAGGCGCGCTCTCCCGTAAATTTTACCTGCTGGCGTTTCGCTCACCGTAACTACTGACAGGCGCCGCTCTTTGTGACTAGGTGCTGGCGACCGTCACAGTGATCACACGTTGCTGGCGCCCCTCGCCATTGACTACCGTCCAGCTGCCGCTCACCATGTCAACCTGTAGCCGCGTCACGTGTGTTTCAACAGGACGGTCCCCTCGCCGTATGGGGCGGGCTACTACATCTACTTGCAGGGTCATCATACAGAAGAGAAGACAGTACAATTTAGACCAAGAAAATCAGTTCTGTGACCTCAAGGGTTGGCCTCCAAAAATGAATGTTGACCTATTTCCCGCGACCATCCAACCTCCTTTCCAGCCTGACTCTATGTTTCATCAGCTGACTGCTTTCCCCCTCTGATGACCCACCCCCAATTTTATTCTTTATTTTTGTAGGGGTTCGGATTGCATGTTATTCCACTCTATTAGGCTTTCTTAGGACTTCACTATAACTTGAGTGTCTATGGTGAGCTATGAGATGTCCAATGCTCTTATTTGATAACTATAATTATTCTGAACTAGATCATTGCGTATCCTTCTTTTTTCACAGTGGTAATTTTGGATTTACCTCCAGGTTAGCGCTGACTTCACTCTTTCAATTTATGTCAACCAATGTCAATGTATCAGACTGGCCCGTCAATGACGGTCTGGCTTAGGTTCACCTAAATATTTGGCGTTCATAAACAAAAATGTCTGTCTATCAAAAATTCATTATATATAATCATAATCATTTCCATGTTCTTTGGATTTTCTAGGCATGGTCAAACAGCCGCGTTGGTGACAAGTCAATATCCATTCCGGGGGGATACTCATTAGTCCGGAGAAATCCTGAAAATATTCTTTGAAAAATGGTATTGCTGGTCTACGTCCAAAAAGTTGTCCCTTTCTTATAATTCGTAATGTTTTTGTCACAAAAATATTGATATAACGTGTTGGCTTGTAATTCTGTCGAAAAGTAAGACATTAGCGTCAAAGTCTTGTTCGAATTGGTATACAGATTCCCTTAATAGTATGGCTAGCGGGTTATAACGATGTTTGTGAGATTGATGGTCACAGTTATGGCTTTTGAAAAAGAATTACTATTTATTGGGGAAGATTTCAATATAGATCTGTTTCTGTATTGTTCCCATTGGTCCAAACATGCTAATTAATATAATCTTCATTGTGCATTTTCTTTACCGACTGAGTTACTCAAAATCTAATACCCTTTTAGACCACTTTTATTAGTTCGAACATTGCTGCACTTGCAGAATAGGGGTACCGCCTACTTGGTGCAAAAGTGACCACCAATGTGTTTGCGTAATTGAGAACTGAATGGGGTTTTTAAGTTCCAAAGGCAAGTCTTTTTGGTAATCTCCATTTCGTTCATTCAAAAACTTCTACTTACACGCTTTTCATTCTGATCTTCAATTCCTCGCCTTTTTGCAAACTATCTATTGCTACTCCGATCCAGATGATGCCCTTGCCTTTTGGACGAGAACCTTTCTGAATATTGTCGACTAACACATCCATTGATCCAGAGGCGAGTTCAAATCAGATATCCTGCCTCTCTGGATCACTCAGGATATTCTAAATGCCATGGACTAGAGGGATGATTTAAAGTGAGGCTCTGATCAAAGAGTTATAGAGAAAACGCAACATTGTGAAGTACATGATTAGAATGTCTAAATGTGTTTCTTTCAGAGGTTGTCCATAATAAAACAACGGAGAAGCCTCTATTTGGAAAGCTATTAAATTATAAATTAGGGACCGTGGTTCATCAAAGACAGAATGTGCCATTCCAGTGAAACACTAAAATGGTTAATTTTGCCATATTGTAACAAGCTAAACATAGGGAAAGTTAAAAACTAGCATTTTTAATTCTGCGAATTTCACAGAAATTTTGTGATGCAAATAAAATATACACGCAATGTTTTCTATTCCCCTAATATCTGTTAATGAAGTGTTTGTATATCTATCAACTTTGAAAACAGAAGTGCATACAGCTTTGAGGGAATTAGTACCAAGATTATTTATAACTATCTGTACCATTATATTGTAGATTCTCTTAATTTTCCTCTTTAATCCCTTTATCGGTTATATATACATTACTTTCCAGATGCATTTAACAATGCTAAAATTTATCCCCCTGCACAAAAAAGGGATTTTAGATGATCAATTAACTACTGAACTATTTCGCTGCTATCGTCACGTTTCAAAAACCATTAGAACGTCATATCCTTCACATCTATCATCTTTTATTGAGATTATCATAAACTGTTGTATAGCAATAAGTCAGGATTTAGGAATCTACATTAATGTGAAACGGATTTCGTGTCGGATCACATATTTGTGGCTAAAAGATATCATCGAACAGGACAGCTGTTTGGTGTGTGTTTATTGATTTAACAAAGGCCTTTTGATTTAAGTAATCACAATATTCTGCTAAAAAAATCTTTATGTTTACGGCGTCGACAACATACGGAATAATTTGTTGTTCTTATTTGTTGAACCGTAAGCAAATCTGTTTTTTTCTCGAGGTAGTTATTTCTTCTAAGAGACTGTTGCCAAGAGGCGTGAAGGAAAACAATTTTAGGTCCCTTTTGTTCACTCTACATAAATGATCTCCCTTTATCAATACAAAATTCAGTTGGGTGATTTGTTCGCTGATGATACATCTTTACAATACTTAGTCATAGCTATCGTTGTATATTAATTATCATTTAAAAGCAAGCATGAAATCTGTGGGGGAAAAGGCTGGTGTGATTCAATTGATATGCTTGTTCATCATCATAAACGAGTCTTGTTATTATGTGCTCGTCAAAAAAGGTACAAGTCATTTTAAGAAAGCATATGTAAAAAATATTGTACAAAGATAAAAATCAATAAAAAAAGTTTGCAAAGCATCAAATTATTTGGCATCGTCTGCGATGCAAATCTTTCTGGCACGTCAGAGCCATAACCTAATTCAAACAAGTCAGTGTTGTGTGTTCCTGCTGAGATCACCGATAAAAACTCTTTCTCAACGATCCTTCACAAAAAATGTATTATTTTGCTTTTGTTCAGGCTTCGGATTAGACTATCTGATCGATAATCATGGGGTTTTGTGCGCCATATACTTTATTACCTCTTTTGGTCATTGCAATATCGAGCCTATTAAGATATCTGCTGTCAGTAGCATTTCCGTTCTTCTATGCGTGATGTATGTAGGTACATAGAATTACTGCCTGCTTCACTCATGTTATAACATTAACACTCTAATTCTTATGCACAAAATTGTTCATGACGCATGCCCAGATTATTTAAAATCTATAGTACATTTACATCACCTTCTGAATTACGCTCAGATTCATTATTCCTAAGCTAATTTAGATTTTTATTCAAAACAAGTTTCTCCTTCTGTGGCTGTATAGAATGGAACAAAACTTCCAGCAAAACCACAGATATATTTCCCAATCTATCAGCTTTCTTTAATGAAGTAAGTTACTTCTTTTTGATACTCATGACTGAACGATGCGTAGTCAGTTAGCCTGATAGTATACATACGTACGGAGAAAAAAAAGTGTTTATTTTCTGATAAACGATGCAGTTGATTTGAGATGTGTGTGTGTGTGTTATGAGTGTGTGTGGGTGTGTGTGTGTTAGTGTGTGTGGGTTGTGTGTGTGTGTGTGTGTGTGTGTGGGTGTTGTGTGTGTGGGTGTCTAGGGAGAGAGAGAGAGTGAGTGATGAGAGGGGGGGTGGACAGGGAGTGAGAAGAGAGAGGGAGAGAGGAGTGAGCTGAGGAGAGTGAACTGGAGTGTGGAGAGATTTTAAGCATGAAATCGTTTTATTGATGTTATTTTTGTAATTGATGTTACCCTAACTTTTTTAAATTGTAGTTATTGTTGGGCAGAATTGTAAAAAGGCCTTCAATGAGCCTAATTCTCAACCCATTAAAGATTCATTCATTCATTCATCTTCTTCTTCCTTCTTCTTCTTCCTCCTCCTCCTCCTCCTCCTCCTCCTGCTCTCTTTCTCTTCTCCTCCTTTTTCTTCCTCCTCCTCCTCCTCTTCTTCTTCTTCTCCTTCTTCATCTTCTTCTTCTTCTTCTCCTTCTTCTGCTTCTTCTGCCGATGTGTCTTCTTCTTCTTCTTCTTGTTCTTGTTCTTGTTCTTGTTCTTGTTCTTGTTCTTCTTCTTCTTTTCTTCTTCTTCTTCTTCTTCATTCCTCATCCTCCTTCTACTCCTCCGCCTCCTCTTCCTACTCCTTTTCTTCTCCTCCTCTTTTTTCTTCTCCTCCCATTCCTCCTCCTCCTCCTCTTTCTGCGCCTTTTCTTCCCCCTCCTCTCTTCTTCTTCTTCTTCTTCTTCTTCTCTTCTTCTTCTTCTTCTTCTTCTTCTTCTTTCTTCTTTTCTTCTTCTTCATCTTCTTCCTCTTCCATCATCATCATCATCACCTTCTTCTTCTTCTTCTTCTTCTGCGATAAACAACAACCTACTAAATCTTCAAGATCTCATTCTTGTTGTTCTTGTTTTCTTTTCCCTGCAATGTCATTTCCTTACTCTTACCAATTACCTAACTCCTTCAGTTTTGTTCCTTCAAGTGTTTGGTCCTTTCTGTTTAAATGTAGTTCTGCTTCATTTGTGAGGGTGGAGGTAGAGTTTAGTGCTAAAGTAATGAGATTGCACTGTCCACCAATCCTTTATTTGCTTCCTGCGCGGGGTGAGACAAGATTATTTATGCAGAATATTGTTATAATTTAAATTCTTTTGTATTATATTCGTTTGTGAAGACACAGAGCTTCTTCCTCCGTCGCTTCGTGTGTGTGTGTGTGTGTTGTGTGTGTGGTGTGTGTGTGTTTTGTGTGTGTGTTGTGTGTGTGTGTGTGTTGTGTGTGATGTGCGTGTGTGTGCGTGCGTGCGTGCGTGTCGTGCGTGCGTGCGTGCGTGCGTGCGTACGTGTATGTATGTATGTATGTATGTGTGTTTGTGTGTGTGTGTGTGATGTGTGTGTGGTGTTGTGTGGTGTGTGTGTGTGTGCGTGTGTGTGTTTGAGACAGAGACAGACAGACAGAAGACAGATGGACAGAGAAAGTGATCGTAAGCATCCTTGAGTATCGGCATCGGTAGCGTCTCAGGTCAAGACAGGGTGAAGCATAGGAGAGGCATTAGCACCCCCACCCATCATGCCGTGCGTCAGACAATTTGAACCTCTGGCAGTTCACTGCCCTTTCGGCCATGAGACTATAGCATTGAAGCCTTTAGGTCCTTCACCTTCCCTTTCTCCCTGGAGGTTTCTTTTAATATTTTCAATTGGTAGAGTTCCGTCTTTCTTAACCACCCGTAGTAGACAAAAAAACTCGGAGGGGGGGGGGGGAGGGGGGGGAGGTTGACAACGTCTTCAGAGAATAAACTCCATCAGACAAGTGTTCCGGCCCTGAACTCTCTTCACTCTAATGGAGTAGGACCGCATCGGGACCACGACTTCGAAATGTTCAATCTGCTGTCCGAGTGTTTTTTTCCCCTGGAGTTGCCATAATTCGAACTGGCACTATCTGGATGGTTGGGCGACTTGAAATGTTGACGGATGTCTTACTATCCGACACGTGTTCTGAGCTGGGTAGTTTAAACCATATGAAGCACTACGTTGGGATATTTAAAGCTTTATGGTTCATTCTCGACCAGATCCAGCGGAAACTATTTTCATTTGCCTCTGCTATTGCCTTTGGAGGTCTAGTTTTCTTACCAGAAGTCTTGAACTATACTGAACAACATTAAAAACGCACCGTTTTGATTTGCCGATTTCCCATTTGGAAAAATGTGTATTTGGATTTGGTATATTAACACAATTTTTAAGGGACACAGATTCACACTGCCTCGGTTTCTCCGCGCTTGCCAACGTTCGTGTGACGCCCACGTGCAACTCGCCCAAAACACTTTTTTTGCCACTGGGGCCGAGACTGAACGTAGCTCATCTGTTTCTTTGTCTCAAATGGTGAGTTTGAAGTCACGCCGACTGGAAAACGGTATCAGTTGTCATTCGACCAGGCGAAGTGGTCCGAAAACAATGCCGCGACTGTCTATGCAAGAACGCGAGCGAGCCATTGGAATGTTGATGGTCGGCATGTCATAGAGAGAGACAGCCAGACAACTGAACTGCAGTCACTCTACAATTGTAAGGCTATCACAACGTTTGGCAGCAACTGGTTCCACCACATGATCGGCGCCGAACGGGCCAACCTCGTGTTACACACACCAGCGCAAGATCGATACATTCGACAGCTTCATCTTCGTTATCGATTCCTTACAGCAGCAGAAACATGTCGCCAGGTGGTTGGTTGACGGGGTCCAGTGTCTGGACAAACCGTTCGACGTCGATTGCAAGAATCGGGTTCAATGCAAGACGCCCTCATGTTGGCCCAGACCTCACCCGTAGACACCGTCAGAAACGCCTGCAGTGGGCCAACCAGCATCTGCCATGGACACGACGTCAGTGCAGAGCTGTGCTGTTCTCTGACGAAAGTCGCTTCGCGTTATCTCATGCTGACGGGAGAATGAGAGTCTGGAGGCGTGTCGGGGAACGCTACGCCAACTGCTGTGTGTTTGAAGCCGATAGATGGGGAGGGGGCAGTCTGATGGTTTGGGGGGGCATTCAGTCATGACTACCGGACACCTCTGTACTTTTTTGACAACCATGTGAATGCCAACACGTACCAGCAGGTGCTGCAGAACCACGTCGTCCCACTGTTTGGCCAGCACCCGGAGCTGCAGTTCTTCCAGCATGATAATGCACGACCCCACACCGCAAGAGCCACCACTGCGTTTCTCCAGGCGAACAACATTGCCGTG
Organism: Conus ventricosus; assembly: GCA_018398815.1. NCBI lineage: Eukaryota > Metazoa > Mollusca > Gastropoda > Neogastropoda > Conidae > Conus > Conus ventricosus. The sequence goes on along the minus strand of CM031603.1, from coordinate 11,868,341 downwards.
TTGCCCTGGCCATCTCTGTCCCCTGACATGGCTCCCATTGAACACGTCTGGGATGAGCTGGGGCGTCTTGTGGCCCGTGGAAGACGTCCACAGACTCTCGATCATTTGAGGCGCGCACTGACCGAGGAGTGGGATGGACTGCCACAGGCGTTCTTGCACAACCTTGTCTACTCCATGAGGAGGCGCTGCCAAGCGTGCATCGGGCCAAATGGCGGACACACTCGGTATTAGAGCTCGCGGACGGACATGCTTGTCGTGGTGTACTTTTTGACAGGGACCCTAGTGAAGTCACCAGCTAATTTCAGATGAATTCGGCCATTCTTGTCAAGAACAGACATTTTGTTTAATTGAAAAATGGATGCGTAATGAAATATGCTTACTTTCATTAAATAATTCTGTACTACCAACGTTGTCTGGGTCTTTTGGCAAGCGGTGCGTTTTTAATGTTGTTCAGTATATTTTTGAGAGCATAGGCGGATGAGGCCACGGCGAGGACTTTGGATCGAAAGCCTGATTCTCTCAAGCTACTGACTGGACTGGTATAGATTTCGATCTTGTAGTTGTCAGCTTACTCCATTCTGTTTTTACAGGATACGGTGAGCTCAATCAGAAATAACTGTGTTGATGACCCTGGGTGGGTAGAATGAGTGGGTACAATGGGTGGACACAACGTCCGGCCTCATGTCTCTCTTCTGTTCTGGGCTCTCACTTATCCACTCCACCCAGTTCACCCGATTCCTCGCTGTTTATGTCACAGCTGCTGCAGACCATGGCTTGCGGCCTCTTGCTGTGTACAGTATCGTTGCTGGAGTATCTGGTAACGTAGTGCTATCCCTGGCAGTGCTAAAGGCTTGTGCAATTAATATGGATTAAGCACTTGGTTGTGTCTCGTGTGTGTCTTCCCTGGGTTACCGCTGTATTGCATGAAGCCGGACATGCTCCACTAGTTGTATGCCCTGACAGATCGGACATGTAGGAACACGCTATTTCCTAACTGGTCTGAATTTGAAGAAAGGGAAGTCTGATCATTAAGCTGATCCTGAGAGTGCCATGTGTCATATGCAATACCAGCTGAAACTTCACTGGAGTGTATTCTCCCAAGTGGTCTACTACCACTGTAGGTTTTGGTGGACTGCCGTCTGGATGTTCTTGTATTCTCATCTTTCTTCAACTCCTGCGTTACCATGTATCTCATTGCTTAACCTTTGGCATGTGACTACCATTTCATTTCTGTAGACCTTCAGCCTCTGCTGATTAGTTTGTGTATGTTTTGTTATTTCGCTGAACTCGACGTTTTTCTTCCCCACACCCATTGCCTCCCGAACTTCATTCCGTGCCCGTCTTTAGTATGGGCTGGACTGATATTAGAATCCTGTCTCTTAAGTCCTCGAGCATGATTAGTAACCATGCTTTGCCTATTTTGTACTCCTTGAGGAGGGATTTCAGGAGTGCCTTCTGCTTTGCTTGAAGAATGCAACGTCGGTGAGACGGGGAGGGGGTGGGAGGGGGGGGGGGGGCTGGCATCTGTTGGTCCCACTCCAGTGCTGATTTCTTATATGTCTTTTATTGACAGAGGCCAGAGGAGCTTTGGGATAAGAATGAACTACAGACACCAGTCCAGGGAGGCTACCTTGGTCTGTCACTTGCAGGCTTTTTTCTGCTATTTGGTTTCCTTGTCCCTCTGTTTGCCTCTAAAGAAGTGATTATCATACTAACCATCAAGACTCTTGACTGACTCTTCAGTCACTGTTAAAATTGCGTGGTTGGCCACAGTGATTGTAATTGCGCCAGAGATTTTTTTTCTTGTCGCGAGGGAGTTTCTTTGGCTTGAAACCCATTGTTGATGAAGCGTCTAACGTGTCTAACTGCTTCAGTATCTCGTGTGTTTACCTCTCCTGGTGAAACGGACTGTCGTGTCACCCTTTAAGACATTAAGAGCTGGCATCTGATAGTCATTTTCAGGGTCTGCTGAACCTGCATGGCACATGGCTGTTTTCAAGGGATCTCCATTCCTTACAAAACGTGTGCTGGAGAAACTGCACAGCTGATTGCTAATCCAACTTTCAGACCGAACTAGTTTATTTGTGTGTTTCTTTTGGGATTTCCGCATTGAAAAGCCATGGAAGTATTTCTTCAGCATTTCTTGGATGTTCTTTGGGATATGAGACATCCTGAGGGCCTGGAAGCTCATCTTCAGGGGAACTGATCTGTGGGCGTCTGCCAGGTCGAGCCACATCACCTCGAGGTCCGTGTTCTCTTTCTTACCAAGGATTGCTTCCCAAATCACAGTGACATGCTCCGTACAGTCGGACGCTCCCGGGATGCTCACCTTTTCCACTGATGAACCCAAGTACTCATGTTGTGTGAGGCATTGTGTCGGTCTGGCTGCCATGACAAAGTCAGACACTTCCGGGATGCTCGCGTTTTCCACTGATGAACCCAAGCACTCATGTTGTGTGAGGTATTGTGTCGGTCTGGTTGCCATGACAAAGAAGATGATTTTCTCTGCAACGTTCAAAGGTGATACTGATCGCGTTCTAAACAGTCAGCAACTCATGAGATTCTTCCTGTCTGGACCTACAAACCCAAATACTCATTTTGTGTGGGATATTTATTCAGCCTTGCTGCCATAACAGAGGAGATTGTCAGAGGTGATGTTGGTCTGAACTGGTTGATCTCACTCGAGTTCTGCTTTTTGGCAATGAACACTTTAGCAGGCTGTTATCCCTGTGTCGCCGATCTACAAGTTTTTCGATGCTGATCTTATCAGCGCATTGAGCCGCGCTATATCTGGGCGAATGTTGGCGCTGGCTGAAAGAACTTTGTTACTACCTCACCCAGTAGTTCTGGCTCGTCATTCACTTTTCCTCTGACGCTTCAGGCCTCACGAAGTCATGGATTCCAAATAGTGCTTTGGTCTCAGGGTCGGGATGTTTCCCAAGATATTGCTTAAAAGTTGTGTGGTCCACTGTGAATGTCCCTGATCTGGGATGCACGATAGGTCCCCGGCGAAGTGGAAGGAAAGAGTCTTCGGAGAAGCAGTCGTTTGTTCTGTTGGCT
>CM031603.1:11845281-11855281 GCA_018398815.1 Conus ventricosus | reverse complement strand
GGTCGAAACAAGTCGTGTTGGTCTTCTAATTTGTTTGTTGCTTTTGTTCGGCGACATAGTAATATTTCTTCTTTCTAAGTTTTAATCTTTTAATCTGATCTAAAACACCCCTGCGAACAGATCGGTGCTTTCGCCTCTTCAGTGTTTTACCTTCATCAAATCTCCCCAGTTTGTTTGTCAATGTCGACCACATTTGTGTATTGTATTTGAAAAACAAAAAAAAAACCAGAAGGGTTAGAAAGAAAACAGCACGTGAAAGTTGCTTACTGCCATGATTTTTTTTATTTTTATCTATCATCCGGGTTTTAGTATGCACACACGCAATTGTTGAAGTTTCAACTGCATGGGTATAGGCCTCTTTCCCGGAAAAAATGGCGGCCAGATGACTCCAAATAAATAGAATTAGACGAGTCTGTCTGTCTGTCTGTCTGTCTGTCTTTTTCTGTGTCTGTCTCTCTGTAACACAGATCAGTAAAGAAATCGACAGGTACATAAGTATAGACTTAAATGTTAGTGTGTGTGTGTGTGTGTGTGTGTGTGTGTGTGTGTGTGTGTGTGTGTGTGTGTGTGTGTGTGTGACTGTGTGTTTGTGTGTTAGTGTGTGTGTTAGTGTGTGTGTGTGTTAGTGTGTGTGTGTGTGTGTGTGTGTGTGTGTGTGTGTGTGTGTGTGTGTGTGTGTGTGTGTGTGTGTGTGACTGTGTGTTTGTGTGTTACTGTGTGTTTTAGTGTGTGTGTGTGTGTGTGTGTGTGTGTGTGTGTGTGTGTGTGTGTGTGTGTGTGTGTGTGTGTGTGACTGTGTGTTTGTGTGTTAGTGTGTGTGTTAGTGTGTGTGTGTGTGTGTGTGTGTGTGTGTGTGTGTGTGTGTGTGTGTGTGTGTGTGTGTGTGGTGTGTGTGTGTGTGTGTGCGTGCGTATGAGAGAGAGAGAGAGAGAGAGAGAGAGAGAGAGAGAGAGAGAGAGAGAGAGAGAGAGAGAGAGAGAGAGAGAGAGAGAGAGAGGAGAGAGAGAGAGAGAGAGAGAGAAGAAACAGACAGACAGACATAGTCCGCACAATCTTTGGTGGTCACATTTAATTTCAGTGATCAACACTATTTTAGCACAATGCGACAGTTAGAAAAGAAAATCCGTGATTTAGCATCGGTCTGTATACCCTAGATTCCACCTTTCAGACCTGAAGCCAGTCCCATGTTGGCATTCAGTTTGGATCACAAGGAATGGTGTGGTCACATCATGGTGTGTTTTTTTTTCGCTGTTCCCTTTGAGTGTTGTCAAAAAACATTCGTATTCTTACAATGAAAGATGCTAGCATAGAGAGAGAGAAAATGAAAAAGAGAGTGCGCATAAACGAAGCATTCAGTAAAACGGATCACAGTGTGAAGCGACCGCTTCTGAAGATGTCAGAGAAACGTCATGAACTTGAAATAAGTAGGCTCACCGTCTCCACAGCGCAGAGATAGGTGCATTACGTTGTGATACGCAATGGGATCTCAAAAATCATAAATAATAATATAATAATAATAATAATAATAATAATAATAATAATAATAATAATGAATACTTATATAGCGCCTATTCTCGGCTAGAGACCAAGCTCCAAGCACTTTACAATCCACACTCGTCTACACAACGGGCTGCTAACCTGGGTAGTGCCAGCTGGCGTTTCATTCAGTCGTTTCCCGTGTCATCCAGTCGATATCGTCCAATATCGTTTACTCAATATCCTTACTTCCTTCATTCTTTCCATTTCTCACGTAGGGTGCATGCTATGTGTAACGTGCCACCCATGCCAACGGCCAAACTGGCCTTCTTTTCCGAAAGTTGGTGATGGGATTTTACGCGTGTGCAAGATGTTGTGCGGTGCGTTCACACACGGAACCTCGGTTTATAGTCTCATTGGAAGGACTGTATGGAAATGGAGTCAGAACCAATGTTAACTCCAACGGAAAAATCCTTCTGTACCGAAACGGCCGGGCGGAGATTCGAACACGCGATCTGCAGGATCATGAGTCCAGCGCTCTACCAGCTGAGCTGTTCCGGCCCCCTGTATAATGCATGCCCCTGTCGGATCCGGGATAGCTCAGTTGGTAGAGTTCCGGACTCGTGATCCAAGGTCGTGAGTTTGAATCTCCACTTGCCAATTGGGTACAATGAGATTTTCCCCTCGAAATTAACATTGCTTCTGATTCTATTTCCCGAACACTCCTTTGAATCAGACTGTAAACCGCGGTTCTTTGTGTAAACGTGCGCATGATACTTTGCACAGAGGTAAAATCCCATCACCAACTTTCGAAAGAGAAGCCAAGTTGAATTGTTAATATGGATGACACGTTACACTTTGCCTGCTCCATGCGTGAAAAGTCGAAAACATAAGGTGAAAAAAACAACAACGAAAAGCGGATTGACTGACACGGGAAGCAACTGGATTTAGCACCAGTAGACAGCAAGGAGGCAGCCTTTTGTAGAAACGAGAGTGTGCAGACAGCAAGGAGGCAGCCTTTTGTAGAAACGAGAGTGTGCAGACAGCAAGGAGGCAGCCTTTTGTAGAAACGAGAGTGTGCAGACAGCAAGGAGGCAGCCTTTTGTAGAAACGAGAGTGTGCAGACAGCAAGGAGGCAGCCTTTTGTAGAAACGAGAGTGTGCAGACAGCAAGGAGGCAGCCTTTTGTAGAAACGAGAGTGTGCAGACAGCAAGGAGGCAGCCTTTTGTAGAAACGAGAGTGTGCAGACAGCAAGGAGGCAGCCTATTGTAGAAACGAGAGTGTGCAGACAGCAAGGAGGCAGCCTTTTGTAGAAACGAGAGTGTGCAGACAGCAAGGAGGCAGCCTTTTGTAGAAACGAGAGTGTGCAGACAGCAAGTAGGCAGCCTTTTGTAGAAACGAGAGTGTGCAGACAGCAAGGAGGCAGCCTTTTGTAGAAACGAGAGTGTGCAGACAGCAAGGAGGCAGCCTTTTGTAGAAACGAGAGTGTGCAGACAGCAAGGAGGCAGCCTTTTGTAGAAACGAGAGTGTGCAGACAGCAAGGAGGCAGCCTTTTGTAGAAACGAGAGTGTGCAGACAGCAAGGAGGCAGCCTTTTGTAGAAACGAGAGTGTGCAGACAGCAAGGAGGCAGCCTTTTGTAGAAACGAGAGTGTGCAGACAGCAAGGAGGCAGCCTTTTGTAGAAACGAGAGTGTACAGACAGCAAGGAGGCAGCCTTTTGTAGAAACGAGAGTGTGCAGACAGCAAGGAGGCAGCCTTTTGTAGAAACGAGAGTGTGGGTTGTAAAAAGCTTTGGGCTTGGTATTCTAACCGGGGATAGGCGCTTTATAATTACTCTTAATAATAGTAATCACCATCATCTTCATTATTCATCATTATTATTATTATTATTATTATTATTATTATTATTATTATTATTATTATTATTATTATTATTATTATTATTATTATTATTATTATTATTATAGCAGCAACAACACCACCGACAACAATATTAATGATACTACTACTACTACTACTACTACTACTACTACTACTACTACTACTACTACTACTACTACTACTACTACTACTACTACTACTACTACTACTACTACTGATGATGATGATCATGATCATGATGATGATGATGATAAAGATAATAATTAAATCGTAAATGTTATTCTTTGTAACGAATGCCCTGCTTTCAAATATAAATGTGATTCATTGCAACTCGTGCCCTGATTTCAATCATGGATGAAATGTTCTATTACGCATGTCCTGATTCCTGCCTAATACAAAATCTGGGAAGGGTGAGTATTTTCAATTGAAGCGGTTTGCTGTAACTCAACTTAAACGGATTGATTGTAGTACTTTCAAAATTTAGGTTCAGCCAACATTTTGATTTCAGTGAAAAATGCACGCAGTCTGTCGGTCTATCTTCTGTTTAATCTTTATTCGCGCGCGCGCGCGCGCGCGCGTTGTGTGTGTGTGTGTGTGTGTGTGTGTGTGTGTGTGTGTGTGTGTGTGTGTGTGTGTGTGTGTGTGTGTGTGTGTGTGTGTGAACAAAGGTCAATCAAGCCTGTATTTTCCTTTGTTTGACAGGTTTATTTCAGTTTTTTTTATTGGTACAAAATCATACCAACATTTTTTTTTCTGGAACTGAAGCGACAATAGACTAGAATCTGTGACTGTTGAAGATGTTCAAATTAAGATTATCTATAACAAGATCATCATAGCTATGTTTGTAATCAAGCTGAAGCTATGCTTTATTTTTCTTAAGCTCGGGCATAGGTTTATAAACTAAATAGACCAAACTGCTCCCAAGTTTAACACACACATGCTGAAATATGTCTTATGTAATAAACAAGGATTTAGAATGACATTTGATCTGCTTAGATCCATTTTCTCACATACCAATCAACCTTCTAATACTTGGGTCTGCTATGAGCATTATTACAGTAACAAAGAGAAGAAGGTGTGGAAATAGGTTTCTGAAATCTGTCCCACGCGAAGTACGCGACCTTTTTTTTTTCTTGAAGTATCCTGGGTACAAGTCCAGCGAAAGAGGTTGCCAGTATCTTCCGTTCAGATCACCAAGCATGAAACCGGTGCAAAAAAACATCCCGAACAAATGCCCCAGGGATGGAAAGAGGAGGCGGAGGAGGAGGGCCCGGCAACAAGGTGGTTAAGTCCATTCACTTGGGGGAATTTTCTTCAACATGGAGGGGGGGGGGGGGGGGAAGAACTGCTTGGGCGGATAACTTGGGTGAAGGCCAACAATGCCGGATGATTTGCCAGGAGAAGATGGCCGAGGGATTTGAGACATCGCTGGAATCGGCCGCTGAGTGGCTCGCTAATGGCCCTGCGTGCTGTTGTTAAGAGGTCGTAGTGGGGAGACAATAGCCCCTGAAGTCATCTGATGGGACTCCTGAGACGGTGGCGTGGGGTCCAGGGATTCCCACGATTTGAACAGATTACTTGCGCCGTGTCTTTGCGTGTTCTTTCTTTGGGTTTTGTCTTCTTTTCTCCTGTTTTTTTTTTCTTTGTTTCCTTCTTTTTGGCATCCTTTGTTTCTTTCTTCTCTTTTCCTTATTTCTCAATGATTTCCCACATGAAATTTTTATACAGCACAAAGGAACCTGGAGTGTGTTTCCAAATAGAAGAATTAGACATAAATATCTGCAATCTGTCGTGCTTCAAGACTGTAATCTTTACAAAAGTACCCCGAAAACCATTAGAAGAGAAGAGATTATTAAAATCAGTGTCATTAATCTTACTCGTTTCCAGGATTTTAGTTTTTGACACGTTTCCAGAGAACGAGGGTACAAAAGAATTGGCTGTGAAGTCTCCACGTGCGAGAATTTCACTTTCTCCTTGGTGGTCTGCACAATATACTGATTATCCTGTGTATTATTTTGAGGGAAAACAAAACAAGGTTGTTCAAATATGTCCTGCGCCAATAATTTTACTTTGACAAATATATTTTGGACCGGAGTAAATGAAACGAAGATTGGGATATTATCTAGCCTGTGCTTAAATGAAAACTGTGTACTTTCATGTACTGATTAAAACAATTTTTATCTAAATGTTTTATTACTTTGAACTCAGAATTAAATTGAGATGATAAGCGGGGGAAAATATCTTTGAAAATGTAAAAGTAAATTCACGAATTCAAATTAAAGCGATTTAAGATATCAGCTGTACAACGTACACTTGTAACCAATGTAACTTTCTCTAAGATGAATATTGCCAGAGATAAGAACAGTCCTGTTCTTTTATGATATCGCACATGGCAGTGTACGACGTATGGTTTGGCTCAAAAAGTCGGTTACAACTTTTGGGGGGCAATTCGAGGAGGCTGTTGTATACTGCGTGGCCGCTACTGAATTAGTTTATTGTCGTGTTTGGATGCAGCGTTGGATCGTGTCAGATGAGGTGTTTAGTTGTATCTTCTGTCTGCATTATTTTATGCGTAAATGTAAAACAGACGACTAGATACCTCAATGTCAACATTTTGGTATTATTTAAAGTATTGTTGCCTGACTTTACTAAATGCGTGACCTAATTCAAAATGACTAGGAAGCACTTGCTTCATTTGGTTATAACACAAACCTTTGTTCGAAGAATGATGCGCTAGAACCTAGAAGCCGTTGGTTGGTGTACACATGTTGTGTTCCAGTGATATATCTGATCCATTTTAGAAAGAATCATTTCATGTTTTTCTAGGTATTTCTCACATTTTGGATTGGTTTAACCTCGCGTCTTGTGAGACACAGCTATGCCTTTTTTGTCATCCTTTTTGAACAACATTTGTGTATGGAAATTTTTTACCTTTTGTGTGTTCGCACTTTCTTGTTCATTATTTTAAAACGAGAAAATGAACAGATTAGTTGGGCAGTTTTCTATGGGAAAGAGTTGCGGACAAAAGTTACTCAATCCTTTCCTGAAGCAAAAATGTTATCTTTCCAAACGTATCCTGGATACTATCGCAAGGAGAAAGATTCAAAACAGCACCGTCTTAAATTTATCCCACGCCAAGAATTGAACTTTTTTCAGAGCTGCTGTATGTTGTCAGACAGAGGAGGCTGCGACAAAAGCAAGGTGCTCAAATCTGTCTGGGAAGCTAAACTTTTCAAATTACTCCGGGTTTACGATCTTCCAGGCAAGGATGTTCATGATGTTCCGTTTTTACACACAAGACGATAACGTTGAAGAAAATGTCCTGGGTATGACTACAGGTGAGGGAGGAGCTTGAGGAAAGCACGGTCCTCCAATCCATCCCGCGCAGGGAACTGTTTTTATGACGTATGGAGCTGGAGAATGGCCTTGGCTAATAACTTGCGTGCGCGCTTGGGCGGAGGGCAAAAACCGCTGGATGATTTACGAGATGGGAGATGGCCGAAGGGTTTAAGACTCTGCTGGAATGTGTCATTGAATGGATCTCTGATGACCTTGTTTGCTGTTGTTAAGAGGTGGACAATAGCTTCTCAGGTCATATGACAGAATTCTAGAACTGCAGGTATGGTGTAGGCGACGCGTTGGACACGATCGTTGGCCTCTCTTTTTCGTCTTTCCTGTTTATTTGGATTTTTTTTTCTTTTTGTCTTATTGTTCTTTTTTTGTGTTCTCCAAGTTCCTATATCTCTCATGTTTATCTCCCGCAAAGAATTTAGAATTTTGCGAAAATGTGCTGAAATGTATCCCGCACTTGCAAATGTGTCTGTTTGTTTTCTGGCACTGTCTCATCTCTTTTCTCCCCTTCCGCTCCCACCTCGCGCAAATCCTGTTATTTCCCTGCTGGTTATTCCGACTGCCCTGTTCACGGCCACACCTTTATGTGTCGTGCCTCAGCCCCAGTCTGCATTCACAGGGAATCATCAATGCTACGTCGTCATGAGGCAACCCAGCAGAGGAGACACTGCTTTGCTCGGAGTCACTTCAGTTGTGTTTATTAATATTATTGTTATTATCATCATCATTATTATCACTGTTGTTGTTGTTGTTGTTTTCTTTTCTTCTTCTTCTTCTTCTTCTTCTTCTTCTTCTTCTTCTTCTTCTTCTTCTTCGTCGTCGTCGTCGTCGTCGTCGTCGTCGTCGTCGTCGTCGTCGTCTTCTTCTTCTTCTTTTTCTTCTTCTTCTTCTTCTTCTTCTTCTTCTTCTTCTTCTTCTTCTTCTTCTTCTTCTTGCTGGTGTTACTGTTGTTATGATTATCGATCTTATTATTATCATCATTACTGTTATTTCTATTGTTATTGTAGTTGTCGTCGTCTTTGTTGTCATTATCATTATTATCATTGTTATTATTATCATGATTTTAACGATGATTATGATGATTTTTATTAATGATTATTATTATTATCATTATTATTATTATTATTAACAGTATTTATACCGCGCCTTTCCTCAGTTAGAGACCAAGTTCCAGGCACTTTACAATCTACAGCTCGTTTGTACAACAGGCAGCTACCTGGGTAGAGCCGACTGAAGAGCTGCATGCTGGAGCTAATGTTTCGTTTACCTTGTCAGTCAGTCGAATACCTGATACTCATTCCTTTGTTTATTTTTTTCACGGAAAATGTGATTAGGTGTATACATGTCACCCATACCAATGGCCATACTGGCCTTTTGTTCTGAAAGTGTGTCATAAGACTTTACGAGTTTGCAAAATGTCGTACATGCGTTCACACAGGAAACTTTGGTTTATAGGTTCGTTCGAAGGGGAGGCAGTACAAATGTTAACTCTAAAAGAAACATCCCCCTGTACCCTGTACTGATATGGTCCGGCGGAGATTCGAACCAGCAATGCCAGGACCACCAGGACCACGAGCCCGGCGCTCTACCAATTATCTGTTTCTGCCTTCAGCGCAGGACACCTTTCGCGAAGCGTTCTGCTGACGACAGTAGCTATGGAGGCAGGTGCTAGGGCAGTTTGGTTAAGGTCATAAAGTGATCAGGGTATTTTTACAATTTCTTTTTTCTTTTCCTTTGTTTTTTGACACGTAACAATCAATCTGTATGCTGTTTCTGCTTATACTATCGATGACTTCCTCGTCCTGGACGAGTGTCTTTGGTGTTCTTGACTGCCTAATGTAGTGCGTTTGAGGGATTTTCAAGTGCTCTGAAGTATGTTTTTACCCGCTGTCGCTCGTGTCTGACCTGCAAGCAAATGACGTTTGCTTCGGTTGAGCCAGCCCGTAAGTACGTGACACTGAGCACTGCACAGTATCAACGACTTGAACCAAGCATTTAACTTTTTCCATATTAGCTTTGATGCTGTTCTAAGGGAAGGGTACAAAATGCATGTCTGTTACGTGCCCTATGCATTAAGAAGTTTAACCTTTACAAAGATACCCTTTATTATTCTTGGCCTTGCAGATAAAAATATTCAAAGCTTTAGAAGACCAAGAATTTCACCTTTAATCTTTAAACTTCCTGGAGAGTAATGACAGTGGGAAAGATTCGGAAAATATGTTGCTGAAACCAATCTAGCATCAGGAAAAGAATTTTTGCAGAGAACCGTGAACATTATTGTAGATTGGAATCCATTCTGCACCCAGAATGTATCATTTTTCATCATTCTTCTGGGTTCATGCCATTCCAAACAAAAAGATTTGAAGTGCTCAGGGTTTTTTCCCCTGCACAAGGATGATTTTTCGAAAGTATCCTTGAATAATTTTACAACGGAAGGGACTGGCAAAAAAAAATCTCCCTAATCATACAAAAAGGTAGGACTGTCCACGAAGGGGGAGCAGAAGAACCGTCTCGGCTAATATCTGGTTTAGGCGCAGTTGGGCGGGGATTTGCCTGCGGAGAATCGCCGAGGGATTTTAAGACGCTGCTGGAATCTGCTGCGGTGTGGCTAGATAATGACCCTCTGTGCTGCCTGCAGGGAGAGAATAGCTTCTTAGGTCAGGTGATTGGACTCTGTGCTGCCTGCAGGGAGAGAATAGCTTCTTAGGTCAGGTGATGGGACTCTGATGACAGTAGTGAAGGTGACTTCGACCACTTGCCTTCTTTTCTTCCTTTTTGCTTCCTTTTCTTTTTTTTTTCCCCTTCTTTCTTGCTTCTCTTCTTTGTGATTTTTTTTCAACGTCTCAAATACATCCCGCTCAAAGAGTTTAACTTACGAAAGGCATTTTTGTACATTCCAAAGAAAGTGATAACATAATAATTATTCCGAATTATTCCGCGACAACAATTTCACCTTGCCAAGAGTGCACTCGACGTTATGGAATGGAAAAAGTCGAGTAAATTAATCTTGCACCGGGAATTTTACCTTCCGAAAAATACTCTTGATATTACTCAAGTGTCGTGCGCAGCAAACATAACATGCTCACATCAATCCCATCACGGAATGTATCCTACACTAAGAATCTACTCTGTACAAAAGTATCATGCTTGTTGTCCAGTGGACTGGGTGGCATGGATATCACATTCTAACCAGAACCAATCATTTCAAAGGAAAATAATCACAAAATATAACATTCTTCAAAGCTATCCCAGCCATGAATTGAAAATCTACGAAAACAGGGTAAAGTGTCAC
>CM031603.1:11837781-11840281 GCA_018398815.1 Conus ventricosus | reverse complement strand
TTTATCCAGAATCGCCTAAACTGGCTGGAAGCACCTGGAAAAGCATGAACGCTTACTCTTTGCTTATTTCCTGATGAAATTCCGCAGCCAGACACAGCACACTATCGCCCCATCTCACTTCAGCCGAACACGAAGAGTGACTTGGCTTTTCTACGTCATCAATCGGAAATCCCCCTTTTATCGAAATCGAGGCTCTCGTTCCTGTTACAGCCTCTCGCTTTCTCGGTCCGCAAGAAATGCTGCTCTCGCTGCAAGATAAGAGCACTGGCGGCTGATTCGGGGCTGGGTTTCGCAATACGACCACATACCAAAACCGTGTATTTGGTCAAAATAGATTTGTAAAAATGGGTGAGAACCCCTTTAATCTTGCCCCTAGAATTTTTACCTTTTTTTCTTTTTTTAAGTGTCCCGATATACAAAAAAAAAAAAAAAAAAAGAACCGGGTCCTCCAGTCGCTACGGCACAAACGAATTGTTTACATTACAGAAAACTGGAGAGCCTCGTTAGATATTGGTGGTGATATGGAGACAGATCAAAATGGATGATTTGCCCGGAAATGGCTGTAGACACCGTAGGAATCAGCTGCCGAGTGACTTTCAGATAAGCCTGCCTGCTGTTTTATGAGGCGGTACAGGGGAGACAATAGCCCGTATGGTGTCCCTATGCTTTCGATAGATAACGAGTCCCGTTTTCTTCAAATGTCTTTTATTTTATCAATCTGGACCTCATATGTTCCTTTGGTTCTTTGTGTGTGTGTGTGTGTGTGTGTGGTGTGTGTGTGTGTCTTGTTTTTCGTCACTGTGTCTTTCCTATTCTTCTCTTTTCTTTAGTTCTCAAGCACTTTCCGCACACATTTAACCTTTCCAAGGTACCTTGTATTTCATAATAACAGGGGGGGGGGGGGGGGGATTAAAATTGGATTGCTCCAATCTATCCTTCACCAAGAATGTAACCTTTTGAAAAGTATCATGGGTGTTATTACAGGCGATTTTTTTTTCAGACAGCAGTAAATTATGTAGCATCTGGGATTTTACTCTTAACAAGTGTCCTGGGTATTGTTAATAGAAACGGATTACGAAAGTAACAGCACAAATCGACTGTGCACCAGCCGCCGTGGCGAAGTGGTTAGCGTCGCGGACTCCCGGCTGGGAGGTCGTCGGTTCGATTCCCATCAGAGTCATCTAGTTTTTTCTGCCACTACCGGCTTCTACCCAGAGTAGAGATTGCCATGGGCTCAGTTGGGAGACTGGGATCACACAGTCGAGTTTCATCCACTTAATGGATGCGTCTCTGAGAGTGTTGCTTGAATTTCTTGACCAACACTGCAAGTGTCTGTATCTCTCGGGCCTGGTTGACGCCGGGATATATTATGAAAGGAAACGTAGAGTACAGCCCTGTCATGCAGTCTCAGACAGGAATGGAAATCTGTAGCATCATCTTCATCATCCTCATTCTCATCGATCAGCATCAAATAAAAAAAGTCTCAAATTCTGTGGCCCTTCATGCCCTGCTCTCATGGTGACCTCAGTTTCGATGTCCTCTCCGCGTCTGTGGCCTTGGTTTGGTTCCGTTGGGGTCACCGGTATCGGCGAGTCCATGGGGGCTGTCGTTCGACGAACGTGGAGGCGCCTTCCGGAGGAGAGCTCACTCACGCCGGCTCCGCGACTGAGCAATTATTGTCGTCAGTAGGGGCTTAGTAGGTGGTGTCCTGCGTATGTTGGATCAGAACAGCGCCACTGAACACCACCGAAGTGACTCGGCAGCAGTGCAGTGTTTCCTCTGGTGGGTTGCCTCTTGACGACTTGACATTGACTGCTCACTGTGGATTGCCGGTGACAGGGCTGCGGTGGGACTGAACGGCTGTGGCTGTGGACGGGGTGTCGGAATGAGCGGCGTGGGTGCAATGCCACTGAAGTGGCACAGAACATGGGACAGCAAAAAATTAGAAAAAAATAATAATAAAAAGAAATTGATTGTGCATGAGAATTGTGTTTTGCGCAAGTAACTCATCCTTTACAAAAGCATCTCTACTCCTTAGCAATTGGTTGCGGACAAAAATGCTTAATCTTGTCTCAAACCGCAAATAATTCTTGATAAGAACCCAAGCACTGAAGACTTTTTATGTAGTTCAAATGTATTTTGCACCAAGAAAGACATGTTTTAAACATAATTATTCTCATAAATAATTTGTTGGGATTGGGATGGGGACTGCAAACAGACGGCGCCTGGATATAACCTGCACCCAGGATTCAAGTTTTTTTTTCCGTATAATTATTTGTTTTGTTTTGTTTTCAATCCCCTGTAAACAAGGTTCAATTTACTTAATATCACACACCATCTTTTACAAAATGGAATCAATCGTCCTGGCATATGACGTCACGTTTAGACCTGCGTAGAATCTTCTCATGGATAATGTGGGTTAACGCTATTCTCAGTGGAAGAGATTTAAGCTGCTCTGTGTTTCTGGTCGTTTTCCCCCTTACTCCAAGAATCTGACCTT
>CM031603.1:11822781-11832781 GCA_018398815.1 Conus ventricosus | reverse complement strand
TCGACTTCTGCTTTCTTGTGTTCCTTGTTTGAGAAGGGGATAGGGTGGGGTTGAAGAAGGGTTTCTTTCTTTTGTTATTGTCAGTCTTCCGACTTCTGCTTTCTTGTGTTCCTTGTTTGAGAAGAGGATAGGGTGGGGTTGAAGAAGGGTTTCTTTCTTTTGTTATTGTCCCTTATCTCAGGACTATACAAATCGCTCAGGTGAATGTTTTTTTTTTCTGGGCTTTGATCCGCTCTGCAGTAATTCAGCACAGATGTGTTTTTAGATGGGGGTTGTTTGGCTTCACTATTTTCACACGGAAAACGAGGTGTCTGCTGTGTTTGTTGAGAAACGCTGGAAAGGGTTGTTACGTTTTGTTAGTGTCTGTGTCCCAGATCTGCTATATGTCTTTCCATCAGGAAAATAAGATATCGTAATGCTACTGGGCCGGACTACATCACTTGAGAATTCTTGAATAATGGTTGCAAATCTGATCCAATCTCGAAGTTCTTGGTAACGTGTTCCAGCTATTAATTTTACGAAGGAATTTGTGATAAAAACTGGAAAAATCCATTATTCCTTTACCAAGAAAGTTTGACTATACGATGCTTCCAGCGAGTTGCATAGCACTGTTATTATATGTAGATTACAGGAATGGGTGGAAGATTAACCGGAGAATAAATGGCTGAATTTAAATATGATAACTCTACTGCAGACCATATAGTCATTCTGACAGCTTTTGTTCGAATACATTTCAGCCGTAAGCTTTACGATGTGTTCATTTACTTTGAGAAAACTATCAATTCAATAGATAGAAATAGCATATGGCCTGTTTCGTGAACGAACGACAATCCTGGTAGATTAGTTAAATGAATGATATGTATGTATAACTACGTAAAGTCTAGATTGAATTCTGAGGGGAAAGCGACATGTATGATGTGTACAAGAGTATGCTCAACAAAGTGACGTGTTAGTCCTGTCCCGTTTCTCCGTTTATTGATGATTAATTGTTAAAGTTTATAAACGAATGATCCAGGAAAACAATGGTACATACAATCATACACCAGACAACATGGTACATACAATCATACACCAGACAACATGGTACATACAATCATACACCAGACAACATCTTTTAGAGCTCAGCACCAATGGGGAAGGAGGTCGCACATCCAGACTAAGAGGAGGAGAAAGAAGCATCACCAGCCCGACAAATATTGGCATAATCTCGCAGCAAACAAAGCGAAGACTCTTAGAATACAGGGCATACCTTACTGGGCCTTTCTAAAGGCAGACACAAATGACCAAACACACGTAATTTTCAGTATATGCGCCGAGCGCGTGTGTGTTCTACTTTTGTTCTTGACCTCATTGCAGATAGGTCGGTGGCCTTTGCAATTAAACTATTTGAGTTTTGAGCTCTCTCTCTCTCTCTCTCTCTCTCTCTCTCTCTCTCTCTCTCTCTCTCTCTCTCTCTCTCTCTGTTGTTGTTCTTCTTCAATTTAACGTCTTCCCACTTAACGTGATTACAGACAGTGTGTGTGTGTGTGTGTGTGTGTGTGTGTGTGTGTGTGTGTGTGTGTGTGTGTGAGAGAGAGAGAGATTGTGTGTGTGTGAGTATGTGTGTGTGTGGGGGGGGGGGGGGGGCGTGCGTGCGTGCGTGGTGTGTGTGTGAGTGTGAGAGAGAGAGAGGGAGTGTGTGTGTGTGTGTGTGTGTGTGTGTGTGTGTGTGTGTGTGTGCGCATGTGTGTATGTGTGTAATTTTTTTTGTATATGAGGGGTTATTGAAAGTTAAAGATAAATTCCTACTGGACTACGTAATAAATGTGGGCATAACGAACAAAGAAAAGCATAATTATTTAATATTTTAGGTAATGTCAGTGGTGTCGATCTATCATTTGAAATATTTTTTTTTTCTTTTTTTTTTTTTTTTTGCTGTCCCAACCTCTGCGCCACCTCAGAGGCAGTGCACCCACGCCGCTCATTCCGACACCCCGTCCACAGCCACAGTCCGGTCGGCCCCGCCACAGCCCCGGCACCAGCAATCCACAGGGAGCAGTCAATGTCAAGTCGTCAAGAGGCAACCCACCGGAGAAGACACTGCACTGCTGCCGAGTCACTTCGGTGGTGTTCAGTGGCGCCTGTTCTGATCTAACATACGCAGGACACCACCTACTAAGCCCCTACTGACGACAATAATTGCTTAGTCGCGGAGCCGGCGTGAGTGAGCTCTCCCTCCGGAGGGCGCCACCACGTCCGTCCAACGACAGCCCCCATGGACTCGATACCGGTGACCCCGACGGAACCAAACCAAGGCCACAGGCGTGGAGAGGACATCGAAACTGAGGTCACCATGAGAGCAGGGCATGAAGGGCCACAGAACTTGAGACATTTTTTTTTAATGCTGATAGATGAGGATGAGGATGATTAAGATGATGCTACGGAATTCCATTTCGGTCTGAGACTACATGACAGGGCTGTACTCTACGTTTCCTTTCATAATATATCCCGGCGTCAACCAGGCCCGAGAGATACATGCACCTGCAGTGTTGGTCATGAAATTTGAGCAACACATCTCAGAAACGCATCCATTAAGTGGATGAAACTCGACTGTGTGGTCCCAGTCTTCCCAACTGAGTCCGCAGCAAACTCAACTCTGGGTAGGAGCCGGTCGGGCAGAAAAACCCACATGACTTCTGATGGGATTCGAACCCACGACCTTCCAGCCGGGAGTCGCCACGCTAACCACTTCGCCACGGCGGCTGGTATCATTTGAAATATTAGTACCAGTCTTGTGCACTGTATTCTTTGCTCTTGGATAATCTAGTAATAAGTGACTTACACTAAGAATTTCCCTACATACGCATTTAACATTTTTGCTGTATTTGGTTCCAAGTGAATTCAAGTGCATCCTATGAATTAAGGATACTACCTCTCAGATATCGGACTTTCGAATTTGTCTAATTGCGTCTTGGGGTGAATGTCAGGAGTTGGTCGTATACAGTTTTGATAATATTGACTATCTGTGTCTTTCAATAACCTTTTGAAACTGTTAAGAGATGCTTTATTAATCAAGGTATAACATTCTGATAGGTCTAGCGGAATGTTAAGTGCAGTCGTGCCTTCAATATTTGAGCTGCTCTCCGAGCAGCTTGATCAACTTTCTCATTTGTTGAGATTCCACAATGTGAGGCCACCCAACAGAACGTCACATTTATTCTTTTCATCGATAGGAGATGTGTCACGTAATTAATTTCTGTAATAGTCTTGCAACGAACTTTTGAATTAAAGACTGTAAGGTAGAAAGAGCTGACTTTGAGTCACTGCGCAGTAAAAAGTGGACAATTTTCTATGGAAGAATTTAAAACATGCTTCAGGGACATCAGAATAGCAACTAATTCTGCAGTAAAAATTGACAAGTGTATGCCAAGATGATATAATTTCTCTACTTTTAATTTTGGTATTATAAAAGCTGCTCCTGTTCTATGGTCATTTAACACTGAGCCATCTGTAAAAATTTGGAGATGGTCCTTATATTGATTTTGCAAATGAGAATTTACATAATATTTTAAGAGATATGGTGGATCGTTTTTGTTCAGTTCAGTATAGTTTGTGTCATAATTTGCTTTGGTTTGTTTCCATTTGGGAATGGGTGGAATGATGAGTTGACAGCTATTTTGCTTTGGTTAATGTTGTTTTTTTAAGAAGAGTAGATGTGTATGACTGAATAGATTTAGCTGATTTGATGTCTTTTGCTCTTTTAGCAAAATCTGTCTCTGAATTGAGAGATACTTCATTTGTATAGAAACTTTTCTGTGAAAGGTTCTTTAAAACAAATTTAGAGGCGGACACATTTCGAAATTCATTCAAAGGTAAGATTCCAATTTCATTATAAGTCCCAATGTTACATGCATGTGTGGGGACTCCAAGAGCAAGTTTATATGCTTTGCAGTCTACACTTTGTAACTAATTAAGTAGATGTTGTGGAGCACTAAAGAAAACTTCTTGAGCATAAATCAATCTAGAGCGCACAAGAGCCGAAGATAGGAGTGTTAAACTATCTTTATCTTTCCCATTTTTGTTTATTTATGATCTTTAGAAAGTTTAAACTTTTTCTTGCTTTATTCAAAATATATTCAATATGTTGGTTCCATGAGAGTTTTGATGTTAAACATACTCCTAGGAATTTAACAGATTTGACGTATTGTAAGACTGACCCATTCAGGGTAAATTGGGGGAAGTTTCTCTGGGTCACATCCAGAGTTAAAAAGCATTAGATTTGTTTTTTTTTTGCCGAGAGTGTCAATCCATTTTCATGTAAGAAACTACTGATTTTGTTTAATTCATGTTGATATTTGATCTTTATGTAATTTAAGAATCTTAATGGGGTTTTTCTTTTCATAGTGACTTTCATCCACAGACATATGTCGTCAGCAAATTGTACTAAAACTATGTCTTTGGATAAGCCTTTTGTTATATCTGCAATTAGGATATTAAATAAAATTGGAGATAATACTGATCCTTGTGGAAGACCCATTTCCAGTGTTCTAGTGTTGGAATATGTATGCTCTATTCTTGTTTGAATAATTCTACTTTTGAGGAAAGCTTTGACATAGTTATATAGGTTCCAATTACTCCAATAGTTTTTTAAGTTTATACAAAAGTCGTTCATGCCATACTTGTTCGTACGCTTTCCTTATGTCAAAGAACGTTGCCAGGATGTTTTTTCGTCTTGCGAACTGTTGTTTTAACATGTGTTGTGAGTTTTACTAGATGTTCTGTTGCTGATCTGCCTTTCTGAAAACCAGCTTGATTTATAGGGGTAATTTGATGTTTGTTACAAAAGTAAAGTAATCTGTTTATGACAATTCTTTCCATTAGTTTACATGCGTGCGACGTCAGGGCAATTGGGCGGTAGCTGTTTATGTTACTTCGAGGTTTTCCTTGCTTATGTAGCCTATAGGAACTATGATAGAACGCTTCCATAATGAGGGCAAATTGCCGTCTTCCCAGCATTTTTGAATGAATACTGAGATAAAGCGTTTTACATTAGGTGGGACATGACGTAACATTTCATTAGAGATACCGTCTAAACCCACTGATGTTTTTTGGTGCCCAGATTAGCAAGACATTCTTGTGCGTGTGTGCGTGTGTGTGTGCGTGTGTGTGTTTTACTTGAATTGCTATGGGAGCATTCGGATAGTGGTTTGCAACAGGGTCTGGATCGTTGTAGACGAACTTTCCTTCTTATTGCTCTCTGTGCAGTCTATTTTCTGTTGATAAACTATCTTTGCTGCCATTTTTGGCGAGTATGTCAACAAAAGCTTCGGCCTTTTCTAGATTACAAGGGAAACAGAGTTTGGGAGCTTGACAGGACATTTTGGCAAGTTTACTCCATCTTCATTGTTCTTAACTTTTCCCACACTTTTTGGGCATCTTTATGATGTGATATTTCATTCTTACAAAGTTAGACCAATATTGCTGTTTTGCTTGTGCTGTGATGTAATTAAAATGATTTTTTGCTCTTTTTTCTCAAGAAACTTTTGAGCGCGCTCTTCTCCTTTGCTTCGTAAATATTTTCTCAGTTTGATGTTCTTCTTCTTTTTCTCTTTTTCACATGTCTCATTCCACCAAGCATTACCTGCGCGCTTTTTTTTAACTTGATTTGACAGGTTTTATCATAGGTATTGATTGATTCGCAGCAGATAGCATAGCATTCTGAAACTGATCGTATAGGTCATCAATAGATTGAGTATCAAGTTCTTTTGTGTCAACATAGAATGTTTTTAGTGATTCTGTAAATTTACCCCAGTTAGCTAATTTATAATTATATTTTGGGACTTTTTCATTGTTAAATCTGTTGGTTCAGGCCTAGAAGTTTTCACATGTAGTAATGATAGCAATATGATCACTATTGAGTGTGTCATCGAGGGTTTGCCAATCACAGAGTGGCGCTAGATCTGGAGATACTAAAGTTAGATCTATTGCACTTGGCTTGTGCTTTGGTTGTCAGGAATTCGTGTTATTCTCCCGTCATTCAAAAGATATAAGGACGAGTCGACTAGATTTTCTATAAAACGGTTACCAGTAATCGACACAATTCTTTTCCCAAAACGGGGAATGAGCATTAAAATCTCCAGTTATCTGTGTGTGTGTGTGTGTGTGTGTGTGTGTGTGTGTGTGTGTGTGTGTGTGGTGTGTGTGTGTGTGTGTGTGTGTGTGTGTGTGTGTGTGTGTGTGTGTGTGTGTGTGTGTGTGTGTGTGTGTGTGTAGGTGTGCGTGTGTGCGTGTGTGTGTGTGCGTGTGTGCGTGTGTTTTACTTGATTATTTCCTTTTTTTGTGTATCAGTTTTTTTTTCTAATACATTTAAAAAATATGTGCCCAGCCTGAAGACCAACAAGTTGAAACACCTTGTGTCTGTCTTGTAACCTGTTGGTCTTGTTTGTAACCTGTTGGTCTTGTTTGTAACCTGTTGTCTTGTTTGTAACCTGTTGGTCTGTTTTGTAACCTGTTGGTCTTGTTTGTAACCTGTTGGTCTTGTTTGTAACCTGTTGGTCTTGTTTGTAACCTGTTGGTCTTGTTTGTAACCTGTTGGTCTGTTGTGTAACCTGTTGGTCTGTTTTGTAACCTGTTGGTCTGTTTTGTAACCTGTTGGTCTTATTTGTAACCTGCTGGTCTGTTTTGTAACCTGTTGGTCTGTTTTGTAACCTGTTGATCTTGTTTGTAACCTGTTGGTCTTGTTTGTAACCTGTTGGTCTTGTTTGTAACCTGTTGGTCTGTTTTGTAACCTGTTGGTTTTGTTTTGTAACCTGTTGGTCTTGTTTGTAACCTGTTGGTCTTGTTTGTAACCTGTTGGTCTTGTTTGTAACCTGTTGGTCTTGTTTGTAACCTGTTGGTCTGTTTTGTAACCTGTTGCTGTTGTAACCTTGGTCTTTGTAACCTGTTGGTCTGTTTTGTAACCTGTTGGTCTGTTTTGTAACCTGTTGGTCTGTTTTTGTAACCTGTTGGTCTGTTTTGTAACCTGTTGGTCTGTTTTGTAACCTGTTGGTCTGTTTTGTAACCTGTTGGTCTGTTTTGTAACCTGTTGGTCTGTTTTGTAACCTGTTGGTCTGTTTTGTAACCTGTTGGTCTGTTTTGTAACCTGTTGGTCTTGTTTGTAACCTGTTGGTCTTGTTTGTAACCTGTTGGTCTGTTTTGTAACCTGTTGGTCTTGTTTGTAACCTGTTGGTCTTGTTTGTAACCTGTTGGTCGTGTTTGTAACCTGTTGGTCTTGTTTGTAACCTGTTGGTCTGTTTGTAACCTGTTGGTCTTGTTTGTAACCTGTTGGTCTTGGTTGTAACCTGTTGTCTTGTTTGTAACCTGTTGTTCTTGTTTGTAACCTGTTGGTCTTGTTGGTAACCTGTTGGTCTTGTTTGTAACCTATTGGTCTTGTTGGTAACCTGTTGGTCTTGTTTGTAAACTGTTGGTCTTGTTTGTAACCTGTTGGTCTTGTTTGTAACCTGTTGGTCTTGTTTTTAACCTGTTGGTCTTGTTTGTAACCTGTTCGTCTTGTTTGTAACCTGTTCGTCTTGTTTGTAACATGTTCGTCTTGTTTGTAACCTGTTCGTCTTGTTTGTTTGGTGCAGTAGTAAGTCAGTTGTCTTGTTTGTTGGTGCTGTAGTAAGTCAGATGTCTTGTTTGTTTGGTGCTGTAGTAAGTCAGTTGTCTTGTTTGTTTGGTGATCTAGGAAGACCGTTTATGCTGTCTTTTATTATTCTGATTTTTCACTGGGGATGGAGACTTGGCTATTTTTTTTCCTTCGTACATGGTTTCTGTCTATTTGTTGTTACTTACATTATTACTTTATTTCTGTTTCTTTCTTCATCCATCCTCTGGTTTCTTTTCCTTCTGTCTGTATTGCCTCTGCCAAGGAAGTTATGGTTTCACCACCTCCTGTTTGTTTGTTTGTTTGTTTGCTTGTCTGTCTGTCTGTCTGTCTGTCTGTCTGTCTGTATGAATGTATGTATGTATGTATGTATGTATGTATGTTTATGTATGTATGTATGTATGTATGTATGTATGTATGTATGTATGTATGCAAGTATGTATGTATGTATGTATGTATGTATGTATGTATGTATGTATGTATGTATGTATGCATGCATGCATGCATGCATGTATGTATGTATGTATGTATGTATGTATGTATGTATGTATGTATGTATGTATGTATGTATGTATGTATGTATGTACGTAACGTATGCATGTATGTATGTATGTATGTATGTATGTATGTATGTATGTATGTATGTATGTATGTATGTATGTATGTATGTATGTATGTATGTATGTATGTATGTTATGCATGTATGCATGTATATATGTATGCTCGCATGTATGTGTGTATGTGTGTATGTATGTATGTATGTAGTATGTATGTATGTATGTATGTATGTATGTATGTATGTATGTATGTATGGATGTATGTATGTATGTATGTATGTATGTGTGTATGTATGTATGTATGTATGTATGTACGTATGTAAGTATGTATGTATGTATGTATGTATGTATGTATGTATGTATGTATGTATGTATGTATGTATGTATGTATGTATGTGTGTATGTATATACCGTTCTAACCAAACTTAGTGAACAGACGTAATGTGGCCTACGAACGGAATCATTTCAATCTGGAATGGATCAGTCGTGCAGATCTTGACTTTACGACAGCTACAAGGTCCGTTCAGCACGTTGATGACCAAATTGATTGCATATAGACTGCCAGGTCTGTTTAAATGACACTTGGGGAAAGCATGGCATGCGGTCCTAACAACGAGATCATTATATGATTTTGATGCAGATCCGTAGAGCGGATCTGGATCTAACGGATAATCAGGATCTGTGCAGTGAGATTATTAAACAATTTTTTCTAATGTTTGTGAACACTGTGATGTTATTGTTAAAAGCTGATAACTGTCTACGGTGTAGTACATCTTCAAGAAATATATGATGTAAACGTTCACGTTTCGTATTTTCTATGTCCTGTTAAAAATGTTCATGGGAAGAAACTCCATCCCTCATTTCCAATGATTGCTTCCCCTGAACTGACTCAAAGGGTGGAGTCAGGATCTGCTAGACCTTGTCAGGGCTGTCCCTTGTGGCCATTTATTTCTTGGCGCATTTCTTTCCTCCTTGTCTCTGTTCATTTCTTTCTTCTTTTGTTTTCTTCTTCTTCTTTCCCTTGACTACCGCCTTCATCATTTGAAGATTCTGTAGACTATAGGGGGTTGCACGAAGTTGAAGTTGCCTGAGATAGTGTTTGCCGGGGGGGGGTCAGATTAGGGATTTGAAGCCATTCAGGTGGGGCTGAGGGCAACCTCAGCAGGGAGACTGTTCCAGTCGGGTATGGTCCTGGGAAGAAGGATTTCTGTCTATACAGAGTCCTGCAGCTGGAAGGGTGGTATGTTGCTGGATGGGACCGTCGGATCCCTTGGGTGCAGAAGGATTTTGAGAGGGTTTGTGGCATGTGTTGATAATGAGGCTTCGGTTATGAAATTTGTAAAAGTTCACTAGTCGCGCCTTTCTCCTTCGTTCTGTGAGGGGGGACCACTGAAGGTTTCAAGCATGTCGTGTACACTGGAGGATTTCCGGTGTCTGTGGGTGACCCAACGAGCAGCTCGACGTTGGATCGCTTCCAGCCTCTTAATATCCTTCTCTATGTAGGGGTCCCACACAGAGCTGGCGTATTCAAGGGTTGGGCGAACTAGTGATAGGTAGGCTTGCTGCTTTTCCAGTTGCTTCAGAGCAAAGATTAACATTGGCGAGTGTGCAGCGAAAGCTTTGGGCACGTAACGATTTAAAAAGAAGGTTTTTAAGTTTTGACACAATTGATGTAAATATGGTGAATGTTATGACTGGATTTGTGTTTGAACAGTTACACTGTGCCAGGGCGGTGCCAGTCTTAAATGGTGGTATTGAAATGTTGTGAGTGACTTGGCTAGTTCACCAGACCCGGTTACAGTGAATGTGTGACACCACG
>CM031603.1:11792781-11795281 GCA_018398815.1 Conus ventricosus | reverse complement strand
TGCGTGCGTGCGTGCGTGCGTGTGTGTGTGTGTGTGTGTGTGTGTGTGTGTGTGTGTGTGTGTGTGTGTGTGTGTGAGTGTGTGTGTGTGTGTGTGTGTGTGTGAGTGCGTGTGGTGTGGTGGTGGTGTGTGTGTGTGTGTGTGTGTGTGTGTGTGTGTGTGTGTGTGTGTGTGTGTGTGTGTGTGTGTTCTATGGCGCTATTTGCTCCTCAGAGAGGAACAACTAATCAACATTCATTACTGTTGTTGTTTCTTGCTGGCTGCTCACTGTGTAAAGGCTTTGATCTTAATGCGCCCGTTTGTTTGTTGGTTCCCTTGTCTGTGTGTCTGTCAGGAGGATGACTCCAAAGCTGCTTGTCTATTTTATTTTATCCAAACAGCGTCAAATGATGGACAGCCGCACAAAGAATCTGCTACATTTGTACACAGATGCAAACCAAACGTCGGGTTCAGGTGTAGCAAGGTCTTTACACATTGATTACTCCAACACTACTGAACCAGTGTTGATGAAACTTCATAGAAGAGTGAAATATAAGCATTGGAATTTTGTTGTTGTTGTTGTTGTTGTTTTTATCTGATTAGAAAATATTGCCCAAGAACAAACATTAAAATCTAATATGAATTCTTTGTGCAGAACGGAACAAGAGATATGGCCCAAAGATACACATCAAATGGTGGTGTCGATACTTTGTGCAGATCTGAACAAGAAATATGGCCCAAAGATACACATCAAATATTGGTGCCGATACTTCGTGCAGATCTGAATAAGACTTGTAGTCCATGGACACACATTAAACAATTGTGAGGAATCTTTGTGCAGATGTGAGTGAAAAATGTTGCCTAATGGCAAACATTAAATTATGATGTTGATTCTTTGTACTGATCTCATTAAGAAATAGAGCTCATGGTCACACATTAATATTTGGTGTGAATTCTTTATGCGGATATTAGTCACACACAAAAAAATTGTAGCCTAGAGACAAAGTTTGGTGTGGATTCTTTGTGCGGATCTGAATTAACCAATAGATTCAGATTCTGTTAATTTTATTGACAAGGTTATTACAGATATTCCACTAAACTTGAGCATTGTGAATTCACTTTTACGAATTGATGACTATCTGTACCATTTTTGAAAAGAATTGTTAGGGGTTGCGCATGACAATACAGACAAACTGATTACAAAATCTTGGAATCTGTTTGTCCATATTGTCCTGCGGAATTATTTTAGCAATTCTTTTCCGATTTGTTTCAATTTCGGTTTAAAGTCACCTTACTTTGAAACTATCTTTAAAATGATATGTTTATGAATATTGAAACTCCTTGTTCACATGAACTTTGGCATTTGGCATCTTTCGTGTCTGTTTAAAAGCAATGTACAGAAGAACGTTTTCAGTCCATAACAGATAATATCTCCTTAGGCTGAAAATGTTCTATATTATCGCTCATGAGCTGACTGATAATCGTGGATCCATGATTCCTTCGACTTTGCTGGAGGTCTGCGCTCTCCCTGGTCCCCCTTCTGCCTGCTGCTGATACTGCTGCTTTCTTAGAGTCTTCCAGATGTCTGTCTGATCTGGCATTTCTCCACTGAACTGTCTAAGACCATTCATATTGGTAACTTCAGATTTTCCATATGCCAAAAAGAGAGAGAGAGAGAGAGAGAGAGAGAGAGAGAGAGAGAGAGAGAGAGAGAGAGGAGAGAGAGAGAGAGAGAGAGAGAGAGAGAGAGAGAGAGAGAGAGAGAGAGAAGGAGGGAGGGAGGAAGATCAGGCCATGATGTGCTTTTGATGCATGTCAGTCTTTTACACAAAGCGAGGGTTTACTTTGTTGTTCTTCGTATCGTCTTGCCTATTTCACGTGCTTATCATCTCAATGGAAGTTTTGTTTTCGAGAATTCTTGTGTTGACGATGTTTGATTGGAGAGTTATAAAAGGACGTTCTGAGGCTGATAGAAAGAATCTTCCATATCCCTACCCCTCCCCTTCTCCCATTAATCGCCATTACTCTGCAGCTCTTCTCTCTCTCTCTCTCTCTCTCTCTCTCCTCTCTCTCTCTCTCTCTCCTCTCTCTCTCTCTCTCTCTCTCTCTCTCTCTCTCTCTCTCTCCTCCTCTCTCTCTCTCTTTCGCAATATATACAGATAAACAGATATCCTATATACATAAATTCTGCTTTAAAATGTATTAAGTTTTTGTTAAAACTAACTAGAATGGATGAGCATAGATTACCATTATAAGGCATATCGTATGTTGTATGATTTGGACGAACGTGACAAAAGAAACTGGGCCTCAAATGTTCGTTGTAAATTATATATGTATGGGTTTGGTTATGTCTGACTGAACCAAGGTGTTGATGCAATTGATGATTTTCTTCGGATTTTTAGAGATAGACTGATTGCATGCAGATGGCAAGAATGGAATTATCATGTGAGTAATAGCGAAAGATTTAACGTGTATAGATCTTTTTGCACTGCGCCTAATGTTAAAACCTATTTATTGTTGA
>CM031603.1:11782781-11787781 GCA_018398815.1 Conus ventricosus | reverse complement strand
TCTTGAAAGAAAAATAAGCCACCGAGATCCCGACAGACCCTAGCCTTTTTGTGTCACACCAACGCCGATGGTATTTCGCCCTCCTGCCTACAGACTTCAGGAGCGCCTAATCCCCATGATCAATCATTCTTGAAAAGTAAAGGATTTGCTGTCTTTGTGATTATTCGCCCAGCTCTGGAAGAATCATCGTTTCATCCGTTACAGGAGGTTGCGCGAGGAGTTTTGCTGCCTCTCTTGGTATCTTCAAAGAAATGTGCGTGGACTGGGTGTTCGTTTGATTCGGGAACCATCGTCGCGTAAATATTATTGGAAAGGTTTTTAAACTTAAGGTTGAAAGAGTTACCGTTGCCACTTTCAAGACTGATGGTTAAAAAAAACGATGAAAAAGATTAAGAAAATGAGGAAGAGGATGAAAATTATAAATAAGATTTTAAATGATAACAGCCGCAACAAGACGAACTGAGACGGACATACATGAAGCACCGCACGCACACATACATCGTGTGTTTAAACACATACGTGTGCCCGCACGAACGCATGCACGCGTGCAAGCGCACACGCAAATTCGCACGCGCGCGCCTGCGCGCGTGCGCACACACATACACGCACACACACACATACACACACTCATGCACGCACGCGCGCATGCTCGCACACACATAAGCGCGCGCGCGCGCGCGCGCGCGCACGCACGCACGCACACACACACACACACACACACACACACACACACACACACACACACACACACACACACACACACACACGCACACACACACACACACACACACACTTACACACACCCACCCACCCACCCACCCACACACACACACACACACACACACACACACACACACACACACACACACACACACACACACACACACCACACACACACACACACTGCAGCGCCAAAATCCACTTCCATCCCCAGCATCAACGCTGTAACGAGTTCAACGTGTCCACAGGTGATATGGCGACGCGCCTCAGACTCGAACCCTCTGACCGTGGGCCGAGAGTCGTTCCACGAGGACAGCCGCATCATGAGTGAGCACGAGCCGCACTCCCACTACTGGAACCTGCTGATCCACCGTGTGCAGTTCCGTGATGCCGGGGTCTACGAGTGCCAGGTCTCCTCCAAGCTCCGGCATCTGCGGCACCACGTGCTGCTGCAAGTCCACGGTAAGGAAGACCGCGGGTCTGGTGCTAGAAATGTACACTGCATGTGGCTTTAGAGGCAAGGAGTTGAATGGACGAATGTCCGAAAATGTCAGTACGGACTAGACGAACGGTACCATCTGTTTGAGTCAGAGGCTAATTTTACGATGGGAATAGCTACAGACAAAGACTACTTGAAGGTAAGAAGTTTTGCTCTGAAAGAATCGACTGGTGAATTGACTGAAGAGTGTTTACTATTAGACGTACAGGCTAGTTAAACGAAGGGAGTTGTCCTGTAAAGTTAGGGGCTAACTGGGGCCGTGATGTGGAGTTGTCCTGTAAAGTTAAGGGCTGATTGGGGCCGTGATGTGGATTTGACCTGTAAAGTTAAGGGCTGACTGGGGCCGTGATGTGGAGTTGTCCTGTAAAGTTAGGGGCTGATTGGGGCCGTGATGTGGAGTTGTCCTGTAAAGTTAGGGACTGATTGGGGCTTTGATGTGGAGTTGTCCTGCAAAGTTAAGGGCTGACTGGGGCCGTGATGCGGAGTTGTCCTGTAAAGTTAGGGGCTGATTGGGGCCGTGATGTGTTGTCCTGTAAAGTTAGGGGCTGATTGGGGCCGTGATGTGGAGTTGTCCTGTAAAGTTAGGGGCTGACTGGGGCCGTGATGTGGGGTTGTCCTGTAAAGTTAGGGGCTGACTGGGGCCGTGATGTGGAGTTGTCCAGTAAAGTAAGGGGCTGATTGGGGCCGTGATGTGGAGTTGTCCTGTAAAGTTCGGGGCTGATTGGGGCCGTTATGTGGAGTTGTCCTGTAAAGTTAGGGGCTGACTGGGGCCGTGATTTGGAGTGAAATGTACATGAAAGATGGGAATTGTCCTTAGAGTCAGTGACTGGGCCAAAGTCTTCCATCAGTGTCCTAGGTTGATTAGGAGTGAGAACTGGGCGAAGAGGGTGCTGTTTAACGTCGTTGACTTATTGGACGAAGGGAGCTCTCTTTTAAGCCCAAAGGCTAAATAAACGAAGACAATTGTCCCTAGGTTTAATTGGACGAAGAAAGTTCTTACCCAGAACCTAAATCTAATCTGACAAAGCGAGTTCTTCTTCAGAGCCAATGCCTAATTGGTTGCAGATAGTTCTTCAGAAACGAAAGCTATGTGGACGAAGGGAGTTGTCCTTTTGATTCAAAATCAAATTAAACGAAAAGAGTCATTCTTGAATCAATGGCTATATGAATGAAGGGAGTTGTCCTTTAGATTCAAAGTCTAAAGAAAAGAAAAGAGCCATTCTTGAATCAATGGCTATATGAATGAAGGGAGTTGTCCTTTAGATTCAAAGTCTAATGAAACGAAAAGAATCACTCTTGAATCAATGGCTATATGAATGAAGGGAGTTGTCCTGAGCTGTTCTTGAATCAATGGCTATATGAATGACGGGAGTTGCCCTTTAGATTCAAAGTCTAATGAAACGAAATGAGTCATTCTTGAATCAATGGCTATATGAATGGAGGAAGTTGTCCAGAGCTGTTCTTGAATCAATGGCTCTATGAAGGAAGGAAGCTGTGCTTACAGCTCAAAGGCTGATTGAACGAAGGGAGCTGTCCGAAGTCAAATGCTGATTGGACAACAGGAATGGTCACTGAAGAAGGCTCAACGAACGAAAGGAGTTATTTTTTAGAGTCGAAGGTTAATTAGACGAAAGGACTTACCCAAGGCTAACTGGACAATAACAGCTGTTCTTTAGAGTCAATAGCTAGTTGTCCCGTAGAGACTGAGATCAATAGGACGAAGGAAGTCGATATACCGAGCCAAAGCTAATTAGACACAGAGAATTGTCCTCAGGCTTTTTAGTTCCCAAAAGACTGGTTCGGGTAGGAACTAAAATGAAAAATTGTACAATATTCAGAATCTCATTTTTTAGAGTATTGATGGGCATTATTCTTGAAATGTTTCAGTCAAGAATGAATGATGATCATCTGGGTTGATTGAAACTTGGTGTTCTTGCTCATGCTTGCGTGTTTTGGTGTAAAGGCAAGCAAAAACACAAGATTATACTTCAATGCTCCAGGTTCAGAAGAAAAAAAGAGCGTTCGTTGCAGTTTGTTTTGTCGTTTAAACCATAGACAGATTTTCGTGTGTTTTAGTATTGTTTGAGCATATGAAAGAAGCATTGAATTTGATCTGAATAATGCGTTAGATGCCTCTGCTTGTCTATAAATGCATGAACGGTTGCTATTACCACGAATTTTAAGTGTGAGTTTTTCACAGTATTAATGTATTTTGAAACCAAATTTCTGCACTTCCTTTGTTGCTCAAAGACATGATGACATAACGACATCAGTTCTCCTGTCAATGCCAATTTACTTTTCAACCGATCCAGATTACATGATTAGTTGTGTCTCTTATATTAGGTTTTCACCAGGGATGAAGACGGCGGGCTTAGGCTGTCTCCTTAATAGATAATGCGAAAACGATTCAAGCTTCTTTCAAAACTGTTTGACAGGAAAGCAGCCATAGAAAAATGGTTCAATATAATCTGTTTCATTTCTTCACAAGGGATAGTTATTATCGAGTGCCACACTAGGTTTATGTAGGGAGACAGTTGTTGGATAAATTTATGATGAAGAAATTTCTGTTGCAATTCTGGCAATCGTTTTCTTTGATTTTCTTTTCCGTTTCTCTAGTTTTTACTTTATAAACAGTTAAGAGTCGATTTTTATTGTGATTGGGGGCATTTCTATTTTGTCAGTTGATACAAATGGTGAATTGCTTTTTCCTTTCCTGAGTTTAACTTAAATACTCTATTAGAAATGAAATGCTTTCCTGAGTTTAACTTAAATACTCCATTGGAAATGAAATGAGGCAGGGAACAGTAAACAATAAACAAGTGGGGTAACGTTTGCGCCCATAAGAAAACCTGGTGTTTTTTTTTAATCTAAAGGACAAGAAGAAATTGTTCATAGCAAGTGGGGTAACGTTTGCTCCCATAAGAAAACCTAGTAAGGCAGTAGTACTTAACAGAGAAGGGCTAATTGTAAGAATGTGTTGTCCTTCAAAGACAACAGCACCTTCAGTAAAAGGAGCTGTCCTTTAGAGACAGCGGCAGTTGGGATGTTGGAGCTGGCCTCTAAAGAAAATGTATGAAGAAAATTATCCTTCAGGCAAAGTGGCTAATTTAATGAACGAATCTGTCCTTTAGAACCAAAGGTTAAGTTTATGACGGAAGCTGTACTTAGGAGACGACGGCTTAGTGGAGAATGTGATTTGTCAATGGATTGGAAATTGTACGGGTTGGAAACAGGGAAAGGGAGAATGTGATTTTTCAATGGATTGGAAACTGTACGGGTTGGAAACAGGGAAAGGGAGAATGTGATTTTTCAATGGATAGGAAACTGTACGGGTTGGAAACAGGGAAAGGGAGAATGTGATTTGTCAGTGGATTGGAAATTGTACGGGATGGAAACAGGGAATGGGAGAATGTGGGTGATAGTAAATGAAGATAACTTAGGTTTGACGAAGGGACTATGTTGATATCTCGATCGAATACACCAACGAAACGGATGGCTCAGCTCACGGTCAGATGACTTCGGGGAAGAAGTGGGGGGGAAGAGTGAATCGTAATATCGAAGCTGGAGTAGATTTTTGGGGAGGAAAGATTTTTGTTGTAAGTTGGTACAAAATTAAGGATGGCTTCATGTTAGGATGGTGCTGGTGGTGAGAGGAATGAATGTAGAGCACGTGCAACCAAGAGAAACAAGATCTGAAAGGAGATAGGTTTCTTTGAGCAAAGGCTGTGTTTGTTCTGGATTTGATGATTATGTTATAGTATATGAAATACTCAAGCTGGGT
>CM031603.1:11770281-11775281 GCA_018398815.1 Conus ventricosus | reverse complement strand
GTGTGTGTGTGTATGTTGCGTCTTCAGAAGTTCACCATAAAACCTTTCTAATACTGTGCAGAACCACACAGTGCACAGAAGAATGTCTAGCCCACGTGCAGACTGAAGCGAGGCAGCTTCATGCTGGGTGCTCAAAGGCTTGAGAGGCAGGAACCTGATCTGCTGTAGCAAGGGAACAAAGACATTCCAACGCGCAGCACAGCACCAGTTTGAAAAAGAGACCAGTTCCTGGACATAACAAATAGCATTTCAGGCATTCTTGCAAAGGGTAAACGGTCGAAGTTTGAGAGGAAAATCGTTCAGGTTTAAGAACGTGGAACAGGCCTACCCGGGACAGCTTTGGACACATACATACTCAGCCGGCTCAGCGTTAGAGGCTAACAGAAAAGAAGGTGGTGTCATGCTTATCACATTGAAAGACAGAGCAACGATTCGTCAAGCTACTCCATCTGGAAAGTTTTCCGGGAACAACAAGGCTGGAACAGATGTATTGCAAAAAAAAAAAAAAAAAAAAAAAAAAAAACCCAGAGTGTACTTTGTCAACAGGGAGACGATCCACTCGAGAGTGACAGGGAGACAATGCACCCCAGACTGACAGGGATACAATCCACTCCAGAGGCACAGGGAGACAATCCATTCCAGAATCACAGGGAGACAATCCATTCTAGAATCACAGGGAGACAATCCACTCCAGAGTCGCAGGGAGACAATCCACTCCAGAGTGACAGGGAGACAATCCATTCCAGAATGACAGGGAGACAATCCACTCCAGAGTCGCAGGGAGACAATCCACTCCAGAGTCACAGGGAGACAATCCACTCCCGAGTCACAGGGAGACAATCCATCCCAAAGGCATTATCTGCTCGCATGCATTACATGCACGAGCCATCCAGAACCCTCACAAGGACGTGAATGCCCATACCTCAGCCGTGGCTGTCTTGCAGCAGTCTACCGACCACACAGTAGTCCAGTCCATTCCATCACACTGATGATGCTGGCCAAGCGGCAAGGAAAGGAGGAGACAGCTGTCTTAAGAGGACCAGGAAGTCACCAATGAAGAGGTGAAAACAATGGTGAGGGAACGAAAAGCAGAAGTGATGGTTTCCGCCGCACCCTCCTGACTACACTCATAAAGATGCCTGTTACCTCCAACCCACAGAAGACGGCAACAGTACTGAGACTGAGGACGAGACACTGCGGGCTCAGACGCTACATGTTCACAGAGTTCCAGAGTGGTGATTCTGCAGTGTGCTCTTGCGGCACATGTCTCCTGACAGCTGATCATGTCCTCTAGGAGAATACTTCAGAGCAAAAGCGTGGCTTTGTGAGTGCCTGTGATGAACTAGCTGTTAAATCACTGGGAGAGTGTCTGAAGAAACGCAGCACTGGTTAGAGCTTCTGCTGTTGTTGTCTGGGCGAACAAAGAAATAAACACTTTCGTTTTTGCCTTTTCTTTTTTTTTTTTTTTTTCTCTTTTTTTTTTTTTTTCTTTTCTTTTTTTTTTTTTTTTTTTTTTTTTTGGGGGGGGGGGGGGGGTACGTATATTTGTCGGAGAGATATTATGAGTATTTTTATCCACGTCGGTTAATTCATAGTCGTATCTCCTCAATGGGAACTGTTGGTGTTAACCACATGCTTTTTTTTCCATTACGTTCACGTAAGACTTGGTGAAGGAGGAATGGGGTGCTGAAGATGTTTGGGAGGGAATGTAGGAGGCCTCGAGGGTGAAGTGGACGATGCAAGGCCGGTGCGTCATTGGAACCATATATTGGAATCTACTCTCTTCCAGAACGAAGCATGATATGTACTGGAGCCCCACTTCCCAAGAGGACTGACACAGGATCCACGAGATGTTTTCCTTTTCTACCCCCCAGAGGGTGGGGTTTATATTTAATGCACTGAGCGCTAATGCACACACAAACGCACGCACACACACACACACACACACACACACACACACACACACACACACACACACACACACACACACACACACACACACACACACACACACACACACACGTCGCTTTAGGCTCTATCTTATGTCTTTTCTTCTTTTTTTTTCTTTTTTTTTCTTCGTCTTTTTTTTCAAGCTAAGATGATATTTCTTTTTTTTTGTTTACAGAGAAAGAAGTGGTTTCAACGCAGATGCCAAGACCATGTAAGTTCATATAAGCCTTTGGTTTGAAAACAAAACTAACTCTCTCTCTCTCCTCTCTCTCTCTCTCTCTCTCTCCTCTCTCTCTCTCTCTCTCTCTCTCTCTCTCTCTCTCTCTCTCTCTGCATATCTGTTTTAGTCTCCTTTTCTCTTTCTTTCCATCTCTGTTGTGTTTTTTCCGTTATATCGCTTTTTTGCTTAGTTGTTCTGATACTTTATGCTTTGTATTATGTACGTTTGTGTGTTCATCTTTAGTGTAATGTTTGTTTTGCAGAAAGCGTTGTAATTAGACAGTGTGTGTGTGTGTGTGTGTGTGTGTGTGTGTGTGTGTGTGTGTGTGTGTGTGTGTGTGGAGAGAGAGAGAGAGAGAGAGAGAGAGAGAGAGAGAGAGAGTGTGTGTGTGTGTGTGTGTGTGTGTGTGTGTGTGTGTGTGTGTGTGTGTGTGTGTGTGTGTGTGTGGTCGCATGTGTCTACGTTACTGTCTTACGTTTTGCGTTGTTTTCTGTCTGCCTTACTCGGTCTTTTTGCCTGTCTGCTAATCTTAATCTAACTGGTTCTCTTTGTATCGTTCTTACCTTTTCTGGTTGTGTTCATATCTGCCTCCACGTTTTACTATTTTCGATTGCCTTTCTGTCCGCCCGCCCGTCCGTCTGTCTTTCTGTCTCTATTACTCCTTCCGGTTGTCTATCTGCTTGTCTTACACTCCCTGACTATCTGGGTGTCTGTCTGTCTCACTCTTTCTGAATGTATTTCTGTTTGTATTATTCTTTCTGGCTGTCTGTCTGCCTGCCTGTTTCAGTCTTTCGGATTGTCTGTCTCGAGCATTTTGAAGGAATGACTGTCTTCCACTTTATGACTGTCCGCCTGCCACATTCTTTCTGATCGTCTGTCTGCCTGTGTGGACCGTCTTCTTCTTTCTGATTGTCTGTTAGTCAGTCAGTCAGTCAGTCTGTCTGTCTGTCTGTCTGTCTGTCTGCTCTTTATACTCGTCTGTTGATCTTTCTGTGTCCACAGTCATCTCCATCTCAGGTTGCCTGTCTGTCTGTGTGTGATTGTCTATTTATCTGTCTGTGTCTTCAGCAATCTGTATCTTAGGTTGTCTGCTTGTATTTGACAGTCTGTTAATCTGTCTGTGTCCAAAGCCATCTTGATTGTCTGTTCTTCTGTGTGTGTCCACAGCCATCTTCGTCTCGGGTTGTCTCTCTGTGTTTTATTGTCTGTTAATCTGCCTGTCTCCCCAGCCATCTCGATCTCAGGTGGTCTGTATTTGATTCTCTGTTGCTCTGTCTGTGTGCACAGCCATCTCCATTTCAGGTTGTCTGTCTGCTCTGTGTTGATTGTTTGTTACTGTGTGTCCACAAAGCATCTCCGTCTCAGGTTGTCTGTCTGTCTGTGTTGGATTGTCTGTGACTCTTGCCTGTGCCATCTCCTTCTCATGCTGGCTGTCTGTTGTTCATTGTCTGTTGCTCTGTTTGTGTCGACAGCCATCTCCATTTCGGGTTGTCTGTTTGTCAGTCTGTGTTGGATTGTCTGTGACTCTGTCAGTGTCCACAGCCACCTCCATCTCAGGTTGTCTGTCTGTCTGTCTGTGCTTCATTGTCTGTTAATCTGTCTGTGTCCACATCCATCTCTGCCTCAGATTGTTTGTCTGTCTGTGTTTGATTGTCTGTTACTCTGTCTGTGTCCACAGCCATCGCCATCTCAGATTGTCTGTTTGATTGTCTGTGACTCTGTTTCCAAAGCCATCGCCATCTCAGATTGTCTGAGTTTGATTGTCTGTGACTCTGTTTCCAAAGCCATCTCCATCTCAGATTGTTTGTGTTTGATTGTTTGTGTCTCTGTTTCCAAAGCCGTCTTCATTAAGGTTGTCTGTCCGTGTTTGATTGTCTGCTACTCTGTCTGTGTCCACAGCCATCTCCATCTCAAATTTTCTGTGTTTGGTTGTCTGTTACTCTGTTTCCAAAGCCATCGCCATATCAGATTGCCTGTGTTTGATTGTCTGTAACTGTTTACATAGCCATCTCCATTTCAGATTTTCTGTTTTTGATTGTGAGTCTGTCTGTGTTCATAACCATCTACAGCTCAGGTTATCTGTGTTTGATTGTCTGTTGTTCTGTCTGTCTCCACAGCCATTTCTATCTCAGGTGGTCTCTCAGTTTGTCTGTGTGTCTGTGTTTGATTGTCTGTGAGTCTATCTTTGTCCACAGCCATCTACATCTCAGATTATCTGTGTTTGATTGTCTGTTGCTCTGTCTGTGTGCACAGCCATCTCCATCTCGGGGTCCAGCGTGGTGGACAGGGACGGGACCATCTACCTGAGGTGCAACGCCACCGGTCAGGATCACTCGCCGGACGACCTGGACTGGTTCATCGAGGGCAACAAGCTGTCCACCAGTTCGGACGAAAAGGTCAGTCTGTGGCACTGCGGCCACGTCAGACTGCTGTCCACTAGCTGGCCCTGACAGAGAGATGGGTCCGTCCACTGCAGAGGAAAATGTGCTGTCACTAAGTCTAGGTGATATATGTGGAGGTCAGCAGATTACTTTTTGATTCTGACGAACGGTGCGTTTATGCGTGAAGGTCAAAAAACGTTGTCTTCTGGTTCGAACAAACAGGATAAGTGTGTTTTGGGAGGTAACTCACTCTCTAATTATCGCGGTGAGGTGGATGTGTGTGTAAAGGGGGGGGGGGGGGGGGACGGGGGATCAACATATTGTTCTCCACTTTTTATCATAAGACTGGCTTACGTCGATGGACAAGTGCACTGTGTTGTAATTGTCATAGTAGGGTCTGTCATTATAGGCAATGTACTCTAGCAAGCTCAGACGATTAACCAATACAG
>CM031603.1:11757781-11762781 GCA_018398815.1 Conus ventricosus | reverse complement strand
AGAGAGTAAGAGAGAGAGAGGGAGGACAGGAGAAACGGCTACAATTTTATTAACACAAGAAAGAGCAAAATGGTATCAATACTCCCTTTAGATAACATTTTTAAACAAAATGTATACACACTCACATACTGAAGCTTGAACAAAGAATAGAATGGCATAGTGAGAAAGAAAGAGACAGACATACACACTATGACATGTTTTATGAGCAAATGTGCCACCATTCTTCCTGCATGAAGTGTACACTGGAATGAATAGATGTCATGTAACACTCCAGTTCATTCAAGAGGCTGGCAGCTTTACATCCCTGTGACTTTCTAACGACGTTGAAATTGGATGGTGCATGCTGGCGTTGTGTAACATGCAGATCCCTGCGTAACACCTAAGCTTGTGCTTGACCCTGGTGTTTGTACATTTTAATCATCACAATATTAACCAGCTGAACCGTTTGAGGCCATTTACTGCAAAGCACTTGGAGGGTTGCAGAACGCCATTTGTACAGCCAGTGGAGGTCACCCTCCCTCTGATACTGTGCAGAGCATGGTCTGGCACTATTCAGAACCATTCCACCTCGCGAATGCCGCATCACTACACGGTGTCTGAATAATAACGTGCATCCAAAGTCATCTTGCTCCCTCTCACTCATCCATCATGTAAACGCTGTCCTCGATATGTCCAAGCGCGAACTCTCCCTCCAATCGTTAAAGGACTGAGTTGAAATCGTTCAAGGTTACTACAGCCTCGTTCATTGCAGTGGCACAAGACCGACATCAGACGAGCAGTTCTGGTGAGTGTGAGCCAGGGTTGGGGTAGGTCTGACTGCTGGTCGTCATGAACTGAGGCTTGCTTTTATGAAACTAGTAGAGAACAGTCTCATCACTGATTGGAACGAACTCAGCAGGTCACCGTCTTCAGAGTCAGAACAGGACACGGTCGTCTCATCTGTCATTTGTGTAGAATCCAGTTGTTCTGCATGGAGTAAGGTCTGTGAGGGACTGCCCTGCAGGCCCCACTTCACAGTTTGCTGTCCTGTCCCACTATCGATGATCTCAGACGCCCATCACGGCCCACTGTGGTGGAGACTGTGTAAAAACTGAGGGGATCGGCAGGATCTCTGCTGAGGACAGTGGACTGCGCCCTCTGCGCTGGACATGCCATCTTTAAGACTGTATGGAATGCAGAAATGGATGTAGTATGTGGTCGTTGACGTCGTTGAGATAGTTTGCTGCCAGCGATTCCATCTTTCCTAAGTGCATCAGACATTGGGTGTTCTTTTTTCAAGGGATGGTAGGACTGTTAACCCACCTTCCTTCCTGGAGATAGATCTTGACTGTGCAGTCTGTCCTATCACTGCCACGCATTCCAGAACTGGCAGTCTTGTCTGTTCGACTTTGACAGACGCCGGATTATCTCCCTCACTTCCATGTTTCGAAGAAGCAGCGCGTAAAATTAATTAGTATGGCCCAGTCATCGTCTCAAAGGCATTGTTTTTAACAGAACAATTGGGAAAATTAGCATCATTAAGACCAAACGTATAATAATACTAACATAACTCTACACGCTTATTTTGGCACTGTACCGTTTTTTGCGTCTCCCATGTGGCAATGAATAAGACAAATCGTTGAAATGTTCACCAACTTGTTACTAGTTCTTGGTATGTTGGTTGTTTAGGGTTTTTGTACTGCTGAAGATGGTGTGCTATCAATGCTCGTGTTCTGTGTTCAGGGCTGTTTTTTTTTTTTTTTTTTTTTTTTAAAGCTGCATGTATTTGTCTTCTTCTGATAATCTTAAGAGAAATGTGATTCTGTTCTAATGTCATCCTTTGTTTCTCTGTTTCAGCTAACACCAACAATGTGAAGAGAGGTGAGTTCTCTTGATCAGTGGGGAATCGGGGGGTTGAAAATGGAAAGTAAACTGTGGTGGATGTGAGGGACAGTATGGTGCGTTTGGCTGTGTGCAGTGACAAATAAACAGAGAGAGGGAGGCGGAGGGAGATGGGGGTGGGGGGTTAAAGACGAAGACACTGTAAAGATGTTTCACGCCTTCTAATGTTTGTTGCAGGAAACATACAACTGGCACCCATAATGTTTGTTGCAGGAACATACAACTGGCACACATGATGTTTGTTGCAGGAACATACAACTGGCACACATAATGTTTGTTGCAGGAACATACAACTGGCACACATAATGTTTGTTGCAGGAACATACAACTGGCACACATAATGTTTGTTGCAGGAACATACAACTGGCACACATAATGTTTGTTGCAGGAACATACAACTGGCACCCATAATGTTTGTTGCAGGAACATACAACTGGCACACATAATGTTTGTTGCAGGAACATACAACTGGCACACAGGAGGGGCTAGCTGTCTGTCCAGCCCCCCTTCATCCACCTG
Organism: Conus ventricosus; assembly: GCA_018398815.1. Classification (NCBI taxonomy): domain Eukaryota; kingdom Metazoa; phylum Mollusca; class Gastropoda; order Neogastropoda; family Conidae; genus Conus; species Conus ventricosus. The sequence goes on along the minus strand of CM031603.1, from coordinate 11,760,381 downwards.
GTATCTACGCTACCTCAGCGGTCTGCTGGTGGCCCTCGCCGTCAGCCGGACACAGACTGCCTTCATCTTACGATGAATCAGCGCCGCGTGTCGTCTATCTGATGTCCAAGTGACTCGTCTCCTCCTTTCTCTCTACGTCATGCTCTCTTCGTGCTGAGTCACCACACCATTCGCGGACCGCACTATCTTTACAGCAGCTACACTGTGCAGGAATATTATTCTGTGTGTTTTGGAGATGACCTATTTGCACCATCGTTTCTCCACTGATGGCGAAAGTGCGTCTGACGCAGATTCGTTTCTCGTACATCAGGATGTGTTGTGTACTATGATTAGCTCAGTGAAGCTGGTACTGTGTTGGTTTCTGTTCCCAAACATACTTAAAGTCAGTTCAGCAGCAGCTTTTGCAAACCAGACTTTGGAAAGCGTGGAGGCAGACCTGTCCTACGCGGTGATCAGCTGACTGTTCCGGATTCCAAAAACGAAACCTGACAGATGAACAACGGCTTCATTCTGAACGAATGCGCGTAGGCCTTTTGTGTACAGACAAAATGACACACAGTGTGTTGCTGGGAATACTTTGAGTGCAGTATTTGTGTTTTTTAATGTCTTTTTTATTCTTGACCGGTAAACTCGCAGACGTACACTTAACAGAAGAAAACCGATGTCAAGGTTGCGTACGATAATCGTGCAATGTGTGACTGTTATTGACATACAAACATGCTGATTCAAACAGTGTTTTTTGGGTGTGTTTTTTTAAACTTTGGATGTCGGCGGTTGACCAGGAAGTTTAGTTCCTTCTCAGTGTAACCGCCATGTTGTGTGTACAGTGGAGAACCAACTAGAGGTGCAGGATTAGACTTTCACTGCCACATGTTCGGGGGATGAGGATGGAAATCCTGCAGTGGCGAGTTTGTCGGCGTTGCAGACAATAGCAGTGAAGGCAAGTTTCGTATGTGGATCATCACAAGTTGACATGACGCTAAACCTCCCATCAGCAGTGTTGAAGCATGACTTACCATCCGAACCGATCGCATGTTGGTTTCTGTGTTTCTTATGCCATCAACACAGGATCAGTGACAACACAGAATGAATGCTTATTGGGACGTATCTGCTTTCTTGTCTAATGTTTTGCTCCATTAACTTCAATCGCCTGAATCATGTTGAACCTGTGCATTGACGTGTAAAATGTTGGGGGGGGGGGGGGGGGGGGGGGGGGGGGAGCAATTCCTGATGTTTCCTCTTTTTCAGAGACAACGCAAGATTAGTGTGAAAATTAATGTTTCATTGATTTAAAACGAATTTTAAGTTTTCATCATTCTGCATAAAGCCGTTTTCATCTTGGTACTATATTTATTTGTCCTTTAATTGTATCATTTGATGTAAAAACCGAGTGGAAATGTAAGTCTCTCCATTCATCCATTTGGTAATGTTACCATTTCTGTCTTTTGTCTCTTTTGGTCATATTTTTGTCTTTCAAACAAATATTTACGGCTTGAGGTGTATTCCACGAAGCACGCCATCTGGTTACGTTCTGTTACACAAGCGTCTACCGTTTCATCACAAGAGCCAAAATTAAATTACAAGGTTTGCAAACGTACGTCAATTTTAAAACATGTATAGAGAAACGGTTTCATATAGGGTGCAGACTTACTTCATATGTGCGTAATATATTTATACTACCGTGCCCTCTAATGAAAATTATGAAGCAGACTCACAATGTGTCTCTGTATATTTTCAATGGCAAGGGCACAGGTGCGGATGTTGCAGGCACAGGAGAAGGCTCTGTATCCTAAATTAAAAGTTTAGTCAGAACAGACATTGCGTTCTTATACCAGGGCATGGCACGCAACTGTGGACTACAAAAACCATTATAAAAGAAAGGCTAATTATAGCCATGTCTCTGGATAAGGAAATCCTTCAGATATTTTCAGTACAGAAAACATTCCTTAAAAGGAACGCACTTTTGCGGTCCAGGGCACTTTTCTAAAAAACAAATTACGGCTTTTATGAACGAAATGTGCAGAACTGGCTTTTCTCCCTTTTTTTTATTCTGTAATGACTTAACATTATTGTGTCTATCCAAAACAGCAGTATGCACATAAGAAAAAGTACAGAACAAGCTATATATTATATGCAATATTGTTTCACAAACATAAGGACAAGCATGGAAGAGCACATACCCATATCAATATTCCAATATGTATCTGAATTTAAATCTCATTGATGTGAATTTTTGTTTTAAAGTTGTTCCAAGGTCTGATAGAAGCAGTCAGTGTTGTGTATTATTTCCCTGGAGCAGGAAGACAGACCAGGGGAGAAGGCGAGCCGGGCAGGAGGACGACTGATGGATGTCCTGCCAACTGTCTGGAGATGGACCGATGCGCTCTGGAAGGGAAGCCGTCCGTCCGTCCGTCACGTTGTTTAATCATTCCTCCAACATCACCCCCACCCCAATCCCGTCCTATTCCCCCCCCCCCCCCCCCCCTCCCATCCCCTTCCAGTCTCCGTGACCTTAAATCGTCACGTTTCGCTATTGGTTTCTTTTCCCATTTGGCTAAGAGTAGGTTTTTTTTTTACCCCTACATGAATTCCTCAACGTC
>CM031603.1:11750281-11752781 GCA_018398815.1 Conus ventricosus | reverse complement strand
GTGCCGATTGGAGAAGATATTAAATGACGTGATGCTCGTTCTTCGTTGTCATGGAGAAGATATTAAATGACGTGATGGCTCGTTCTTCGTTGTCATGGAGAAGAATATTAAATGACGTGATGGCTCGTTCTTCGTTGTCATGGAGAAGATATTAAATGACGTGATGGCTCGTTCTTCGTTGTCATGGAGAAGATATTAAATGACGTGATGGCTCGTTCTTCGTTGTCATTGTCCTGAATGGTGTTCATCTTGCCTGAAGAAGATTTACGGGTCGAAAACGCGTCGTGTTTTGTTTTGTGATTTGTTTGTCCATGTCAACTGGCGGCTTTACTTTTCTTTAAATTCTTTCAAAAGTGTTTTCAATTTCCGTTAAACTGGCGGCTTTACTTTTACTTTAAATTCCCTTCAAATGTGTTTCAATTTCCGTTAACTGGCGGCTTTACTATACTTTAAATTCCTTTAGAATGTGTTTCAATTTCCGCCTGCACTCATCTCCATTTGAATTGACTGTGACATGAGAGTCGTGCACAAATACACCACCACCTGTGCCAGTTTCTTTTCGGTGGCTATATCAACTCTATGGAGAGGTTTATCTTCTCTGGCGACGTTTGTTTTGGATAGGTTGCCCTACAAAGTCCTTTCTTAGGTAATGGATAAGAGGGGGAGGGGGAAGATAACGCATATAATGTGTTGTGTGTGTGTGTGTGTGTGTGTGTGTGGTGTGTGTGTGTGTGTCCCCTTATTGCTGCTTGCGTCATTTTTTTTTTACTCTTGGCGACAATGCGTTATCATATTTTACGTGTGTTGTATGTTCTCTTGCTTAGCTATGTACGACACACCTCTTATTCTGCCCTTCCTACCCCCCCCCCCTTCCCTTTCCTCCCGCATCTGCCCCCTTCTCTTTCCCACATCTGTGTTGTAGATATGTCTCCGCTTTGCAAAAAGTGAAACCACTCGACTTTGTTCTGTAAGTTATCGGTTATCATCATCATCGTCATTATTATTATTATAATTATTGTTATTATTATTATCATTCATCTATCATTATTGTTATTCTTGTTATTATCATTATGTTGTTATCCTTCTATCTATGTCAAAACAGTTGTAATAGTATTTGCTGTTGTTGTTGCTGTTATTATTTGTACAGGCTTTGTAATTAGCTGTTTTTGGAAAGCACCCCTTCTCTCTCTCTCTCTCTCTCTCTCTCTCTCTCTCTCTCTCTCTCTTCTCTCTCTCTCTCTTCTCTCTCTCTCTCTCTGTAACAGAAAACCGCATGGATGTTTTCATCGGTACTGAGTCTTTCTTTACCACATGTTTTTGTATGGAGGCCTTATGATTACATTTCTGTCGTCTTTTCCATCTTCCGAGGTATAAGGAGATTCTGTTGTCTTTTGTTAATAGTATTACTCCAGGGCTTTTGTTTTATGTCATGCGCACCTGAAGTTTATATGTGTATTCCGTCGAGTCTGTTTATTTCAGTTGTCATTCAAATGTCACTTTATTTCAGTTGTCATTCAAATGTCTGTTTGTCTCATACCGAGGTTTGAGGTACATTGTTTGGAATTAGTTTATGAAGAAAAATTCAGTCTGTTTTATCAAAAGGTTCGGGATTTTTTTATCGTTGTGATTCTGTTGAATTTTTATTTCGAGAAATTCACTTTTGCTGGTTTTCAAACTAGAATGGTCCTATATTCTCCAGGCGTCACATACGATTAATAATCGCTCCAGATAATGGTTCTGGCATGTGAAATTGAAAAAAAAAAAACAAAAAATATGCAATGAGATAAATTTAATAACGGTAAGATTTTTTTTCTTCAATATTAGTCATTGTTGGTCTTCACAGTGATATGCTCAGTGTCATCATGTCCTATCGGGGATAATACGACATGAATTGAATCCATTTCTCATTGGACACTTTCTGCGGAATTTGCATACTTGGGACACTGTTGCTTGTTTTTGTTTTGTTTTCTACTGTTTTGTTTTGTTTCTTGTTCTTTCTCCCACGTAGGTTTTGTTAGTTGGTGGTTGATGGAAGCTTTGCGAATTTGTGTTAGCTTTGTTATTCTTGTTGTTCATGATCACGCCTTTGAATTACCTCCCCTTGCCGCCCACCCTCACCCCCTTCCCCAACCCTCCCTTCCTCCCTGTGCAAATCTTTCTTCTTGTTTCCGCTGTTGTTCTGAGCGTCACATATGTGTTGTTTGTTTGTTTGTTACTTCGTTTGTGTGTTTATTTGTTTGTTACTTCGTTTGTGTGTTTATTTGTTTGTTGCTTCGTTCGTGTGTTTGTTTGTTTTGTTTGCTTCGTTCGTGTGTTTGTTTTGTTGCTTCGTTCGTGTGTTTTTTGTTTGTTGCTTCGTTCGTGTGTTTTGTTTGTTTGTTACTTCGTTCGTTCGTTCGCTTGTTTGTTTGTTCATTTGCTCGTTTGTTTGTTTCTTGTTTTCTCTACTGCACAGTGTCAACATGGGCCCACAAGCTGCTCTGGTTTGCAAGATGTTTCC
>CM031603.1:11745011-11747681 GCA_018398815.1 Conus ventricosus | reverse complement strand
GTTAATTCCTTTGATTATGGGTATGTGATTCCTGTATTCCAGTCTTCAAGCTATACACCCGATTGTAGAACTGTATAAAATAGTTTCTGAATGATATGGAAAGTTTAGTGGAAGACTGGCTTATATTGTCTCGTTTGTAATTTCCTCAACACCCGACGATTCTTTTTATTTCAAAGATTTTTTAAGGCATTCCATATTCTTCAAGTGTGATGGGGAAATCTAGGTAAGAAATGGAGAGATCAATATTTTTCTCAATTCTTGCTGAACTTTTGTTAGCATTTTGATATGCGTGTACATCTTTCTTGAACAGCCTCTCTGGATAATTTACCCATTTTGTTGCTTTGATAGTTCGAGAACTTGTGGGTTCGGGTTCTTGTGAAATGTTAATTGCGTTTCGTAAAGACTTGATTTCGCGTTTTAGTATATAACGTCTTAACGTATATAACATACATACACAGGCGCGCGTGTGCGTACAGACACACACACACACACACACACACACACACACACACACACCACACACACACACACACACACACACACACACACACACACACACACACACACACACGCACGCACGCACGCACGCACGCACGCGCATACTCACACACACACACACACACACACACACACACACGCGCGCGCGCGCGCGCACGCACGCTTGTACACATGCACGCACGCACGCGCACGCGCGAGCGCACACACACGCACACACACGCACACACAAGCACACACATACACACACATACACACTCCGACACACACACACACACACACAGTCACACTGGGGATTGCAGACGGAGAAGAAAACGATGAGAGACGGAAAGGAAGGAGGGGAAAATGGATGAGGGAAAGGGAAGGAGGGGGAATGGAGGAGGGAAATGAAGGAGGGGGAAATGGAGGAGGGAAAGGAAGGAGGGGGAATGGAGGAGGGAAAGGAAGGAGGGGAAATGGATGAGGAAAGGAAGGAGGGGAAAATGGAGGAGGGAAAGGAAGGAGGGGGAAATGGAGGAGGGAAATGAAGGAGGGGGAATGGATGAGGGAAAGGAAGGAGGGGGAAATGGATGAGGGAAAGGAAGGAGGGGGAAATGGAGGAGGGAAAGGAAGGAGGGGGAAATGGAGGAGGGAAATGAAGGAGCGGGAAATGGATGAGGGAAAGGAAGGAGGGGGAAATGGAGGAGGGAAAGGAAGGAGGGGGAAATGGATGAGGGAAAGGAAGGAGGGGGAATGGAGGAGGGAAAGGAAGGAGGGGGGGAATGGAGGAGGGAACGGAAGGAGGAGGGAAAGGAAGGAGGGGGAAATGGAGGAGGGAAATGAAGGAGGGGGGAATGGAGGAGGGAAAGGAAGGAGGGGGAAATGGAGGAGGGAAAGGAAGGAGGGGGAAATGGAGGAGGGAAAGGAAGGAGGGGGGAAATGGAGGAGGGAAAGGAAGGAGGGGGGGAATGGAGGAGGGAAAGGAAGGAGGGGGAAATGGAGGAGGGAAGCGGGGAGGAACAGGGAGAGTAGGACTGGGAATTGGGAGAGGGGGAGCGAATGGCCAAGACGACGAACAAAAATAATAGCTCTGAGAGAGAGAGAGAGGAGAGAGAGAGAGAGAGAGAGAGAGAGAGAGAGAGAGAGAGAGAGAGAGAGAGTGTGTGTGTGTGTGTGTGTGTGTGTGTGTGTGTGTGTGTGTGTGTGTGTGTGTGTGTATGTGTGCGTGTCTGAGCACGCTAGCTTTCACGTGTGCGTGTGCGTACATGCCTAAACACACGCGGTGTGTGTGTGTGTGTGTGTGTGTGTGTGTGTGTGTGTGTGTGTGTGTGTGTGTGTGTGTGTGTGTGTGTGTGTGTGTGTGTGCGTTGTGCGTGCATCCGTGAATACGCGGTGTGTGTGTGTGTGTGTGTGTGTGTGTGTGTGTGTGGTGTGTGTGTGTGTGTGGTGTGTGTGTGTGTGTGTGTGTGTGTGTTCGCGCGCACGCGTGCGTGCGTGCGTGCATGTGTGTGTGCGTGAGAGAGAGAGAGAGAGAGAGGAGAGAGAGAGAGAGAGAGAGAGAGAGAGAGAGAGAGAGAGAGAGTGTTGCTGCTTAAGGAGGTTACACTGCCGGTCCCATTCGACAATTTCATTGTGAGTATTCCTTCCCTTGAAATATAGAACGCCACTGTTCTCAAGCCCTTCTAACAGTACCACGAAGCACCCCTCCCTCTCCCCCGCTTCCTGCCCCCCCCCCCCCCCTTCCATAAAAGACAGAAAAAACCCAAAGACCCTCCCTCCCCCCACCTGAAAAAATCCCAAAACAAAAATTGGAATTGAAATGAGGCAGGGAACTGTAAACAAGTGGGGTAACTTTTGCTCCCATCAGAACACCTAACACAGAGTAACTTTTATTCAGGACTGGCACAGCCTTTTGAACGTGAATAAAGTCAGACAAATACAAAGACAACAATCTAATAGTGCGGGAAAAAACAAGCGCAGGCCATCAACTCAACTGTCTTCATAGTAGACTTAGCAAAATTTGACTTAAGGAGGAGGAGGAGGGGGGGAGGGATGTTGAGGATGGAGAAACTGGGAACATGAAATTAATAAAATATATTGCAGATATGAAAACTCTTCACTAGCTGTATAAGGGAACCATCGCAATCCCTTTTAAAGGCAGATATATTTGTATTGCCTGCTCCGAGGCCTTTCGTC
>CM031603.1:11740011-11742511 GCA_018398815.1 Conus ventricosus | reverse complement strand
CTAACAACTTCATTTCCAAAAGAACACAAACTGTCCAAAATATTTAACAAAAACACTGTCAAACTATCGTACTCATGTATGCCCAACTTCAAAAACCTAATTGACGCATCCAACAAAATGAAAATCAACACAGCAAAGAAGGGTGAAGAAAGGAAATCTTGCAATTGCACCAGAAAGGAGCAGTGCCCACTAAACAATAAATGCCTTCACAACAACATTGTATACCAGGCAACTGTGACATCAGAAAATGAAAAAGAAACATACATAGGGATCACTGAAAACCACTTCAAAACCAGATATGCAAACCACAAACAGTCATTTAATAAAGAAAAATATAAAAACCAAACAGAACTGACCAAATATATCTGGAAACTTAAAGACGCAAAACCAAGCTACGATATATCCTGGAAAATCATAAAAAGAGCATCACCATACAGCAATGTTTCAAAAAGGTGCAACCTATGTTTAACTGAAAAATGGTTAATACTATGCAAACCACACTTAGCAACTTTAAACACCAAAACAGAAATAGTAAACAACTGCAGGCATAAATGGAAATCGTTGTTAGTGAACACACCCAAAACAAAAACCTGAAAGCCCCAAAAAAAACACGTGCAGCCAACCCGCACGTGCAAGCAACCGCAAACGGGAGTCCACACGCTATATAACATCGGCGGTGGGCAAACCAAAAACCATCCTGATGACAGCGCAACACGCTCGAAACAAATTTGTAGATAGTTTTAAGATTCCTCTTTTAACTTGTTTTAACTAATGTTGCTCCCCAAGGGGTTGAGCACTTAAAAAAATTGTTTTAGGCATTTAAATATACTGATCTTAATCGCTCCTCACGTTGAGCACTGTGGCCTGAAGGATTTTAAAATGGAGGAAACCAATTTTAGGCAGTCAACAAAAAATATACCGTTTTCTAATCCGCAATCATATATAAAAAAATTAATAGAACAAACGGAAAAGTTTGTACATAATATGATATGGAAAGCATTCTTTTTTCTGAACCCAAATGCAAAAAAAAGAGGACAAAAACACCTACGATTTCAAATCATGGCGATCACCACCAGCCATAGACAAAATGAAACCCTTTGAAGATCAAATGAAAAGAATGATAACCAATATTGAATTAAAAAAATCTAACAACGGTTTCCAAACAACACTAAAAAAACAAATAAAACAAGTACAAAATGACAAAAAAATATTTGTGAAGGCTGATAAAACCAGCAATTACTACAAAATGGAACCAAAAGAATACTCTCAACTCCTTGACAAAAACATCCAGAAACACTACAAAAAAGCCGACAAAAATATACATGACAGTATCCGCACTAAAGAAAAAGAACTTGCAGAGCGCATAGACCTAAGTGACAGGATAGAAGCGACAGCAACAAAAGAAGCTTTCATAACACTCAAAGACCACAAGCCCAATTTTCATAACAATCCAACATGTAGACTAATAAACCCATCCAAATCTGAATTAGGCAAAATAAGCAAGAAAATTCTGGAAAAAATAATAAAGAACGTAAAATCAAACTCTGAATACAACCTCTGGAAGAACACATACGAAGTTATCCAATGGTTCAAAAAACTCAATAAACAAAGTAATACAGTATTCATCACATTAAATAATATTTTGACATAGTAGACTTTTACCCATCTATAGATGAGGAACTACTCACCAAAGCCCTGAAGTTTGCCAGTAACCACACAGACATAACCGGGTCAAAAATGGAAATCATTTTCCACACCAAGAAAACATTACTACACAGCAAAAATGAAACCTGGATCAGGAAAACCAACAGAAACTCAACATTCGACGTAACCATGGGATCATATGATGGTGCAGAAACATGTGAACTGGTCGGACTATTCATGCTGTCCAACATCAAGAAAAAACTCGGAAAACAAGTCGGACTATACAGAGACGATGGCCTTGCTGCACTAACCAACAATCCAAGAACCATCGAAAACAAGAAGAAAGAACTATGCAAAATCTTCCAAAACCACAACTTAAAGATTACCATTGAAGCAAACAAAAAGGTAGTGAACTACTTAGACATAACACTGGATCGCAACAATCACATATATAAACCATACAAGAAACCCAACGATACACCTCTTTATGTACACACCAAAAGTAACCATCCACCATCTGTATTAAAGACCATACCCCATGGCATAAACAAGAGACTATCAAACCTGTCATGCAGTGAGAGAGTGTTCAACAATGCAGCAGTAGAATACCAGGAGGCACTACAAACAAGTGGATAAAATTACAAATTACAATACAACCCAGACAACAACACAAATAAAAGCAAGAAAAATAGGAAAAGAAAAATCATATGGTATAATCCCCCATACGACGGGAAACTCAAAACAAACATAGGGAAAGAATTCTTCAAAATCCTAACAACTTCATTTCCAAAAGAACACAAACTGTCCAAAATATTTAACAAAAACACTGTCAAACTATCGTACTCATGTATGCCCA
>CM031603.1:11687861-11729911 GCA_018398815.1 Conus ventricosus | reverse complement strand
GGGGCCAAACGGTCGCGCTCATGAAATATTTTACAAAGTGTAGGTTTAATATAACTGAAGCCAAGGGGAATAATAAGATTACAAAATATGAAAGGAGAACAACGACGTTAAACAGTTAACAATACCTGATGGTTATTACGGGTTTTGCTCACTAAAAGAAGCAATGAGTAACTTAGACATTACTCTTAAACTTAACAATGCAAATCTAAAAACAATATTAACATTCAAACCTGAAGAAGCAAAATACGATTTTGATAAAGAGCTAGCTAAAATGCTAGGCTTTACAACTAGCAATCTACCCACTCATGTTTTAGTGTTTCGCCAGATGAAACTACGTTTGAGGGGGAAAGTCCGCTCAATCTTGCATTACATTCATTACTCTATGTTCATTTGGATGAGCTAAGCACTGATGAAAACTTATATGATGGAAGGCCCTCAACTGTTTTAAGACCTCTGCCGTCAGGGAAAGCTGCATATTGCGATTATGAAATTATACAATTCCCTAATTTACAGTTTAAAAGATTAGTTTGTGGGAGGGTCGGATCATTTAATATAAAAATCAAAGACAAAACGGGGAAAGTCGTAAAATGTGATAACCTGCACATTGTTTTGGAAATAAAATAATACGCTACTAAAAAATAATGTCGCGTGGGCCAGAAGAACCAGGAGTTACATTAGCGCCTGTGAGGTGTATAACCTTAGAATTAAAAGACCTTGCAGACGTTGCGGACTTTGAACAGAACGGTGAGATAGGCACTTTGTATGGGTTTGAGTACACTAAAGATGGTGATTATAAACGCAAAGAGGTTAGTGACAGTAAAAAGTTCCCTAAACTAGAACAGCTGCGCAATCTAGAAGCAAATAATGTTGGTCAGTATGATATAAAATAGTTCGAAAACCTGACCTCAAATGGCACTTAGAACCATATTTAGAATGGGAAATAAAATTTGAATTCATAAGCCCATTTACATATTTTAGCCGCCAAAAAAGTTTCAGAAAAGCATTCAAACTCTGGCCCTTTACATGTAAGTCTTATGCCAGAGGACAATAGTCAGAAAGAGATTGAAATAAAGCCGTATGGGAATTAAACAGTACATCCTCCACAGAGAGAATCAGTTTTGAAAGATGCTTCTACAAAATTACAGTTCATTCCGCAAATGAAATTAGGAGACACGTTCACAATAATATTTGAAATTTCTGTCTTAAAAGATGTAAAGAGGGATGGGGTTGTGGGCATTAGTGACGTCCTTCTAAAAGGAATTCTAATTAGCTGGCAAAACTTAGACGTTGAAAAACTTAAAGTTTACCGTCGTCATTCTTCACAATGGCGAGGATTTAAGGTCATAACAACAAGCAACAAAATCAATATTAGTCTAAATAGAAACAATCTTACAGAACTGAATTGGATTAATTCTTACGCATTTAGGCCTCATAGGGTTTTATTACACTGAACAAGTTTTGACAGAGAGTATGATAAAAACATAACTGGATTAGATTAAATTCTGTTATAAAACTATGGAGCAGTTAAACTTTATGACAAAAACCCCTCATTGTTCATTAATTTGTGGGCAAACTGGTTTGGAGAAAAACAATATTTATCCTCAACTGTTACAAACAGTTTATCGTTATAATTTTGATCATATTGTGATTTTCTGCCCAACACTTAAATGGAACAAAGCATATCATGATAGAAGGTTTATATGGACAGATGATGACATATTTTTAGTTAAATCCTAGCAATAAACTGAGTGAGTGTTTAGAACAGTTTTATAAACTGTTTGAAGGAACGCAGACACTATTTATTATTAGATGACTGTTCGGCAGAAAGGACATAGTTAAAAAGAGAAACACTTGGTCGAAACTAGCTTTCAGCGGAAGACATGCTGGGATAAGTGTGTGGATTTTTATGCCAGAAATATAACTCGGTTTTAAAAGACTTTAGAGAAACAGTTAAAGACTGTAGTTTTATTTCACATGAAAGACAGAGACTCATTTGAAGAATGTTTGCGCGAAATGATGTTTATTGAAAATGATCAGGAAAAACAAAGGATTAAACAAAAACTAAAATCTGAAAAGTTTAGTAAATTAGTATTGAAAACGGATAACCCTGCACAGTATGTTTGTTTGTAGATAATCGTTATTTTGGTTATTGAAGTCTTACTTGTCAGAGAACTGTAATATGCCGCTTCTAGGTCACTTTCGCCCGAAAACTGTCTGTCTGTCTGTCTCTCTCTGTCTCTCTCTTCTCTGTCTGTCTGTCTGTCTGCCGGTGATACTCTCTCTCTCTCTCTCTCTCTCTCTCTCTCTCTCTCTCTCTCTCTCTCTCTCTCTTCCGCCACAGGAAAGGCGGCTTTTAGGCCACTTTCGCCCAAAAACTCGGTGGTGAAGCAAGTGGGGTTGAACAGACATTTATCTGTTCTCTAGGATTGATAAGTTGGAAGATGATTTATTTATCGCACAAAGAGGAAAACGACAAACTCAAATCAAACATGGAAACGTTGAGGGGGATCAATAATGAAATCAAAGAAGAATTAGTCCAACGATCAAATGAGATGGCCAGTTTTAAACGTGACATGAATGACACTGAACAGCATGGCAGGTCGTGGAATGTACGTGTTCATGGTATTCCTGAGAGTACGGCTGAAACGGTGGAGGACTGTGTAAAAAAATGTGTTGACGTGATAAACAAACAAGTAGGCATCACTTCAATCTCTACAAAGACGTAGAAATCGCACACCGTTCGGTAGCCAGGGGATAGGGACAGACCACGACCTGTCATACTTAGGTTCCTGTCCAGGCGGCAGAGAAGAGAGGTGTTGGCAGCAAGGCGGAAATTAAAGGGGTCGGGAATTTCCATCAGCGAGGATCTGACTCGTGCGAACTACCAACTGCTCAAAAAGATTTCCAACCACTCTGCAGTCATGTCATCGTGGACATCCAATGGAAAAGTATTATGCAAACAGAAAAATGGAAAGACAATCAGAGTTGATCTGGGCATAAATGTGGAGACCTGTTCCGACGAGAAATGTGCTGAATTTTTTTTTTTTTTTTTTTTTTTGTATCGGTGTCTTGATATTTTGACAGTTTGCGTGTGTTCACGGCAACTTTGCTTCAGTGTGGCATTGAAAAGAATTTTCTCGATTATTTAATGTTGATTTGGTTTTGATTCTCTATTATATATGTTGTACTTATGTTACTTATTAGAAAAAAGATAAATGAAAGAAAATCATAATTAATGTAATTAAAACTTTTTTGATCCATGTGTTTAAGTATTACTTTATGGCATCCCCCCTCCCTCTGCCACCTTCCCCTCTGTCTACGAATGGATATCATAATTGATGAAGTTCAATTCTTTTCTCTCTCTCTCTCTCTCTCTCTCTCTCTCTCTCTCTCATCTCTCTCTCTCTCTCTGTGTACATATTTCTGTCTACTTTAACCTCTTTCTCTCCCCCCCTTCCCCCTTTCTCTATTCCCCTCTCTCCCTTTCTGTCTCTCCCTTTCTATTCAGTTTCTTTCTCTCCTTCCTTCCTCTGTCTGCTGTCTACACCGATCTGTTTTCCTCCCTCCTTCCCTCCCTCTCCTTTTATCTCCAACTCATATTCTTTTTTTTTCCATTTTGATGAAATCATGCTACCACTTATGCTATTAGCTATTGCTTTGTGTGTGTGTGTGTGTGTGTGTGTGTGTGTGTGTGTGTGTGTGTGTGTGTGTGTGTGGTGTGTGTGTGTGTGTGGTTTGTTCTCGTTTACCCACTGCAGGTGCTGAATCACTGCATATTCTCAAATGGAATACAAAAGGTCGTTTGTGTGCTTGACGATGGGGATGATGCAGATATTGTCAGTGGTGGCAATTATTGGTTATTGTTGTTATTATTATTGTTACGATCTCGGGTGGTGTTTTGTTATCATTCTTGTCATTGCTATTGTATTTGTTATTGAGATCCATCCATCTTTCTTCGAAAATGTTGTTTGTGTGTGATGGGTTTTTTTTTTTTTTTTTTTTTTTTGCATTAGTACTTTGTGTTGGCTCATGAGTAAAGATGTGTGCGCGCGTGCGTGCGTGCGTGCGCGCGCGCGCATGTTCTTATACACACAGGTGCATGCGCGCGCGTGCGCTCGTGCGCGCCCGCGCGCAAACTCTCCTCTTTTTTTATGTCTTGTTATTTTGACAGTTAGCATGTGTTTATGGCAACTTTGTTTTTAGTGTGACATTGAAAAGAACTATTTTTTTTATTGGGAATAGAGTTTTAGAACTTACCGCCAATGACATTGACAAACAAGCACAAGACAAGACACGATGCATTTCAACCACTTGGGTCTTCATCAGGCGAAAAAATATATCACATTTAACATGTGGGACAGTACAAACTACGAAAAACGAAAAAAGAATGAAAAATGACTCATCTGTTATTGTCCATGAAGGCGGAAATGACATGAGGCCAGGGGGATTATGGGAGAGGAAACAGAGGGGGGTGGGGGGGGGGGGTTGCGTCAGGGAGGTGTGTGTGTGTGATATGATAGGGTTGTGTGTCTAGTTTATTGGGATGGTGTGATATGTTTGTGATGGTTGTGGTAATGGTGGATAGATAATAATGAAAAAAAAAAAAAAGGAGAAGAAAGGTGTGTGTGTGTGTGGGGGGGGGGGGGGGGGGGGATTTAAGGGGAAGGATCAAAACAAATTTAAGATTAGATAGATGGAGGGTTGCTGTAACTACTGTATGAAGTGAGTGAAGGGGATGTGGTGGTGGTGTATGTAAGTGTGTGTGTATGTGTGTGTGTATGTGTGTGTGTTGGTAGGGGATATTGCCAACTGATGTGGAAGAGGTGGGTATGTGTGTTTGGTTATTGTTGGATATTGATGCCTTGGGGGTGTAGTGTGCCCAGTTTGGAATGAGATGGGATTCTTGAGTTGTGCGTTCAAGCTGTCACTCTGTGACTGCCAGAGTGCCATAACTTTGACATGGTCGATGTTGTGTTGGGTGTGGTTGAAGTGTAGGGCGACGGGTTTGGGTCGGTGGGGCGGATATCAGCCAGGTGTTCAGCGATGCGTGTTTCAAGTGTGCGTGACGTTTCCCCTATGTAGATCTTGCCACACAGCTGGCAGTGGATGGCATATATAATGTTGCGGCTCTGACATGAGAATGTGCGTTTGACTGTGAAGGAGTTTTGGGGGCCCTGTAAGATGGTGTCTGGTTTGGTGAGGGGGCAGATTTTGCAGTTGGGTTTAGAGCAGGGGTGAGTACCTGGTGGTGTAGCTGTGGTTCTGTTCAAAACTGGATCGCACGAGGAGGTCTTTGAGGTTTTTGTCACGTTTGAATGTGATCATGGGTTTGGTATGGAAGGCGGGTTTGTGGTTATGTACAATGTGCCAATTGGATTTGAGGATCCTACAGATGGGGAGGGTGTGCGGGTGGTAGAGGAGGTAGGCTGTGGGTCTGTCTGTCTTGGTTGGATGCTGGGTGTCCAGAGCAGATGTTCTGGATACAGCTATGGTGCGGCGGAGTGCTGCATTGATGATGGAACTGGGGTATCCGCGGTTGGTGAAGAATTGTGACATTTGGCTGCTTGTATAGTGAAGTCTTCCTCGCTGGAGCAGAGTCTGCGAAGACGGAGAAATTGTGAGTATGGGATGCTGTCTTTAGTGTGTGGGTTGTGGGAGGATGAGTAGTCTAGGTATGCATGTGCGTCGGTGGGTTTGTAGAAAATGGAGGTTTTGAGTAGGCCTTCTTCTAGGGAGATGGTGATGTCTAGGAAGTTGACCGACTGCGAAATGGTGTAGGTAAGTCGGATAGATGGATGGAAGGTCTGGGCAAAGTTGAGGAAGTTGAGGAGGTCTTGTTTTGGCATTAGATGTGGCTCCCAGTCCATCATCGATATACCTTTTGTACAGTTCAGGTGTGGGGCCTGTGTATGTGTTGAGTAGGCGGTGTTCCAAGTGTCCCATGAAGAGGCAAGCATAGGCTGGTCCCATTTGGTACCCATGGCAACACCACTAATTTGTGAGAATGTGGCTTGTTGAATTGAAATGTGTTCAGGGTGAGGACTAATTCAGCGAGTCTGACCAGAGTGGTGGTGGGAGGGTGTGTTGTTGGTTGGGGGGCCGTTTGTCAAGGAAAAATGTGAGGGCCCTTAGTCCATCAGTGTGGGGGATGGAAGTGTAGAGTGACACCACGTCAAGTGTGAAGAGGAGGCTGGGTTGAAAAGCGGGGTCTGTGTTGTGCGAGTTAATCATGTCGAGTGTGTGGGTTGTGTCTTTGAGGTATGTGGGGAAGCTTTGTACTATGGGTTGAAGGAGGAAGTCTAGGTATTGCGAAATGTGTTCAGTGGGGCAGCTGCAGGCTGAAAACAATGGGTCTGCCAGGTGTGTTCATTTTGTGTATTTTGGGGAGTAGGTAGAAGGTGGGCTGTTTGGTGTCTGTCATAATGAGGAGTTTGGCTGTAGTGGGTAGATTGTTGAGTCTGATTTCTTCTTTGATTGAGTTAGCAATGAGTTTCTGGTGTTGAGGGAGGGGTGATGTTGTGAGTGGGGTGTAGAAAATTTGTGTTGGACAGTTGTTTTTGTGCTTCTGCTATGTATAGTTGTTTGTCCCAAACTACCACTGCACCACCCTTGTCTGCTGGTTTGATGACAATGTCCTGTCGTTCTCGTAGTGATTTGAGGGCTTTTTGTTGGTTTGTGAAAGGTTGCAGTGTCGGACAGGTTTGGCTTTGATCCGGCTGATGTCTATTTTGCATGTTTTTATGTAGAGTTCAACTTCACTGGATTTGTTTGAGGGTGGTTGGCGGAGCATTGGGGTTTGAAATAGTTGAGTGAAGGTGTCAGAGTTTTGGGGTGGTGGGGGCCTGGGTATGTTTTCAAGTGCTGCCATCCAACGAAGTTTCCTAAAAAAACCTTTCCACGTCAATGTGGTTCTGGTGATTGTTGGTGGTGGGTTGAGTAGGGATGAATTTAAGTCCTTTTGTTAAGACTGATCTTTCATCGTCAGAGAGGGGGAGGTTGTCAGGGATGCAGTAGACAAGAGGGTGGTGGTGATCAGATGTGGTAGTGGGGTCAGGGTTGTGGGTTGTGGAAGCAGAATGGTCAGGCGAGTAGTTGTTTGTCTGTTTTGTAATTGTGATAGTTTGTTTTGTTTGGTCTGGTTGCAGTGGTTGTAAATGAGTTGGTTGTGTGTATGGGTGAGTTGTCTGAGTTTGGAGGCAGGGGCTGTGGCATGATGATTGTTGTTTGTTGTTTGAAATGTTGGAGAAGGTTGGAGAGAGATTTCATGGTGAAACTGAGTGTTTTGATATGTGCCAACATGAGTTTACGACTGGCCCGGAAGAGAATCTTTTCGGTGGTAGTGATGAGAGTGGTGTTGTGGAGGTTGGAAGGGGTGTGGGAAAGTGAGAAGCCACGAGGTGTGATGTGTAGTTTAAGACATTGTTTAAGATAGTTGAAATGGGATGCTGATTTGGTTTTCTGAAACTGTGTTTTGGCATAGCCTAGTGCGAATGGTTGGATGGTGGGTGGTAGAAACTGAATGGACCTGCAGAAGCTGGCATGGGTACGGGAGAAAATGTGGGCAGTTGGCATTGTGTTGTGGTGTTAGTTGTTGTTGGGCAAGTAGTGGAACAGAGACGAGTGGGGAATCATGAATGCAGAATGACGATTGAAAGTGTGTAGTTGGAAGTGGAGGTGACGGAGAATGGAAGGTGGGACAGTCGGAATCAAAACAAAAAAATAGAATCAAGTGGAGGGCAGTGGGAGTGAGAAGTGGTAGTCAGCGTTCACACGTACATGGTATGGGGTCGAAGACATGACGTAAAATACAACACAACAAAGGGTATCGGGGTTGACAGGTACACACACACAAAAAAAGGTTGAAAACAGGACGTGAAATGTAACACAACAAAGGGTGTCGGCGTGCACAAAGATATCTAGAACAGGGGACGTGACGTAAATTAGAGTGTGGAAGACGAGACGTGGAGTATCAACACGACAAAGGGTATCAGTCATTGTGAAGCTCAGTAAAATTTCAAATATAGTTTTCCAAAAAAATTAACACCTCAAAACCTCTAAATATTGACAAAATCAGCACATTGAAACGGGGGTTTCCGTGCAGAATAACATGGGCGATCGTGAACCAACATATTTACATTCTCTCCGGGGGCATAAAAAATTAAGGTTTATATGGTTTGACCGTCTCCATCACAGACTGTTCCAAAATCAATATAGCCACCAAAGCCGCAGCGAAAGCCGTGTGCAACGGACCGCGCAAATCACGTGACAGCTCGCACCTCACGTGTGCGTGTTTAACCAATTGACAGGAAGTATGACGTCATTTCTGGCTGGGGACTTGGAAGTCGGTCATTTTTGAACAGGATTTCTAAGGTTGAAGACATCTTTAACGTGAGCCTTTTTCGTTTCCAACCATAATAGAGCTTAAATCCTTTGGAAACGAAGCAACGAAAACGTGAAATGTCAGTAAGTGAACTGGATGATGTAAGTGAACAGTAAGTGAACTTGGAGAATTATTTGAAAAACGAAATTTTGATTGAACCCAGGCTGTGTAGAAAACTGATGGAATTATCATTTTGTTTTTTACTATTCAAAGTTTAAAAAGCTTAGAATTTCTATCCACAGCTTGTATGAGAAAAGAAAGCTCATTTTAAAATATATGCAAAGCGACGTTGGCTTTGCGAGTACTGGCAGGTCGACTGACTAACCACTGTGGCCGACTGACTAACCACTGTGAAAAATCAGTGCTAGCCGATGAGGCCAGACACGCAGAGACAAAGAGAGCGCTGGTTATTGATCCAGGTTGTGTGAGCAGGCTCTGGTCGAAAGGCTAAAAGAGACAGCGCTGGCTATTGATCCAGGTTGTGTGACGAGAGTGACTGTTCTGTTCAGACGTATGAGAGAAGTGATTTTACCAGAAATATTTATGTCTCAAGACAGCATTTCTTCAGAATTAGAGAGAGAACTTCTAGAATCGCAAGTTGCTCATAAAAATCTATTAGAGAACGAATAATATTTCTCAAAATGGAAAGTGACAATTCTCTCAGTTCGAATGCAACAAGAAGCTATTGACGATCGTATTAAATATTATGCTGATATGATAACCTACCTCAGCATAAGAAAAACCGGTGTCTTTTGTTAAAGAAAAATGTCTCATTCATGATTCATATGCAAGAAGGATGATTCTGCTGTCAAACGCCTTTTACCACTTCCCCAAGTTTCATAAACTGAGAATGAGTTTTGATGATTTACTGAACAAACGCCATAAAATTCTAACCTACATGTCTGAGAATGAAGAATTTAGAAAGTTCTGGCAATCTGGAGTCTGATTGCTTTCAAGCTTTGGCGGACTGGTAAAACCGTTCGGATCCGAACGGTATCTAAAAATAGTTCTTACCTCACCTGCTTCAACGTCCTGCTTCGCTGTATTGGTAAAACCGTTTGGATCCGAACGGTATCTAAAAATAGTTCTTACCTCACCTGCTTCAACGTCCTGCTTCGCTGTTTTGCTTCACCTACTTAAAGGCTGTCTCAGACGGCCGCTGAGAGAACTTTGAAGAGATCTTGTGATTATTGATTCAGGACTCTGATAAGTGATTTTAGTGGCTGTCTCGAATTTACACCACTCAAGCCTGAAAAAAAAAAAAAAAAAAAAAAGTAGCAAGCAGGCCCCGCCTAAAGGCTAAAAATATGCTAGAACTGTGCCATTGTTCCGCGCTGAACAGCGACCTAGAAAGACCCTCCACAGAACTAAAAATACGTCAGAACTGTGCCATTGTTCCGCGCTGAACAGCGACCTAGAAAGGCCCTCAACAGGGCCGAAAATAATACTAAGGGAGGTAACTCCTGCACACACACACCCCCCACCCACACACACACACACACCCCACGCATGCACACCCCCACCCAACCCCACCCCACCCCACGCACACACACACCCCCACGTGCCCCCAACCCACGCACGCACGCACATATAACTTTTTCTGATTTTTACACAAAAACAAGAGAAACTGATTAATTAATTTTTTTTAATTTATGATTTTAATTTGGTTTAAAAAATGAAGGCCGAATTAGCTACAGAGCTTATTAATATACTTTATGAGTTGGATTGGGAGAGAGAATTTGATAAAGATCAGTTAAAGAACAGGTTTGAAGAATTAATTACTGATCTCTTTAATCGTATAGACATGCGAGAAGATGTATTGGAAGCTATCAGCAAAATACCAGATAATTGGCCCAAACCAGTTGTAAAGTTGTTTGCTATTTTAGTTGATAATATAGCTCCTGAAAATGTTAATTTGACTGTTTCTACTACCCCTGAAGGAGTAGCTTTTCGCTTTAGTGAAGATCAGGTTTTACGATTAGAAAAGACTATGAATAAGAGCTGAATTTACAATTATTTTTTTATTTATTTTAGATTTAAAAATGACTGCCGAACTCAGTGAATCTGATTTAAAGAATTGTAATGAACTATTTGACGAAACAATGAAATTATTAAACATTGATTTTAGTGAATTTTTGTTTGAGAATGATGTAGACAATATAATAAAAGATAATAGTGAACTATTTAACGAAGCAATCAAAGTGATAAACATTGACTGTAGTGATTCAGAAAAAGCTAAAATATTGGCGGGTGTTATTGTAAGGTTAACGTGTCTTGAAGTGTTGCGGCACTTGGGTAAAGAATAAAAGCCTGTTTTACTTACTTTTATATACATTTATTTTTTTGATTTACGTAAATATTGTGGCTTTAAAAATGACGACCACAAGTAAATTTGAGGGCAGAAAACTATATACAATGGAAGAAATATTTGATAGTGACAAACAATTAAGCAATACGTTTAGTGAAGTAGACATGAATATCATTAACTCTACAAACGTTCATGAAAGCGTGGCACATGCTATCTCTAAAATCCCAGAGTTTCTTCAGATGGAGCCGCCAGTAAAAGTGTTGTTGGCCGTTCTGATTGATTATATAACGCCCGATGATACTAACATGCCAGTCTGGGTTTCAACAAGGCAGAAAGAAGTAATCAGCTATCATGACTTTAACTCTAACTGGGCTGACTACATGCTTACACAGTTTAACCATGCAAGTGAAGAAGCAAAGTTAAGGGGTTCTGGCTGGTCTGAAGGGACAGTCCTTGAAATCAGATTGAGACAAACAAAGTTCTATCCCATAGTTGGCAATTTCTTCCTTCCTTTTCCAAAAGGTTGATTTTAAAACGAGCAGTCTTAAACTACAAATTTGACAACTGTTTTTTTATGTGGTGTGTTTTTAGCGCACACATCTTTTAAAAATCAGCAAACGTTTTTCCCAATTTGAACAATAAAAGAAAGGTAAACTTTGATAACAAACCCTTTTCCATAAGTAAAACATTTTAAATCTCATTTGAAGAGCAAAACAAACCAATCACGTAAAGTATAAAAAGGGTCTGAGAACCCAATCTAGTCCTCTGGGGTTTCTCCCAACGCCCACTTTTGGCGTTCCCTTAAAAAACGTAGACTTGATACTTTTTACAGTAGTAAAAAAGACCTTATTATTAATTAGAACAAAAAGCAATTTAGGGTTTTTTTACATCAAAGATCATGCAACAAGGGCTTTGTAGAAGATTTTTGGGTCAAATCCCCCCTAAGAAGCAGCTGCCAGTCATAGAATCTTTGTAAAAGCTTGAGACGTGAATAAATCCTTACACCTAACCGGGGTCTAAATTGTTTTAAGAATATACAAAAATCGAGACCCGTACAGGGTTTATGCGACTTTAAATCGCTCTTCCGCGTACTAGGGCCCCAAAAAACCAAGAACGAAAACAAATTATTAACCCCCCATTAGACTTTTTTAAGCGTTTATTTGTTGTTAGGTCAGACGGCCAACACAAAAATGCCTGAGTTTTACAAGCCCCAACGCAGCAGAGTTTTTAGAGGGCAATAAAACAATTCGCAATCATTTTCCCAACAACGAACCTTTCAGACATTGTTATGCTCCTGAAGACCAAGAACGTTATGATTCACCACAACTGTTATTTGCAATAAAAAATTTTTAGGCAACGCAGTAAAGCCCACGATACTTTAGGGAAATTTTAAGGGGCAGCAAAAACAATTGAATTTTCAACTTAAGGTTGCCCCTATCACATGGAAATCCCTACTTCTTTCATAACTTCGAGGCTCGTTTCCATTTTATTATGCAAGCATGACTTCGAATATAAGAGGGTTACCTGCAGGGCACAATCTTCAGAAAATAAATAACTTTTACTTTGACCTTTATCCTTTTATGACTCACCCAAAACCACTGAGGGCTATTTAGATAAGTTGCAGGATTCTACAAGCCTTTCCAATCACTAAACAATACTTGACCCATTTTTAGTCGCAAGGAGTTTACCCTTATGAATACAAAACTCGGGGGAACAAGTTTGACGAAGACTCGCTTCCTCCAAAAGGCCTTTCTTTTTGTCTTAGAGGTAAAGACAAATGACTCTGAATATGAAATGCCAGAAGGCCGGGACAAAAATTTCCACGTGAAACGAGGGGCAATCCCGATCAAATTTTTGGCGACATGTGTTTAAATTGGCAGACGTTTTTCGAATAAAGATCTACATGCATGACACTTACAACTTAGACCGCCATTACTCTCTCCCCGGGGTTTATTTTGGGGAAGCTTTTTTAAAGTCTACAAAAAAACAGATTGACTTAATTTCGTTTTCCCCACATTTCAGAGTTTGAAGACGGGCTGGGGGGGGAGGCTTTACATGGCCTCACATCCTTACTGCAAAGCCAAAACAAAATTTAGAACACTAGATCCCACTAAACCATCCAACGTCAATTACTTAGATCTAACAATTTATGGGGGGGCCCAGAGTCAAGTTTCCCCAAAGAATTCGGATGTACACGGGGCATGGTAAAAATAATTTTAAAGGGAGCAAAAAATGGTGAAAGTTTGAGTCAGTCAACAGTGGTTTTATTTTAGAAGTAGACTGAATATCCTATGACTCCCAACGATTATCCCCTGCCGCAGAAAGATTAAAGATGACCTTTTAAACCGCCAAACTTTTTCCCAACTTAGACATAAAACTAAGTATTTTTGCTTTACAGACTGTTACAGTTTTACTAAGACACGGACAAACTAAGATGTTCATAAAAATTTTTTTGATAAAGACCCTTTATGAGGCCATAATCAAAAGAATACGACTTAAAACCCCAAACCCCCTGATGCTTAGAAAAAGACTTTTTAAATGATGAAAAACAGCTGTTTTGGGCAAAACCGGGGAAAACGCACAACCGAAAAAGATGTTAAATTGTTACAAAAGAAAACCAAGCCATAATTTGCCTCAAACCAAACAACAAGACTTTAGAAGATTTAACGAAGTGGTTGGCATTATGATGAAGAAAAAAGATTTTAATTTGGACAACCGGTTTTTATGGGTTTTACCGTTTGGGTTTTTTCAAATTTAAATGATTTTAGAATTTCTGTTGATACTTTAAACCACTGCCCCGAAGCAAAGCCCTTTACACAGACACGATCTTTTACTAACGCCCCCCACAGAAATTCTATAAAGACTTAGAACAGAATAGCAAAAGGGAACAAAGGGTGGTACACACCTCGACTACCCCTAAAGACAGCCCTTCCATTAAACGTGAACAAAAAGTAATTGAAAGATGAAGGTTAACTCAATGGCGTTATCAAAGAAATGTTGGGGGGGGGGTCAAAAATGTAACGTTGCCAGCCAACTTCTGAATGAAAAAGCTAAGGGCATAAGTAAAAAGGGTTTTCAAAAAAAATAATCCACATAACTACAAGCAAGCTCTCTTTGAAAAAAAAAGTATTTCATCACACAAATGTTAAAACTGCCTCTACCTTCATCAAGTAAACCAACTCCGTTAACAAAAAATCACTAGTCCTAACAAAAAAGAGAATTACGTCAGTCCTGGTTTTCATATCTGTGGACATTGGGGGAACTTTAAAAGATTAAATCGACTGACTTGGCCTGTACTTAACTAAGAACCTAACTGTACTTAATTAAGAACATAACAAGAACTAACTTAGGAACCTAACTTACTTATTTTAAAACTTATTTTTTTTGTTTAAATTGTTTTACTTGCCTTATTTTTTAAAAAGACTTTCTTAACTAACTTTTAAATTTTACTTATTTGTTTTCTTACTTTTACATCTAGTTCTTAAAAACTATTACAAAAAAATGGTCTACTGCAGGAGGTGCTCTCTTTTTGCAGAAGTCGGCTCTTCTTCTTTTATGGGGGCTTGCGCTTTGTTGTTGGTATGGCGTTAGACATTTTTATGCTAAAACTCCCCCACCAACAACAACAGCGGGAAAACCTAAAAATACATCTTAAAGGGGGGTGATTGTGTTTTTTTGTTAATTTTGTTGTTTTTGGTGCTGGTGATGTTGTATTCATCTAATAAAATTTTGTTTTTCTGTTGGTTTATTTTCTCAGTCTGTTCCATTCAGCCCGTTTTCGCCCCGCCTCCCACTCCCGGGGTTTTTAGACTGTAACTTCTCCCTTGTGGCACTTCTGCCCTGTGCTACTTCACTTTTGGTACATTTGTCCGCGGGTTGTCATGTGCGTCTTCTTCCCTGAGCCATTTTTTTAAATTTCTTAAATTTTTTATGACAAAATTAAAAGTTAAAAGAATTAATCCCATGATGAATGGGCATAACTAGCCCCAAAACTGTAATACTGCACATCAAATTTCTAGGACTTTTTAAAACCGGATCTTTTGAAAGCTTTTTTAAATCTTCTTCGAATCAACGCGCCATCTTACTTACTAACTTTGCAAAAGGGTAACATTGTCTGACCCACCGAAACAACCCTTTTTTGATCCAGCTGTGCTTCGTACCTAGGTAGTACTTTCCCCGTCTGAAGTAGGCATTGTTGGATCTGTTCAATACTTAGTTTAACGCCCAAATACGTTTAGTTTTTCCACCCGGCCAGAGAGTATAATCTTTCTTTATGGCAGTGACTAGGGGGAGTTTCTTGTCCTCACACTTTAAAAAGTTCGCACAAACCATTTTTTTAAAAAAATAAAAAATAATTTTAAAAACTTTAAACCAGATTTAAAGTTGGTTTTTAGCAGGCCTGTTTTGGTGTTTTAGTTTATTCAACCCTTGCAAAAAGTTTGTTAGGAAAAAAACCGCCCAACATGGGGAAAAAAATTCGCCAAAAAATAGTTTCAACTTTTTTTTTAGCTTTAACAAAAAAAGATTTTTTGATTAAAAAGCACATAACATCTTTGTTTAAAGATTATTTTAATTTTTTTTTAGTTTAAAAAAAAAATGAGTGAAAAAAAATTATCAATACGATTTTCCACCTTTCTGTAATTGGGCCTTAGTAAGGCTTAGTGTTTAGCAAAAACAGTTTAAAATGAAGCCCGGGTGACCTGGGAAGGTTAGACTTGAGGGTGTTTTTAAGTTATAGTTGTAAATTTCGCAGGGATTGCATCAAAAAACTTTCTTGTTGCACAGGGGGATTATCCCCCGAAAATATTTGTTCATAGAAGATTAATTATAAAAAAATAATTTATAAAAAAAATGGCGGGAGTATTTTGATGGGGAGGAGGGCTATTGTTAAGCATTGGCCTTCTTGGAAAAAAATTAAATGTTTTTGTAAATTTCGGTCCGATGAAGAGGAGAGAACGTCAAAACAAGGGAAGGAAGATTTAGCTAAGGGGAAAAACCTTATGAGAAAAGGAGGATTGCTCATTAGCTGTTTAATAAAAAGTTAAAAAGAACAGGGGGCATGCAAGCACACATTTTCAACGTCGAGAGCAATGAAAGAGTATTAAATTAGTGAAGGAAAGAAGTTTCCAACATCCCCCCGCCCGAACGTCTGACTTTAGAAACCATCAGAAGAACAAAAAAAGCAGAAAATTTTTATTTTGGGCTATGGGAGCAATCATTTTTCCGCATTTCAATCAAAAAATAATTAAAAAACAATTAAAATCATTCTTCTTTGGAAATACGAAACACAAAATAATTATTTTCCCAAAGGTTTTTGGGAAAGGGAAAAACGCATTGAAAAACTGAGTAAAACTGCTAGAGTGTTGAATCAGATCGAAAAAAGGGTTTCAAACAAGCAATTTGGGAAATAATTGTGCTCCCCCAAAAATAATAAGGCCTAGATTTGTTAAACCGTTCAAAGACACCCCCCCCAAAGGACTTGCTGAACTCCACATGTAAAGTTAGAAGAAAAAGTTTTAAAAAATTTTCCTTTTCAGTTTTTAGACATGGGTTCAAGATACAAAGACGCGAACCTTTAACGGATAAAAGCTCAACTGCTGTGGCTGTGGCTTTACAACAAATATACATGCGAGGCCCATTAAAGTATCCTAGAATTATCCAGGTTGATGATGGAAAAGAGTTTTAAAGGCTCTGTAAACCAACTGTTTTTAAAACATCATGTTACAGTTAAGAGAGGGATCCAGGCAACCATCGATCACAGGCCCTAGTAGAAAACTTTAATAAGAATCTAGCTGAATGCCTGTTTACCTATCAATATCACAGAGAAATTATGGACAGAACGCGTAACACAGAATGGGTTAGGAGATTGCCAGCATCTTACGTGCCATGAACAATGAAGAAATTAAAGCAACAGGGTTGAAGCCAGTGAATGCAATCAAATTTTAAAAAAATTAGCATTACTGAAGACATCCAAGGTAAAACAAAAACTCTTGCCGTTTGGACTAAAAATAAGATACTTGTATGCTCCTGGAGAGGCAGAAGGTGATGTAGAATTAGAGCCACAGATCCCATATGGAGCGTAGATGTATATGAAGTTGAAAGAATTATGAAAACAGACCCTCCCGTATATTATTTAAGAGAAACTCTCTCGTCTAAAAAGCCTGCCCCTAAAAGATCGTTTGTTCGTGAAGAGCTGCAAGTTGTCCCACCAAACACAGTGAGTTAACAAAAAAAATAGTATTTATTTTTTTGCTAAACTTATTTGTTTAGCCTATTTTGGTTTTAACTGATCGTGTGTTTGTTTTTCATGTTCTGTTTAATTGCATCAGTGTCTACCTGTCGTGAAGTAAAAGTCTTTCTCCACTCCCTTTGAAGTTCAATTTTTTGCCGCCTGTAATCCTCACCGTCAGCCATAAGCTTCTGAAATTCTTCGTCTGTAATGTTTTCATCCTGTAGTGATTTGCTTATTCTTAATCTTAATGAACAAAGTTTTGCTGATGCTAGGGCTACAATGGCGGTGTCCTTTTGTAATTTAGGAGTTTATTTTTTTTAAACAGCACTTACAATCATAGACATGGCCCCTTTAAACCCTAACCCGAGGCCTCCTAATGCTAAGGAGACTGGCGCTCCAGCCCCGGTGGCTAAAACAGCAACACTAGATCCAGCACTTACGCTAGCTACAGCCGATGGGGCCAGTAATTACATAAGAAAGGGTATTTAAAGCTTATAGCATATTTCTTTCTAGTAAACTCTATACTTATCCAAGTCGCTTTCTATTTCCTTTTGAAGTTCAGTTATTTGCTTTAATCTAAACTGTTGAACCTCCATTTTTAAATAAGATTATTTTATTAATTAATCTTGTACATATCTTCTTATTAATCCCTCTGGCAGCACTTCATTAACAGAGTAAAACGCAATAAAATCAACATACTTAATGAGAATAAAGCGAGTACTGTTTAGTTTGTCTTTGTCAACCATCACAGTAACCTTGTCAGATGATACATGGGTGTTTATTTTGTCTCCGGTTTTAGTAATTGCATACGAGCTTAAGAGGACATCCAAGTTTTCAGCCTTTATTTGTATACCTCTGATTAATGTATGTTCTGGCAAAACTAGGATTCGCCCTCCCTCGGAGTAATAAATAAGCGAAAAAGCATCGTCATTTGCCTAGGTAGTGACGATAGCGATGGAGTAAATTCTAAGCCGACGGTGTCATTCCCCACTTCAGCTGACTTCTTTCTCTGTAGCATATATTCAGAGCCCTGCATAGTTATTTGAATCTGTTTTTTTGTTGTGTTCCTGGAACTAGGCTAACAAGATAGGGCCCTGCATTCAAAGCCTTTATAAAATTGTTCTTCTTATCAAAGTTACATTGGGCTTCGTAGTTCAAACTTTAGATTCCAAGCAATTTCAGGAAGCAACGCCCAAGCATTCTCTCTTTTATGAAGTTTGTATTCATGTTTGCCAAAGTCGTTTGCCCTTAAATTTCTTATCTCTTCTAGGGTAGGATATTGCTGTCGTTTTTTTTCTTCAATTTCTGTTCGTTTGTAAACCCCATCATCTGTGTACTCAAATCCAAAAAACATTTCCCGGCACTCCTATTATATCAAACTCGGGTTGTGTCTGCTAGGTTTTTTTAGCTCTACTGCAACGCATTTAGGAGCTAGCTGCGCTTTTGATTCTGGCCCGAGACATTCTTTTTATAATATAAAAATTATAATAAACAAATTGTTATAGGCAATCAATAATAAACAAATTATAATAAACAAACGTATTGAACTGGAGGGTCAGTCCGTAAGCATAGCTTAGCGTGCTTAGATTTTTCTAACTGCTCTTTTATTTTTTTTTAAATCATCTTTGTCCCTTATTATATAATTTTCACTTAAACATTCTTCAAAACTATCTTTGTCCTTAGTGTAAATAATACAACGATTTTAACTGCGATCTAAAGTCTTTTAAGACTGCATTGTATTTCTGAGTTAAGAGCCACACAGAAACTAAATGCGTGACGGCCGCTAAAGGATAGCTTTGACAGAGCTTTTCTTTTTTTAACAATGTCTCGTTCAGCCGAACAGTCATCAATAATAAACAGTGTTTCGTTCCCTCAAATAGTCTATAGTAATGCTCCAAACAGTCGCTCAGTTTGTCACTAGGATCAATAGAAATATATTCTTGTCTGTCCAAATTAAACTTCCTTTCTTTGTAAGACTTGTTGTGCTTAATGGTTTGGCAGAATATAACAATGTGTTCGTAGTGAAACCTGTATATTGTTTGTAACAAATCAAGTACGAAGACAGTTTTCCCACACCCAGTAATCCCGCAGATAAGAGAACAGTGCGGATCTTTAGGAAGAAACTTCAAGCTATCCATCTGTTTTTATTAGAATATTTCTTCTGCATTTTAAAAGGCCGCATCTTTTAGCCTGTTTTCTTCAATGTTTAACTGAGCATCACAAACCATAAAAATGTGCATTTTTATTGGGCCGTTTCCGTCTGCTTTCTTGTGAATATTTATTTGTATACGTCTTGCCCTATCCTTTCTCCACTTCCAAACAATCTGTTGTCAAATGTAGATCTTAAATCCAGCCACAGCCCACATTTGGTTATTAAGTAGTCTTCAAGCCTTACATCATAAAGGCGAAGTTTTTTACATACCGATCAACTGCAGGATCTCTTTGCCTACCTCCAGCGAACAACTTTCTTATTTCATCGAAGTGTTGGTGAGGTAAAAAGCCGCGCCCTGAATACAGCCGATCAGACTTGCCATTTATTACGCAGTCAACCTTCTCAATTTTTGGATTATATAAACGCTTCTGATTCTCTCTGAAAAGGAGTTGTTCCTTCAGTAAACAAGAACAAAATTCCTTTTAAAGACTTTAAAGACTTATTTAAATAGATGTTCCAAAGAGTGTCTCGCTTGTTTCTATTTTCTGTAACATAAGTGTATAACCCTTTCATAATAAATAACCGTTTTACTTTTATACTGGGTTAAGATTGTTCTGGCCAGTTCAGGGTTAGTAACAACATCAAACTCAAGAGAGATGTCACTAACCGCGTATTTAGCTTCAGGGTCTTCAGACAGAACGACAGAACTGCTAGGATTAAATGTCAGTTCATAAGTAAGTTTTTCTTTTAGTGCACTTGGTAATATGGCATATGCGTTTTTAACAACTCAAAATCTAGAGGGATGCAAAATCTGTTGCCAAATGCTTCTGCTACTGCCTCATCTTTAACATCATGCTTTGCATCCCCCGCTTTAAGCCTGTGCTTAAGGCCGTTTGGACTTTGTATCCCTGATAATACTTTCTCTTTCTTTCTTTTTAGGTAGCCATAGATCAGAATAGAGGGCAAAAATGTCTGCCTCGCCTAGTACAAAGACTGCTGTGCCCTCCAGGTTAATTGTTATATGCTTAACGATTGCCCTGCCTAAATTAGCAACAACAGTAGCATTAGGATCTGCCGATGTATATCTATTTTGATGATAGTTTAGCGGTGCCTGGCATTATAACATCGTCAGCGCCAAGATCGGGGAAACTTGATATTAAAGTTTGTCCAGGCTCAACTGTTGATGGAGTATTTACACTAATTACAGTCTGCCTTATGCCTATTACGCCATGGGGTTCCTTTTTTTTCTGTATGGATCGAGGTCACAACCGTATGAGTTCATTTTTTATAAAACAAAAAGAATATAAATAAAAAATATGGATGAGGATTTTGACCGATTGATCCTGTTGAAGAAGAAGAAGATGAAACAGAACTGGGCCCTTCATTGCAGGAAGAGCTTGAAGGGAGCAGCAGCAGGTCAAGGAGTAGGATTAAGTCAAATCGATTGCTAGATAGAATTGAATCATTATATAGCCATATGGGGCGCGAGCAGCCAGAAGCACTTTGGGTTTTGATTTTTCAAAGATAAAAAATAATCATTTGTATGTAAGAACAGTAAAGGAAAGAGTGTACGGCTTACTGCAAAACCAGATCCAACCAGTTTTTAAGCAGGGCCACAATTCTTAGAGTCTCCCTGTTGTTGACCAAAGGCAATTAAACTTTATTGACAAATTTAAGGACTGAGGCTGTTAGTCTTTTACATAACTTAAGGCAAGAGTTGCCAACACAATCTGAAATACAAAACATACCTCTTCAAGAATTAAATCGAACAGCAGATGAACTAATAGCAGAAATTGAAACGAGTTTTAATGAGGAGACACGTTAAAAACAATTAATGATTCCACTGCTATGCGTGAAATCCTGGGGCTTAATGAGGCTTTATGGACAATAAGGGGTTGAACTAACAAACAATTTAGCAAAACTTGGAGAGCTGGATAGAGAGATAGAAGAAGAAAAAAATAAACTGGCTGATGCAGATGATAGCAATTTAGGGCGAGAAGAAAAGTCTAGAATACAGCAGAAAATACAAGATTAATGCTACAAGGGCGGCCAGATTAGATTGTGCTGTCTACTAACAGGGCGCAGCTAGCATCACAAACAATCAGAATAAGAGAAACTATAAACAGAATACTTTATGAAAACACTACGCTAGCTGAAAGAATAAGGACTCTGTTCAGGGAACAGGGGATTAGAATAGTTAGTATATAACAGCTGTTGGGTTTGCTTATCTCTACACTCGTTTTGCTTTAACAGTAGTGCGTCGGCAGGGCCAGTAACGCCTCCAACACCTCAGCCTGGTAAAAGTTGGATTAGAAAACAATTGCATCATCTAGCAAGCCTATTAAAGAAGTTAGCAGCCAAAGCGCTTGATGCTCTGCCTGGCATAATAGGCAGTGTTGTTAGTTGGGTTTTGTTACTATAGGCAAAGTTGCTGGCTATATGGCTGACCATCTGTGGACGTTAGGAGTGCTGGCTGCTGGATTAATTTTTAGTGAAATAAAGAATAGCTAATCCAGTAAAAGTTAAAAATACAACAAGGGCTGTCTTTTCACTAGTATGGCTGTCAGTGTGAGGCAGATCAACAGGTGGGGTGCGCTTTCTGGGCTGCTTTCTGGCTGTGGGTCACTTATAACTGGATCGCTTTCTTCAGGGCTAGGTACTTTCTTTAAAATAGATGGAGCAGGCCTTGTGTTTAAGCTTTGATTGTGCCCTAAGTTTTGGCCGTCACCAGCTATAAGGATTTCATTGTTATAATTCTGTATCATACCAATCTGCAGTCTAAGGTCAGAAGGCAGCATGTATAATCCGTGACCTACAACAAAGTCAACCTTTGACCTAGCATGTGCAAGAACGTCTTGATACTTTGTATGCTGGCAGGCAAATCAACAGCTGAGTTAATAGCATCTTCTAAATTGACTAAAAATTGTTTTCTGGCATCAAAGCCTGTAGACTGATCTAGTATGCTAGACTTAGTCTGTGCTTGTGCTCCTAATAGACACCAAACGTATGTCCGTATGGAGTCATTGAGTCTTTGCACTCCTGACATTGTTAGGAGCCTTTACTTTGATCTAAGATAAATGTTGTCCAGGCTTTAGGATGGTTTTTGTTCTATGGATCCCAATCGAACTTGTTTGTCTGGTTGAAAAGAGGTGTGGCCAGGCCAGTAGTCATAAGTTATTCTCTTTTTTACGCCCCACAAATACAATGTGCCTAACCCTGATTGCGGTCTAACTTTTGTCTAAAATCAGTTGAAGGATTAATGTTAAATTCATTGCAGATTCTTTCATATGCATTATTGTCCATTGGGCTGTTGAATGGATTAAACGCGCTGTCGTTAGGAGGGTTACATTTAGTTCAGTTAGCTATTCGTCTGTACTGGTAATAAACATGAAGTTGTATTACTGACCTTACTAAAAGATTGGGGTGGTTTAAATGGTTTGCATATGAAACACCGCAGCCAGTAGTTGCGCAGTAAATGGCAAAATTTAAACTGATTCTGGTAAAACGTCATAGGGCGGGATGCCCATGCTGATGGCACTCTATCATTCTTTATTGGCGGATTTAAATATTTAGTTAGTGGGTTTACAAGTCTAACTTGGAAGCCGTATGATTCATCTACTGCAATAGTTAGATTGATGAAGTCTAAATATTTAGGATTATAAAACGCCTCTACATTGTAAGTGGCACTTTCGTTATATTTAAATGGTTCAATTTTTTTAATTAGTTTTTTTAAATAGTTATTAAAAAGGATGTACATCTATATAACCAAGCAAAACGAGCGTGTGTTCTTAACGTACCCAATTGACAATAGGCGCGGGAGTTGTAGGGCTGCTCTTAAAGAAATTGGCTTTAAAGTTATGTGGGTTAACATATCTGAAGGGGTCCAGAATAATTGGATTAATGTTAATGATGAACAAGGCAATCAAGTAAGTCATATAACAATACCTGATGGTTACTACAACTTTTGTTCTTTAAAAGAGGTACTTAGCGAATTTGGCATACTGCTGAGAATTAATGAGGCAAACCTCAGAATTACCATACATTTTCCACTAGAAGAAAGAAGAGAGTACACTTTACCTAGAGGACTTGCTCGAATCTTAGGCTTCACAGTAGTGATAAAGCTTATAGATTTAGTGCGAAAGAAGATGTTTATCAATTTGAAGGCAATAAACCTTCTGATTTTCTCGTGAACCCAATTTTGTATGTCCATTTACAGCAGTTAAAAACAGATACTAATTTGTTTAACGGATACCCATCTACTGTTCTACGGGCGTTGCCGTCAAATTAAGGCAGGGTTTTGCGATTATCAGTTATATACATTTGGCGGAGACAGTGAATTTAAAGAATTAATTGAGGACTCTTTAAATTCATTAGATGTAAAAATAACTAATCAAGACGGAAAGCCAGTTGATTGTTCTAATTTATTAATGGTGTTAGAAGTAAAAGAGCGTACTGTAAACCCTTATTTTTTATGTCCCTGAAAGAGAATGTAAATATGTTGGTTCACGATCGCCCATGTTATTCTGCACGGAAACCCCGTTTCAATGTGCTGATTTGTCAATATTTAGAGGTTTTGAGGTGTTAATTTTTTGGAAAACATGTGTTAAATTTGGCCAAAACTGATATGAATGGACGTGATTTGTATGTGAAAAAGGGGGTTTTCGGGCAAAATAAGATGGGTGGTCGTGAACGAAGATATTTACATTCTCTTTCCCCCCTCTGTCTAACGGATGGATATCAAAACTGATTGAAGCTCACTTTTTTTTCCTTTTTTTTCCCTCTCTCTCTGTACATCTTTCTGTCTACCTTTACCTCTTTCTCCTCCCCCCCTTCTCTATCCCTCTCTCTCTCTCTCTCTCTCTCTCTTCTCTCTCTCTCTCTCTCTCTCTCTCTCTCTCTCTCTCTTATCTCTCTCTCTTCTCTTTCTCTCTCCCTCTCTCTCTCTCTCTCTTTCTCTCTCTCTCTCTTCTCTCTCTCTCTCTCTCTCTACTCTCTCTCTCTCTGTTTCTCTCTCTTTCCTGTTCAGTTTCTTTCTCTCCTTCCCTCCTCTCTCTGCTGTCTACATTGATCTGGTTTCCTCCCTCTCCCCCCTCCCTTCCTCTTATGTCCACCTCCTCTTTCTTTTTTCCATTTTGATGAAATCATGCTACACTTATGCTATTACGCGTACACATACAGATACGATGGGGATGATGCAGATAATATCAGTGGTGGCAACTATTGGTTATTGTTGTTATTATTGTTGCTACGATTCTCAGGGTGGTGGTTTGTTATCTTCTTGTCATTGCTATTGTCACTGTTATTGAGGTCTATCCATCTTACTTGGAAAATTGTGAGTTTTGCATTAGTACTTTGTTTTTGGTTTAGAGTAAAAGCATGTGCGCGCGTACGGACACACGTGCCCGTGCGCGCGCAATACACACACGCGCGCTCGCGCGCGCAATAGCGCGCGCGCGCGCGCACGACAACACAAGCGCACATGCTGTTTATTATTTACGGCGACATTACTAAGTGATTAAAAATTAGCCTTTTCTTAGACATTTTTAAAAGATTAAATAACATTTGTGAATATATCAACAAATGATGTTGACTTATTTCAATCATGTGTTTGATTCTTGATTTATGTATTCATGCATTAGTTCATGGCATTTTTTCACTTGACTACGGATGGATATATAATTAAGAAGCTTACATGTTTCTTCTTCTGTCCTTTCTGTCTGTCTTTACTCTTTTCTCCCCCCCCCCCTCTTTACTCTTTTCTTCCCCCTCCCCACACTCCCTCTCTCTCTCAGTCTCCCTCTCCCCTCCTCTCTCTGCCGCCTACTCCATTTGTTTTCCTCCCTCTCTCTCCCTCCCTCTTCTCTTACTTCCTCCTCCTCTCTCTCTTCTATTTTTGATGAACTCATTTTACCACTTGACTTACGCCATTAGCTGTTGCTGTGTGTGTGTGTGTGTGTGTGTGTGTTGTGTGTGTGTGTGTGTGTGTGTGTTGTGTGTGTGTGTGTGTGTTCTAGTTTACCCCATGCAGGTGCTCTGTAACTGCATATTCTCAAATGGAATACAGATGGTCACTTATGTGCATGACGATGGTGACGACGTAGATAATGTCGGTGGTGGCAACCATGGCAATTGTTGCATTTTTGTTATTTCTTGTTCTTGTTCTTCTCAGGGTGGTGGTCTTTGTCTTCTTGTCATTGCTATTGTTATTGTTATTGAAATTGCAAGGTGGTTCATATCCATCACACTTGAAAAATGTTTGGTTTATCGGTGAAAACGTACATGTGTGTGTGTTCGTGCGCATGTTCGTGCGCGCGCACACACACAGATACAGAGATGAATATAGCGTGCAGGTAAAGAGATTTTTTTCCCGTCCTTCTCTGTTCATCTGCCTCCGTCTGTAATAGCCCTATTTCCAATATGGTATTATGTTTGGATTTGTGCATTAATTAACAAGTAATCAAAGCCCCGTGCTCTCCAGTGCGGTGTCATTTATAAAGAATAGGTTTTTCCTCCATTCTTTTGTTTGGTTATTAGGTTGTTGTTGTTGTTGTTGTTGTTGTTTGTTGTTGTTCGTACATAGTATGCCTTTTGTGCGTATGGTTTCTCTTCATGTATGGAACGCGGTGTATTGCAAAGAATTGGTTTCTTTTTAATCCAGCCCACCTCAGTTTCATTTACCTTTTATCAACAGCAATGCATTTCTGTTGCTATAATTGTTGTTGTTGTTACTTCAAGGTGAAATGATTTCTCACAGACAAAAATTATGGACTGACTTATTACTTTTATGTGAAATACCACATTGTTTTTCAATTTGTATAAGAAGTGATGTACGAGTAACTTATTTATGCAAAATGCTGACGACTTAATATGGCATCAATAACGATTTCGTCCTGAATTGCCAGGGACTAGGAGACCTTCAGAAGAGAGAGACGTATTTCATTTCTTAGAAAAACAGTCACACTGTATCTACTGCCTTCAGGATACTCACTTCAATGAAAAACTTGAAAGATATGTAACGTCTGAATGGGTGATATAGATGTTTCTTCTCCTCCTTTAAGTCAAATGCAAGGGGGAGTTGCAATATTATTTAATAATAATTTCGAATTTAAAATTAACGAAATAGAAAGGGACTCAAATGGAAACTATATCATTATGTCCATGACAACCTTCGAGAGAAGATTCTGCTTGTAAATATTTACGGTCTAATAAAGATAATCCTGAATTTTACGCAAACGTAAAGGGCAAAATACAGAATATGAAAATCATACACTTGCTTTAGTTGGTGACTGGAATCTTGTCCTCGATCCCTACTTAGATTATGATAATTATAGCAATATAAACAATCCAAAGGCAAAAGAATGTGTTGAAAACATGATGGCTGATTTCGCTCTGTTAGACGTTTGGCGAGATAATAATCCACATTTAAAACGCTATACATGGCACAGATCATCACCTTTAAAGCAGAGTAGGTTAGATTTCTTTCTTTTCTCAGAAGACTTATGTTGAATTTGAAGATGCAGATATTACACCTGGATATCGAACAGATCATTCAATGGTTGTTCTGAATTGAAATTTGGGAAAGCTATTAAACACAACACATTCTGGAAATTTAATTGTGAATTGTTAAAGGACAAACAATATGTAGACGAAGTACATAATTCAATCGATGAAATCATTTGTGAATATTCGAAAGAACAGTATGACGTAGAAACACTCTCTCGAATCCCACTTAAAGATGTTGAACTTACTGTGTCAGATAAAGTTTTTATTGACTTTTTGCTCATGAAAATAAGATCGAAAACTATTGCCTATGCTATCATGAGGAAAAAAAAGGCTTAAAAAAAGAAGATGATTTATTAAAAGAAATCGCTGTATTAGAAAAGAAATAAAACAGAAGATGATTTTAAATTATTTAAAGAAAAACAACAACAACTAGTTACACTCAGAGAGAAGAAAATACGGGAGTTATATTAGGATCAAGAGCTAATGGATTGCTGAAGGGGAAAAAAATATCAAACTACTTTTGTAATTTAGAAAGAGGCATTATGTTAATAAAGCATGGACAAATTGGTGGACAGCAATGGAACACTTACAGATGAGCACAGTAAAATAAAGAAAGAAGTTCATTTATTTTAAACGACTGTATTCCAAAAGAAACCTAGATACATGTGACGTAAAAGACTTAATTCAAGAGTGTCCAAAACTATCTAGAGAAGAACAAGATTCCTTAAATGGAGAAATAAGTTTAGAGAAGCGGCTTTGCTTTGAAAACATGAAAAATGGTAAAAGTCCTGGTTCAGACGGTTTTGGAGCTGAATTTTATAAATTGTTCTGGAAAAAACTTGGTCCTTTTGTAGTTCGTGCTCTAAATCAGTCAGTGAAAGATGGGGGGAACTGTCAACCACTTAAAAGAAGGAATTATCACCTGCAATACCTAAACCGGACACATCGAGAGAGATATAAAAATAAATGGAGGCCTATTTCAATTTTAATGTTCTGTATAAAATTGGGTCCGCATGCATCGCAAATAGAATAAAAAGGTTCTTCCGAGCCTAATAGTGAAGATCAGACAGGTTTCATTGCAAATAGATTCTTGGGGATAACATACGGCTTATTTATGACCTAATAAACTATCTGGAAGTGAGACAATTACCGGCTTTTACTCTGTTTAGATTTGGAGAAAGCTTTTGATTCTTGGACTGGTAATTTTTGTTTAAAATTTTGAGAGAATATGGTTTTGAAATAGTATATGTAGTTGGATACAAACATTTTATAAAAACATAAATCAAACTGTTATAGTTAACGGTCAAACTTCGGATTGGTTTCACATTGAAGAGGTTGTAGACAGGAGATCCACTTCGCCTTATCTATTCATTCTATGTGTAGAAATCTTAGCATCATGATAAGAGAAGATAAAGATATAAAAGGTGTTAAAATAAACACAAAGAACTTAAAATATCAACATTTGCCGATGATACACAATTAATGAATAATGGATGATCGAATATCTTTTGAAAGTTCTGTCCAATTTAATAGAGAGATTTGGAAAGTTTTCAGGACTTTTCCTAAATGCAGATAAAACACAAGCAATATGGCTAGGATGTAAGAAAGGCTCAAAATAAAATATATGCAACATTTAAATATACAATGGAACCCTGATAAATTTAAATGTTGGGAATATGGTTTCACAAATGATGTAAAACACTGTGAACAGATAAATTATGCTGAAAAAATATCAGAAATAACAGCCTTGTTTAAAATATTGATGAAAAGATATATTACTCCTCTTGGACGAGTTGCTGTGTTAAAATCGTTGATTTTATCTAAATTGATTCATCTATGGATTTTACTTCCAAATCCACAGATGACTTCATAAATGATTGCCAGAGAATGTGTTTTAGGTTTATTTGGAATGGTTTAACGGGATAAAATAAGTAGAAAAATTGCAATAAAAAAACATAAAGGAGGGGGGTTTAGGCATACCCGATATTAGAAGCATATCATGCTCTAAAACTAACTGGCTGAGAAGATTTAAAACAACAACACACAAGTGGAAAAATATTGCTTGTGTATGTATCCCTTTTTCCAAGAAATAGAAAAATATGGTCCTTGTTATCCTTTGAATAAATATAATATGTATTCTGGAACCATACATCATGGCATATAGAGATTTTTGCAGACACCTGAAAGCAAAAACACAATCGGATGTACTGTCCGAGCCAGTCTTTCATAATGATAAATGTAAAATTGGTAATAATGTAATCAAATATAATTGGACTTGGAAAGGAGTTTACTGTGTTTCACATTTTTATGAAAACGACGGAAGTTTTCTAAGTCTAAATGAATTTAATAGAAAATATGATATGGGTGTATGCTTCTTGGCTTACTACGGCTGTGTAAGTTCTATTAGGAAATTAATACAGCAAACTGGTCTTATATATAATTATCAAAATATGAAAGAAAAACCAAGAGCTCTAAAATAATATACTCTATATCCAAGGGATCAAGACTGTACTATG
Source organism: Conus ventricosus (assembly GCA_018398815.1). Classification (NCBI taxonomy): domain Eukaryota; kingdom Metazoa; phylum Mollusca; class Gastropoda; order Neogastropoda; family Conidae; genus Conus; species Conus ventricosus. Next base: position 11,700,820 of record CM031603.1, on the reverse strand, counting down.
ACGTATTTACATTTGTACAGCAAACTTCCTAATTCGTGCCAGAAAATGGACTGAAAAACTGGGAACAGAAATTTCTTGGGAAAAGGTTTTCAACCAAATTCATAAAATACAAGAAATTAAACTTAAATGGCTGCAGCTTCGTATCGTACACAGGATTCTTGGAACTAACGTAGTTTTAAAGGAAATGAGGATTGTGGGGAATAACAATTGTGATTTCTGTAGAGAAACTAAGGACAACATACAGCATATTTTCTGGGGAGTGTGATTACTCAAAACAGCTTTGGAAAATTTGGAGAGATTGCTAAAATCAAATGCTTTCAGGTACGAACTTTACTTTTTGTGAGAAAGTTATACTTTTTGGACATGATAAAATCATTCTACTAGACTCGGTTTTAGATTTAATAATTCTTTTAGGAAACTGTATATCTATAAATGCAAATTTGACCATTGTCTTCCTGATATAGCCTTTCAAAGGTACCTACTTTCACGTTATAAAATAGAAAAATACAATGCAGATATAAACTGGAATGGACATGTTTTTAAAACAAGAGGTTGCCATATTTACCACTTATAGAAACGGCATGAGAAGTAAAAAAAAAAGGGGGGAAAAAAAGAAGGAAAAAGATGAAAGAAATATGAAATTATAATTACGCAAAGTGATTTGTTCTCCTGTAAATGTTGCATTGATAAAGAAATACTTTGGGTTGGATTCATCAGTGACTACAATGTTTAGAGTGCATTAACAATTATGAACATACATGTATACAAATGTTTTTATTCTTGTGATGTTGCTGTTTACATCTATATGTTGATCGATTGCTGTTCGTCACATAGATGTACGTGTACGTGGTTTGTTTTTGTTTGTTTGTTTGTGTGTTGTGTGTGTGTGTGTGTGTGTGTGTGTGTGTGTGTGTGTGTGTGTGTGTGTGGTGTGTGTGTGTGTGGTGTGTGTGTGTGTGGTTTTCTTTTTTTTTTTCTTTTTCTTTTTTTACATATAGCCCTTTTTTCTTTTTTGTGTATCTTAGGTAAAAAATTATTACTCTATAAAAAAAATACTAGTTCCGCGCAGTGACAAATAATGGATTGTATGACAAATTTCTGCAATAATATCACCTCTTACTTTTAGATTATAAGACTGTAGCGCGTCTAAAACAGATTTAGAATCAACCAAAAATAATACTGAACTAGACTAAAAGGAAGATCAAGCAGAAAATTCAAACCCATCAAAATAGCAATAAGTTCTGCTGTAAATATTGAAAAATGTTTTCCAAGATGGTAAGCCTTTTCTGCTTTTAAAGCTGGGATTACAAATGCAGCTCCAACCATGTCATTATCTAGCTTAGAGCCATCATGTAAATTTTTAGATGGTCCGGGTAGTGCTAAAAAATATGAGCTTTTACAGAAGCAGATAAAGTGGGACCATCATTTTTTCTTTATATTTGTATAATTAGTATCGAAATGGGCTGATAGTAGTTCCCATTTAGGGACTGCAGTGAACAGTACACGAGATGATATATCTTTCTTATTGATTCCTGACTCTTGAAAAATGTCATAAGTGAAAGTGCCTATTGTTTCTAAAGAGGCAACCGACTTTGCTCTTATGGGAAAATCCGTGTCTGATTTTACGCACACTTCATCATAATTTGAATTTGGAACTGATGTACTCCTTAGGACATATTTAGATGATGCAAGTTTCATATTTTCTTCAAAAGGTAATATACCCATTTCAGCATATGTTTTTAATGACGATGTATATACTGGAACTCCAATCGCAAGTTTATAGGCTTTAATGTCTATACTTTGCATTTTTTTTAAGGTATTTTGGGGCAGAGAAGAATACCTCTTGGGCATATGTTAACTTTGAACGAATAAGTGCTGTTACTAGATGTATAAGAGTGGAAATGTCTTGTCCCCACTGGTGTTTGCTGACAATTTTTAGGAAGTTCAGACTCTTTTTAGCTTTCATCATTACGTGTTCTAAATACTCTTTCCATGACAATTTTGATGCAAGGATTACTCCTAAAAATTTAACAGACTGTGCATAATTGATAACTGACCCTTCTAGATTGAAAGAAGGCAAATCTCTGCGATCGTAACCAGAGTCAAAAAGCATCATATGTGATTTCTCTGGAGACAAAGTTAAACCATTTTGAATCATAAAACCATTTATATTACAAATTCTCTTTGATGCAATTTTTTAGTGTAATTTAGCGATCTCATTGGAGTGCGTTTTTTCATAGTCACTTTCATCCATATGCAGATATCATCAGCATATTGAACCAATTCAATATGATTAGAACACAGATGATGGGTAGGTCATGTGTTCCAATATTGAAAAGTATTGGTGCTACTACTGATCCTTGTGGAATTCCCATATGAAGTTGTTTTAATTTTGAGTAAGTGTGTCCTATTTTGGTCTGAATTGATCTTCTGCTAGAAAAGTCTTGAAGTAATTATACATGCAACCTGATAAGCCAATGGATTTTAATTTATAAAGTAGTCTAGAGTGCCATACTTGATCGTACGCTATTTTGATATCAAAGAAAGTAGCCAGTACATTTTTCCTTCTAGCAAACTGATGTTTAATTTGGGTTGTTAATTTGGTAAGGTGATCGATGGTTGATCTGCCCTTACGAAAACCTGCTTGATGTAATGGTATGATATTGTTCTTTTCGCAGTAGTGTAGGAGACGATTTTAAATTATTTTTTCCATCAGTTTCCCCGTATGTGACGTCAGAGCAATAGGCCGATAACTGTTTATGTCTGATTTTGGTTTACCAAGCTTGTGTATGGGAACAATAATAGATTGTTTCCATATTAATGGAATATTTCCAGACGACCAGCATCTTTGTATGAATTGGTGAAGAAAGTTAACAAAATTAGCAGGTAAATGTTTGATTAATTCATTTGATATTCCATCAGGGCCTACTGGAGTTCTTTTTTTTCCATTGGAGAAAAATGACATCTTTCATTTCTTTTAAGGTGATTGGGGCATTGATAAAATGGCTGTTATCTTCTATTGGATCATTGTATATTTCACTGGAAGATTCTTTCTCTCGAAAAACTCTATCCTTTTCTGACAAGCCCTCTTTGCAACTCGTCATTGCAAACATTTCTGAGAAAGCTTCGGCCTTTTGTGATGTTAGAAGGAAATTCTTCATTTTTTACATGTACTGGATATTCTGGAAGGCATACTCCATTTTTCATATCCTTCACTTTTTTCCAAACCTTCTGAGATCTGCATGATCAGAAACTTCGTTTTTACAAAATTAGACCAATACTGCCGTTTGGCCTGTTCGTTGACTCTATTGCTATGTATTTTTGCCTTCTTCATATTTTTGTGTTTTTCTTCATTCTTTTTGTCTTTGAGATATTCATTAAAGGCTTCTTTCTTCAATTGTTTAGCTTCTTGCAAGCATCGTTCCACCAAACATTTCCTGAATATTTATTATCTATCATTTGATTGCACTTCGGTATTGAAGAATCAGCTGCGTACAAAATTATCTCAGTAAATCTTGCATAAACACTATCTATGTTATCCGACTTAAGTTCTTCAATGTTATGCATTGACAACAATCTTTCAAATTTGTCCCAATCCGCATTTCTGTAATTATATTTAGGGATTTTATCTTTTACTGAATCCTGACTTCTGGTTTGTCATTTAAACTGATAACAACGGGAAGATGGTCACTACCCAATGTATCCTTGACAGTATCCCATTCACAGTTGCATGCAATAGCTGGTGATATATAAGTTACAAATCGATGGCAGATGGCTTATGTTTCGATATATCTGGGATTCTAGTTACACTCCCATTATTGAGTAGATATAAAGCAGAATCAATAACATTTTCGACGAAACGGTTATTGATAGACCTGCCAACAGTGCATTCCTTGTCCCAAAAGGGAGAATGAGCATTAAAATCGCCCACTATCAACCATTTCTCTTTCTGATCCTGAATCCTGTTGTGTGTTGTGTGTGTGTGTGTGTGTGTGTGTGTGTGTGTGTGGTGTGCGTGCGTGCGTGCGTGCGTGCGTGCGTGCGTGCGTGCGTGCGTGTGTGTGCGCGCGCGCGCGTGTGTGTGTGGTGTGTGTGTGTGTGTGTGTGTGGTGTGTGTGTGTGTGTGTGTGTGTGTGTGTGTGTGCGTGTGTGTGTGCGTGTGTGTGTGTGTGTGGTGTGTGTGTGTGTGTGTGTGTGTATGTATGTGTGTGTGTGCAACCCACCCCCTTTTTTCTCTCCTGTTCCAATAGTAATGTTAGCCCTTTACTCATTAATCATTCATCACCATCTAGCGTTCGCCACCAATGACTTGTTTGTCAGAACCAAAAGAACAGTCCTCAACCAGCTTGGGAAGTGAACACAAGCCCGTAAAACTCTCTATCAACCTCAACTTGCAGGCTCCTCAAGCAAAGTGTTTTCCCGCTGGAATTACAAAAAGGCGGATTGGACTCTCTTCAAGACCCTCACAGACACATACACAAAGCCAATCAACATCGGCAGAAGGACTCAAACAAGATGGTTCAAGACTTCACAAAGGCCGTCTTGAAAGCTGCTACAGAATCCATCCCAAGAGAAACACGCAAAAACTACAAGCCCTACTGGACAGAGGAACTTCAGAATCTGGAAGATGCTGTTACGGAAGCCAGGGACCGAGCAGAAAAGCAGCCATCACTGGAGAACAACATCGCGCTGAAGGAAGTAACTGCCCTGCGCACAAGCTGCAAGGAAAAGCTGGCAAGAGAAAACTGAAAGCCTGAATCTCGACAAGGATGGCAGCAAGCTGTGGAAACTGGCTAGAACCCTCAGTAACGAAACAACAAATCAGTCCACAGTAACAATACAAGAAATGGAAATTACCTCTCTGGAAAGAAAGCAGCAGACCACTTCATAGACGTCTATGAAACATCAGCAATCTGAAGTTCCTCCTGAACATAGAGCTGCAGTGCACAGGGCCCAAGGTGAACTTCATGAGAAAGAGCCCCAAGAGGAAGTCATGACCACAGCTTTCACAGAGAAAGAGCTGGAGGAAGCGTTGCAGAGCCTCAACCTGAAGAAGTCACCTGGGCCAGATGGAAACACCAATGAAATGATTCTGCATCTTGGGATGAAGAGCAAGGCAGTCCTTCTAACAATTTTTAACTCCAGCTGGAAGACAGGATCAGTACCACAGTGTTGGAGGGAAGCAGACATGATCCCCATTTACAAAAAGGGAAAGGACAAGTCGAAGGCTGACAGCTACAGACCTATCAGCCTTACAAGCTGCTCAGGAAAGCTGAGGAGAGACTTGTCAACACAAGGCTTGTCTGGCACCTTGAGGAGCATCAGCTGCTGAGCCCTGAACAGGCGGGCTTCCGCCAACACAGATCAACAGAAGACCAGATCATATTCATCACGCAAAGCATTGAGGACGCCTTCCAAGAAAAGAAGAACACGCTTGCTGTCTGGATTGACATGGAGAAGGCGTTCGACAAAGTCTGGAAGGACGGACTCAGGCTTAAACTACGGCGATGTGGTGTGTCTGGGAGGATGTACACCTGGATCAGCCAGTACCTACACAACCGCCAAGCCCGAGTAAAGATTCAGGGCCAAAAGAGCAAGAAGAAGGTGCTTAGACAGGGAGTACCACAAGGAGGAGTCCTTTCGCCAACGCTGTTCCTCATCTTTATAGATGACATTGTCAGAGATCTGCCAAGAGGGATCAGAGAAGCGATCTACGCAGATGACCTGGTGCTATGGTGCTCCGAAGAGTACACCACTACAGCACAGGTACGCCTCCAAACTGCGCTCAATAAGATCAGCGACTGGACCAAGGAATGGCTTGTCTCTGTCAACTCAAGCAAAACAACCTACACAGTCTTCAGCCTATGCAGCAAGAAGCAAGAGGCAAAGCTGACTCTGAACAGCCAAAGACTTGCAGAGGAACCCATACCTACCTACCTGGGAGTGACCTTTGATCGCAGCTCACTTGGAAACAGCAGATCACCAGATGCTGTAGTAGGGCCAAGCTGAGACTGGCGATCATGAGGAAACTTGCAGGAATGGACTGGGGAGCTGACGAACGTATCCTGAAGAGACTCTACACAGGGAGAGTCCGACCTGTAGTTGAGTACGGGACATCAGCATGGGCATCAGCTGCAAAGTCAAACCTTGACCATCTCAACAAGATACAGAACCAATCTCAGCGTGTCATAACTGGCGCCATGAGATCCACCCCAATTCTGAAGATGGAGGAGACCACTGGGCTGCAGTCATTGGAGGACAGAAGGGACACAAAGATCCCAACCAGGCAGCAAAATTCAAACGCCTTGAAAACAATCCAATGAACGACAGAATGAGCAGATCCACCAAGAGCCGGCTGAGAAGAGGCAGCTTCATCCACCAGTCAAGACGCCTTGAAAGACAGATCCAGTCTTGATGGAACACGAAGCAAAGCCTATCGCGGCAAATGTCACCCACCCGTCTTGGAAGAGGCAGGTGTTCCCAACAGTTGTCACCAGCATTCCCGAGTGGAGAAGAGAGGAACACAGTCAGACACCCAAAGGAAAGCCCTGGCCATGGAGTACATCTGCAACCAGTACCCCCAGGAAGACTGGACCCATGTCTTACAGATGGCTCCGCCACAGAAGCAACGAGGGGTGGTGGAGCTGGAATCTTCCTCCGATACAAAGACGGAGATGAAGAAATTGCAATCCCAACAGGAAAATACTCCACCAACTTCCAAGCTGAGCGAGAAGCTCTCTGTGAGGCAGCCACAACAGTCTCGCAGAACTCCATAAGAACAACAGGCAGTGGTGGTGTTCTCAGACGCTCTCTCCGTACTCCAAGCCCTCAAAAATTCCCGCTGCAAAGAACAGAACCATCTTACTTCAGCCCTTGTTGCCTGAGTGCCAGAGTGGAGAAAGTGGTGATGCAATGGGTACAGCACACTGTGGTATCAGAGGCAACGAAAAAGCGGTTATTCTGGCAAAAGATGGTGCACAGACGGAGCCGCCAACAACCTGTGTCATATGATGAAATCAAGACAATCATCAAGGCACAGCAAGGAATAAAGTGGAACCTCCAGCACCCCAAACACAACCAGAAGACAAATACCATTTGCTGGACGACGGGAACAGGTCAAGATCTTCCGCCTGAGGAGTGGACACATCGCCGCACCACCACATGCACACAAAATTTGGCATTGGACAGAGTGGAGAGTGCCCTTGTGGTGAGGGACTAATGACAACAGACCACATCCTTCAAGACTGTATGACGCATGCAGCATCAGAAGGAAGTACTGGCCACACCGACAGCAGTGGAAGCCAATTGTACGGCACCCTGGAGAGCTGCGGTGGACGGCAGCCTTCATCGAGGACACCGGGCTGCTCATCTAATGGGAAGCAAACGAGAAGAAGAAGAATTCATCACATTACTATGATAATCATCTTATTATGATTACAATTATCATTATTACTAATCATAACATTTTTGCCTATTACCATTACTATAACAGTTGCTACAACTCTATAAACATTTACTGGTATTATTAACATCATTATCAATTTCTATAAACAATTCTTTATCCATGATCATATTTTCTTTTCCACCAACTACTAGTATTACTAAGATTTCTTCCACTATTCTCATCATCATACCATCATACTATATTATGATTTAAACAGAAACAATTTTTATTATTATAATATCAAGTTTATCACTATCATGATTGATATTATTAGCATTACAAATTCTAACAGTCTTACCATTATCATATTGTAACTGTTGTCACACCTTCATAACTGTAAAAGCTACTATATTTACTATGTTATGGATATTATCGTCACACATGCTATCTTGCTGACATTCCAACTTACATTTCTCCAGCCTCCTGTATCATCATTATCATTATCATAATTATATGGTAATAATGAGGTTTATCATAAACTATTACTATACTCATTACATCCTCTCTTTCCCAAATCCGTATTCTTCTTCGCCTCTTTCTTCTCACTATCTCCCTCCCCTCTCCCTTCCTCTTCCTCTCTTCCGTCATTACTGTGATAGCAGTATTAGAAGTATTGTTATCAATACTACTGTTATAATACTTTCATTACATGACCTTTATTATATTTTATTATTTTTTATTAATATTATTATTTATTATTATATTTTTTATTATGCTTTAATTAAAATCAAACGACTGGGGCCAAGGAATGGCTTGTCTCTGTCAACTCAAGCAAAAAAACCCCCACACAGTCTTTCACCTATGCAGCAAGAACAAGAGGCGAAGCTGATTGAAAAGCCCCAAAAAAATTGCAGAGGGAACCCCCAACCCCACCTACCTGGGAGTGACCTTTTATCGCAAGGCCCCATTTGGGAAAAAAAGCAGATAAACCCGATGGGTGTTTGAAAGGGGCCCAAACTGGGAACGATCAAGAGAAAATTGCGGAATGGGCTGGGGGGTTCCCAAAGTATCCCGGGAAAACTCTACCAGGGGGGAGTCCGACCCTTTAGTTGGTACGGGACTCCCGCATGGGCATCGCTGCAAATCAAAACCTTGACCCCCCCCCTCCCCAACAAAAAACAGAACCCCAATTCAGCGGTTTTAATTTAAGGGGCCCCTGGATCCACCCCCCTTTTTAAAAATGGAGGAAAACCTGGGGCTGAGTCATTGGGGACAGAAGGAAACCCAAAAATCCCCCTCCGGCAGCAAAATTCAAACGCCTTAAAACAATCCAATTTAACGCCCGGGAAGACCCCCACCAAGAGCCGGCTGAGAAGAGGGGCTTCATCCACCCCAAGACGCCTTGAAAGCAATCCCAGTTGATTGGAAAAAACGGCAAAGGGCCTTGGGGCAAATTACCCACCCACTTGGCGAGGCCCGTTTTCCCAACCTTGGGCACCCGTATTCCCGGGGTGGAAAGCGAGGAACCATTAAAAACACAAGGAAAGCCCTCCCCCAAGGATTTCATCTGGGAACCAGTTCCCCCCGGGAAAACTGGACCCATGTCTCTACAGATGGCTCCGCCACAGAAGGGAACCCGGAAGGGGGGGTGGAGGGGAACTTCCTCCATAAAAGCGGAGATGAAAAAGAAATTGCAAAACCCCCCAGGAAAATAAATCCACAAATTCCAAGTTTAGCGAGAAAACTCTCCCGTTTAAAGGGAGCCAAACATTTTTCCCAGAACTCCAAAAACAACAGGGCCGGTGGTGGTGTTCTCAAACGCTCTTCCGTACCCAAGCCCCCAAAAAAATTCCCCCTGCAAAAAAGGGGGAAACCCTCTTACTTTAGCCCTTGTTGCTCTGAAGGGGCCAGAGTGGAGAAAGTGGTGATGCAATGGGGAGCAGGACATTTGTATAGAGGCAACGGAAAAAAAGGGTTTTTCTGGGAAAAAAATGGTTGCACAGACGGAAACCCGGGAAAAAACCTGGGTCATATATGAAATTCAAGACAATCTCAAGGGGCCCGGCCCCCGGAAAAAGTGGGAAACCCCCAGCCCCCCCAAACCCAACCAGAAGGCCCAAATTTCCCCTTTCTGGGGACACGGGAAAAGGTCAAGATCTTCCGCCTGAGGAGGGGGACACAATCGCCTGCACCACCACCCCTTTTTTTTTACAAGGGCCCCCCCAAAATTTTGGGGATTGGACAGAGGGGGAAAAGTTCCCTTGTGGTGAGGGAAAAAATGGGGCAAACCGACCCCATTTCCTTTAAGATTGTATTTACGGGAAAGCGCAATTTCCCGGGAAAGGGAAATACTGGCCCAAAACCGACAGCAGTGGAAAGCCAAATTTGTCGGCACCCCCGGGGGGGAGCTGGGGGACCCGGGGGGGGTTTTTCGGGAAAACCGGGCTGCTCATCAAAAGGGGAACAAAAAAGGGAAAGAAAAGGGGGAAACATCACCCCTTACTATAAAATCATCATTTTTATGATTACAAATTTTCATTATTACTAATTCCCCTAAAAATTTTTGCCTATTACCAATTTTCTATAACAGTTCTACCCCAAATCTATAAACATTTATGGTATTATTAACACATTATCAATTTTTATAAAAAACTTCTTTTATCCATTGATCCTAGTTTTTTTTTCCCCCCCAATACTATATTACTAAATTTCTTCCACTATTCCCCCAAAATCCCTTACCATATATATATTAGTTTTTAAAAAAAAACCATTTTTATTATTACTAATATCAAGTTTAAACAAATATCAATTTATTGATAATTTTTTAGCTTACAAATTCTAACCGTCTTACCCTTACATCATTGTAAGGTTTTGTCCCCACCTTCATAACCCGTTAAAAGGGTACAATTTACTCTGTTATGGGTAAATTATCGCACACCCCCTTGCTATCCCTTTCGACATTCCCAAATTACCAATTTTTCCAAACCTCCTGTTTTTAAAATTATAAATTTTCTTTAAATTTGGGAGGTAATAATGAGGTTTATCATTTAACCCATTACTATTAAAATCAAATTTCATTTCCCCTCTTTTCCCCCCCCCCAAAAAAACCGTATTCTTTCTTTTGCCTCTTTCTTTTTCACTATTCCCCTCTCCCCTCCCTTCCTCTTCCTCTCTTCCGGGCATTTTCTGTTATGCAGTATTAGAAGTTTGTTATCAATACTAATGTTTATAATACTTTTTAATTTCTATACCTTTATTTTTTTAATATTTTTATTATTTTTATTTTTTATTATTATTATTATTATTTTTTATTATTATTATTTTTATTAAAATTTTATTATTGTTATTATTTTATTATTTTTATTATTATTTAAAATTTTTTTTTATTAAATTTTTAAATTTTACAAACCCTTTCAATTGTTGTTATTATATCATTAAAATATCAGTTTTTTCATTATTACAAAGTTTCCCTTATAATACCCTTTTTCCCTTTTTATTCAATCATTACATTTTTATGTTATTATTATTTTTTATTTTTATTATTTTTATTATTATTATTTTTATTATTATTATTGTAGTTGTTTCCTTCTTCTTCTTTTTCTTCTGGTCATCAACTTTTTATCATCATCAAATCTTTTTCATCATCCTCATATCATCATGATCCTCCCCCTCCTCCTAAACCCTCTTTATTTATCACCATCATCATCGCCACTAACGCTGTTGCCCACAAACCCCCGGGGGCGATAACTTCTAACCCTTCTCCTTCCCCCCCATCTGTATTTTGTAGCCACTATAAAAACCAAAAATCTATCATATTATTAGTATTAAAACGATAGGGAAACCTCCCTTTTTTTTTTCAAAAATTTTCAACAAACAGTATCATTTTTTTATATTATTGGGTATATAATCATCTTGGGGCATTCCCTTTTAAACTCCCTTTTCCCTTTCCCAACAGGGTCGTTTTCATTAAACGTCATCTTGCGCCAAATATGAGAAGATAAGTGATTGCTCGTTACTTCGGTTTCATTGTAATGAACATTGTTCATCTTACCTGAAGAAGGTAGGTCGAAACGCGTCATGGTTTGTCTTGTAACTTGTTTGTCCTTGCTTTTGCCAGATTCCCTAAGAATTGTTGTTAAAAGCTACTCTTCAAGCTGTAGCTGTTAGAATTTAGAATTAATTTGAATAAAACGGCAACCGCTTGTTCTTAATATTTATCTGCATCTGATCTGTCTGTCAAAAAGACTGGTCAGTCTGATTGAGGAACCACTACGACCTTTTCTGCTCATCGCGTGATTGGAATGGACACAGTGCTCTTCAGTGTGGTATGAATGCTCCACCCAGAGGTCTTCATCTTGAAAATGTTATTTAAGAACTGAATCTGTATTGTCCGAATGATGGGGTCCACAACATGCCTCCATTCTTCCGGTGTTACATTTTCATGTATAGATTTATCAATATGTGATCCCTTGCTGGTCTGGACTGTGGGTGTTGTGCTCACGACAATCTGCACTGACGTAACCACTTTCCAGTTGTCTTGACGTGCAAAAGTAAAAAAAGCTGCACTTTACTTGAAAATCTTAATTATCTAAAAGCTAACTGGAAGCCATCTGCAAGACGTATCCAAAAAGAACCGATCGAGGAGAAAGTTCTGTAAGGTTTGGAACCTGCAAATAGTATACATGTCAAATATATCGATAAAGTGTGCCACGATAGTATTGCTAGTTCATTCAAGATGATGTGAATGCCTAACACAGGTTGGTCTAACTTTGACTGCCAGCATATTACAAATAAATGCAAATGGGCTTAACGTTGCATGTGTCACTGACCATCAGCGCCTAACGATCAAACCCATCTAAAGCTGCGAGCCAGTCAAGACATAGTTTCAGAATGAAATAACGCCAGTCTTGAAGAGATCTCTTTTGCATGGCTGTTCAAAAACATCCAAGAAAAAGGTCAGGAAATTATCAAGAAAATCAACAACATCCCATTGATCATCTGATACTTGCATTCGCACTGATTATCAATACACAAGCTGTTGCCAATCTGTTGGCCTTCCACTTTCGTAGAAAACTCATTATTCACAAATTAATCTGCTTAAAAAGAAACCATAACTGAAGAAAGTTTGTAATCTTCCTCTGACTACACTGAAGCCTACAATCGCTATCTTCACTTAACGAACTGAAAGCAGCTCTGCAATCCGTAATGATTCTGCTTTGGGCCTTGATAACTTCAATGGCCAGCTTCTGAAATATCTCTTGGAAATGTTTCCAGATCTTTCTAAAAGATTTCAGTCATATTGGACAGAAGGTATTTTCCGCCTTTCTGCAGAAGCCCTGATCATTCATTATCCTATGCCTGGAAAGACTTGACAACCCTTTGGTTATCGCCCACGCTCTGACCAACTGCAACGTTGCAACTAACGGAAAGCATAGTCAACTCGTTCATGTGGAAGTGAAAGCCATAGGTAAAGAAACAGTATGTAAATACTATTATGTTGACAGTTAGTCCAATTAAAACCACTATCGATCTTTCATCACAACCAACATGGTTCGTCTTTCTATGATCTAGCATT
>CM031603.1:11672812-11682812 GCA_018398815.1 Conus ventricosus | reverse complement strand
AATATTTTTTATAGTTTAAAATTTTAAAACCTTCCCAATTTAAAAATTTTTAATCAAACCTTCCATACAAAATGAATTTTGCCAATTAACTGCAAAAGCTTTTTAATTAAATTCATGATTGGTAAAAAAGTTTTTGTTTTTTTGGTAAAAAATCTTTATGTTTTCCTAAGGGTATTTTCTTAGAAAGAAAAGGGAAAATTAAAAAAAGACAAGATAAAAAGGGGTTTTTAAAAATTCGAAAAGTGGGAAAATAATTTTTTTAAAAGTTTCAACAAAGCATACAGGGCAACAAATTTTCTTGAAAAAAAAAAATAAAGGGAAAAGAAAAACAAAGATAAAAATTTTTGAAAATTAGAAACGTCAAAAACAAATTTTGTTAAAGAATAAAACAGAAGCCAAACAAAAACCCTTAACAAAAAAATTTTTTTTGAAAAGGAAAACATATAAAAATTTTAGAAAGAAAAAAGGGGGAGACAAAAATTTTTAAAATTTTATTGAATAGCTTTTGAAAATAAATCTTTTTGGGGAAAACCTTAAAGGAATTAAAAAGGGGAACTCAAGAAAAAAATCCAATAAAAATGGATGGCACTATTAAAAAAACAAATAGGTAATTTAAAAAAATAAAAAATTTATAATGGGGGAGATCAAGGAAAAAGAAAGCACCTGGGGCTTTATGGGGATTATGAGAACGTAAAAATTCCCGGGAATAAAATTTAAAAAAAAAAAACCCAAATTAAAATTTTTTTAAAATATTTAAAACCCCCCTTTAAAAATATTTTTAATTTTAAAAATTAATCCAATTTGGCAAACCTTTCATTCTATTTAAAAAGGAGGTGAAAAAACCAGAACTCGGGGGAAATAATTTTTGTCATAAAATTTTGCCAAATACTTTTTCTGAAAAAACAACATTTAAAATAAAATTTTCTTTTCAATGCAGCATTTCCCGAAAAAAAACACAAAGCAGTTCTATTTTTGTTTTTTAAAAAAGAAAAGCCCAATTTTTAAAATGGTAAAGGGGTTGTTTTATTTTGTCGATTTTGGAAACTTTGTAACATTTTAAAGGGTTTTTTAAACATTAAAATTTCGGTTCATGGTTTAAATAAAAACTGACACAAATCAAAATCTTTTTTGGTAAAAGGGACCTGTATTCAAAATAAAAAGAAATTTTCAACAAAATTTGGCCAACATTATTTAAATGTTTATAAACATCAACAAACAAATTCCAACGGGGACCCATAGGTTTTTTTAAATTTACAAATTTTTTTTTGTAGCAGACATCCTTTGTATTTCAAAATCGGAAAACTTTTAAAATAAAATTTGACAATTACAAATTTTAAAAAGGGGTTAAAATCAAAAAAAATTTTAAATTTTCCAAAAGAAACCCAAAAATATTGTTTTAAATGTGGTACTTTTCTTAAAAAAGAAATCAATTTGGATAATTTTCAAAAATCAAAAAATTTACCCAGGGAAAAACAAACAAGTTTTAAAGAAAATTTTTTAAAAAAAAAGTTTAAAAAAAAATTAATTTTTAAACTTTTCCCAATTGTTTTAATATTTTTTTCCCAATTTTAATGTTGGCATTTTTTGGTTCCTTTTTTTAAAAATTTTAATATAATTTCAATTTAGAAAACTGTTTAATTTTAAAAAGTTTCCACCATGAAACAAACAAAATTTTAACAAGGGTTGGGTCAAAAAAACTAAAAATTATGTAATTGGAGAATCGGAAGTTTTCCAAAATTAGCTTAACAAATTAGAAAAAATTTTCCCAAATTTTTAAAATCAAACAACCCTTATTTAAAATTTACACTAAATGAAAAAAAGAAAATCAGCAAACATAGTTTGATTTTAAAAGTTTTTTTTTAGAAGGGGTTTAAAACATTTTTAATAAGTTATTTAAATTTTTAAACAGTTTTTTGGGTCAAGAATAAAAAAATGTTGTTTATTTTAAAAAAAATGCAGTTTAAAACAAAAAATTTTTTAGGTATTCAAGTTCGATGGAAATTTGCAAACTTTTATAAGTTAATAAAAAACAACACAGTTTTTTTTAAAAATTTTTTTGTCGATTTTTTTAAAATAGAAAAAATGTTTATAAGGCAAAAAGAGAAAAAAACTTGTTTTGGAATAAAAAAAACAAACACAAAAAAAAACAAAAAAACAAAAGGCGGCGAGACCACAAAACAAAAAAAACAAAACCCACCCCCAACAAACAAAAACAACAAACAAAAAGGAGCAAAAAAGGCGAAGGTAAAAAGGGGAGACAAGCCCCTTAAATTAAAAGAGAAGGGATACAAAACAAGCAGAAAGAAGAGGGAAAAAATTTTTTTTTAGGAAAAACCTGATTTTTTCAAAGGCATTAAAAAAGAAAGGGAATTGAATCGAAAAAAAACCCACACCCCACACCCACCCCCCCCCCCCCCCCCCCCCCCCCCCCCCCCCCCCCCCCCCCCCCCCCCCCCCCCCCCCCCCCCCCCCCCCCCCCCCCCCCCCCCCCCCCCCCCCTTTTAAAAAAAAATTTTTTTTTTTTTTCCCCCCCCCCCCCCCCCCCCCCCCCCCCCCCCCCCCCCCCTCCCCCCCCCCCCCCCCTTCTTTTCTCTCTCTCTCCCTCTCTCTTCTCTCTTTTCTCCTCTCCTCTCTCTCTCTCACACCAAACACACACCACACAGACACGAGAGAGGAGGGGAAGAGAGAGAAAGGGGGAGAGAGGAGGAGAGGGAGAGAAAAAATCAGAGACGAGACAGGCAGAGAGAAGAACAGAGGACAGACAGATGACAGAGGTGGGGAGAGGAGAAGCTATGGGGAAAACCATTATTTGCTTTTTTTCTTTATGTAAAAGTCAAAAAAGGAAAAACAAAACAATACAAGATTGGGAAAGATGGAGAAGCTAAAAGGAAAGGAATGAAAGGGAAATGGAAAGAGAAAAGAAAGAGAAAAAACAAATTTCTTGAGATTTTGTTGGGTTTTTTTTTCTTCTATTAATGCCCTTTCTTTTTTATTTATTTATTTATTTTTTATTTATTTTTTTATTTTCTTTTTTTCTTTCTTTTTTTTTTTTTTTTTCTTTCTCCACTTCTTCTTATACCTTTTTTGTTCTCCGTGCTTTTTTTTTTTTTTCCCTTTTTTTTTTCCATTGCATCGTCCTCCCACCATTATTCCCAATTGCCCCCTACCTTATGTCTCTTTGTTTTTTCCTTTGTTAAGTTTTTTTTTCCCCTCTTTTTTGTTTTGTTTTCATTTTTCTTCCTTTTTCCCCGTCCTATGATTTGACATTTCGCTTTCTGTTTGAGGATGTTTTCTTGGGGGGGGGGGGGGGGGGGGGGGGGGGGGGTTGGGGGGAGGGGGGTCTTTGGGTTTTTTCTTTCCTTTTTTGGGGGGGGGGGGGGGGGGGAGGGTGGGGGGGGGGGAGGGAGGGGTGATGCTTCGGGGTGCTGTTAGAGGGTTTGGGAAAAACGGGCGTTCTTTTTAAAGGGGAAGGAAATACACACAAGGGAATTGGCGAATAGGCCCGGGCAGTGAAACCCCCCTTAGAAAGCAAATCTAAGTTCTCTCTCTCTCTCTCTCTCTCTCTTCTCTTCTTCCTCCTCTCTCTCTCTCTCTCTCTTCTCTCTCTTTTTACAAACACACCCAATACACACAAAACACACAACACACACACCACAACCACACACCACACCACCACAAACAAACAACCCATGCTGCAGCCGCAGGTGCGGCGAACACACACACCACAACCCACAAACACACAAACAACACCCACACCCACACCACACACACCCCCCCACAACACACAACACACAGATGTCAAGATTGTTAAATATGTGATACTTTTGTTTTGTTGGATGAAAAATTGAAGTATTTTTCAAACAGAAAACAAAACCCCAAATTCAATTGTTATCAGTTGAATTGAAAAGTAAGTGTTTTCTTGAAGAAAAAGGGTTTTATCTTTTCTGTTAAAAAACTCACTGATGGTATTTAGTGCTGGTGATCCAGAAGTTTACAAAAAAAAAATCCATGATGGTATTTGGCTGGTGCCCTCCCAGAAGTTACCTTTTTCTTTATCGACGGGCTGAGTAAAAATTCAAAGACTCAGAAATTCTTAGGTGTTATTTTACATCGAAATTATCATGGAAATTTAAATTGAAAACAGTCTATCAAAACTAAAAAAGCTTAAATTTGTTTTTAAATTATAGCAGCAAAATTGGGGTTAAAGAAACAAAATTTTTGACTCTTTTGAACATTTGGTTGTTTTAAAAGTGACTTCGGCCAAAAAGTTTATTTTTCTGCTCCTAAATTCTTATGAAGAAGTACAAATTTTGTTAAAGGGATCAAATTAGTTTGGGAGTTCCTGTCCACCCCCCGACTATTTTAGTTTGGGGGGGTTGGTGTTCTACCTTTGAACATTATCGAGAACTGTTTCAGCAAAGTAATTATTAGAAGCATGCTGTTAAAAATTCAACGTGAATGAAAATGTTTAGATCAGATCTTAAATTTTCCCAAAAAGAGTAAGGGCCTTTAAAACTTTGACAACAATAGCACTTTTACTTAAGTTTTCCCAAGAGATTAGATCTGAAAAAAAAGATTGGGAAAGCGTTCGTTCGTCCCCAATTCCTTATGGGAACTAAAACGAGAGATTTTGCCCTTTTCCCAAGCGATCTAAAAGAGTGAAACCCCCCCTTTCTTGTTTTCTTTTCGATTGTTTTTCTTTCAAAATTCTAAACATTTAAAGGTATATACCGGGTTTCTTTTTGGAAACTAAGTGGGGGTGGGGGTTTGTAAACCGGACTAAAAAAAGAAAAATCGTTTCTTTGGTGCATGTCATTCTGTTTTACCCGAATGGTACCCTTCTCATGGCTCTGCGAACATTTTTAAATTTTTATGGTTATATTTCCAATACTTTTTTTTTGTTGATCTAAATCTGCCTTAATTTCCTAAATCCCGAGTCTGAGGGGAAAATGTGACTAGTAATTGAAATTAAATCTCTACATTTTAATTTAAAAGGGTTCCAGGTCATTTACTTGGTTTTCATCACATTTGGTATTTATGGAAAAAAAAAATGGGGGAAGAGTAGCTAGAGGAGGTGCGTACAAAAAATTCGTTGTAAAAAAATTCTATTCCTTTTTTCTGTAAAAGAAAGCTATAATCTTTTTGAAAAAGACCCCAAAAGCCCCTGTGGGTTTTGTAAATCGGCACACCCCTTTGTGAATGTTTTTTTGGGGGAAAATTTCCGTTTGTGTTTTAGCTTAAATTAATTTTAAAAATTTTTTTGTTGATACTGCAAAAAGCATATGTGGAGAAAAACTTTTGCTTTCATGTCCCATTTTAAATTTTCCCCTTGCAGCGTACTTACCCAATTTTTGTTCCAGATAATCTACAGTTGTGATTTAAGACTTAACTTAATATTCATTTTTGGCTAATTATCAAATATTTACTTCGCGTCCTATCGGTAATTGTATGTATTTTGTATTTTTGAAGCAAAAATTGTTTATGTTGTTCAGTCCCGTGATTTAACTTTATTTTTTAAATTTTGTTTTCATTTGATTTATTAATGTCTTCTTGATGTATTCATTTACAAATTCATAAAGTTCTAAAAACCGCCTGTGAAAAGACGTAAAATAAAACCCAAAAAAACCCAACACCAACACACACACCCCCAAAACACACACACACCAAAACAAAACAAACCCCGCGCGTTCCCGGGTGCGCGCAAGCAGCACCCAAAAAACCCACCCCACACCCACACAACACACACCACACACCACACACACACACCACAAGCACACACACGCAGCAGCCGCACGCACGCCACACACACACACACACCCCACACCACACACCCCACCACACACCACACACACCCCCACACACCCACACCACCCCCACACACACACCCATGCGGCGGTTCACGGGTGCACGCCCCACTCCACAGCACATAGCGTGCTACACACCCCCAAAACAACCCACACCAAAACCACCCCACACACACCACCACTCACACAACACACACCCCACTCACACAACACACCCACACACCACACGCACGCACGACGCACCACGCCGCCGCACGCACGCCGACGCACGCCGCACGCACGCACGCACACACACAACCACAAAACACAACACACACCACCACACACCACGCACGCAGCCGCACGCCGAAGCCCTATTCCCCTCCCTAAATGCAACTCACGTCATTACTTGCGAAGTGGTCTATTACGTATTATTTTTTTTCGGTCTTGGGCCCTTCGCTCCCCCCTTTCCCCAGTTCCCCGTCCTACTTCCCGTTCCTCCCCCTTTCCCCCCCTTTCCCCCCCCTTCCCTTTCCTCCTCCTTTCCCCCCCCTTTCCCTTTTCCCCAATCCCTTTCCCCCCCCCTTCCTTTCCCTCTCTCATCTGTTTCTTCTCCGTCGCAATCCCCCCAAAGTGAATGTGTGGTGTGTAAGTGTGTGTGGTCGTTATGTGTTTTATGTGTGTGTTTGTTGTGGTGGGGGTGTGTGTTGTGGTGTTTTGTGTGGGGTGTGTGTGTGTGTGTGTGTGTGTGTGTGGTTGTGTGTGTGTGTGTGTGTGTGGGGGGGGTGTGTGTGTAAATTTTGATCTGAAAAAATTTTAAAGTATTTTTAAAAAACTTCAGTGAAATTTTGACCATCCTAAAAAACTTTTGTTTTCTGACTTCGTCAAAATTGAATTGAAAAAAATTCTGTCCCGTCCCTTTTGAACTCCAAAAGAAGTAAAAAGAGAAATTTTTGTAAACTTTACCCTTTTTGGTGTTCTCTTTTGGATTTTTCAGTTTAGTCCTTTTCCTTCAATAACATGAAGTGTATGAGGCCGAACAAGTCAAACCTACTGGTATATGCTCGTTTTACAATTGAACTGTAGAAGTAGTGCAAATTTTTTATATTTTTGGGGAAAAAAAAAATTTCAGAAGCGTTCTTTTGAGTATTGTGCTTCAGTCATTGAATTGCCCCAAAAATGACTTACCCAAAATTAAACGGATTTTTCTACCCCTGTTTGATGAGGTAAAAGCCCAAAGTTAAAATAAAAGTTTTAATTTTGAAGCTTGCAACTTATGTATAACCCTGCAAAAAACCGTGTTCTTCAAAAGATAAACGTTTAATTCTTTCTGTATAGAAATTAAGGTTTATGGTAAATACTTAAACATTTTTAAAGTTATTATCCAGATGGAGTGTCTAAAGGTGAAACTGACTGGGAAAAAGGGTTTAGATGCCCCCTTTGACAATGGGGTTATTTTTGGCGTTTTTTCCCCTCCGTTTGTGGTCCGAAAAACCAATAAATTTTTTAACAACAAGAATCCTTGCCGTACATAAACAAAACACATTTAAACCCTTTTTAATGACGGTCTATAACAAGAATTGTGATCGATCAGTAAAGTTGCTCATCGTAGATTTGTCTTTGTTTCCCCCGACTAAAACCTTTGTGTATTGGCAGGTTTGTAAATACGTTAGGCAGTGTCTCTCCCCATTGAAATCCAACTTCTGTGAGCCCTGAAAAAAATTTTCAAATTTTGATGCACTAAATATCATGAAGAAAAGGGTAATTGGGCGCTTTTCAATCAAATTTGCAGAGGTTGTCTTTTCTAAAAAATTTAAACAAAATGAATTTGAGGGCTTGGAAAATTGTTTTTTGAATAAAAAAACTTTTCCCTTTAAGGCTGCGTTTGAATCCCCAAAAAACCAATTAAAGAAACATCCAAAAAAGTCAAACCCCTGGTGGAATTTTGCTGTGAATCGCCTGGGTGCGAAAACTAAGGCTTCAAAACTGGATGATTAAACCCTCATACGCAGCCTAAAAAATAGAGTGGAAAAGTTCCGCGAAAACAAAAAAATCTAACACCCAAAAGTAAAAAAGTTGTTGCTTTTGCAAAGAGCAATATTACAAAAACTTAGTCATCACTGTTTCCAAAACCCAAAACGAAGCGTTTACTTGGGGAAAAAATTAGAAAATCTAAAAGGGTTTTTTTCATCTCCCCGAGCGTCTTGTCGAAAAAGATAAAAAACTGTAAACAAAAAAGAGGAGAAAGTTGAATTTTTGTGAACTTTGCGAAAGATCAGACTGAAATCTGCCTACAGAAGAGCAAGAACGAAGAAGAAAAAATTTAAAAAGAAGGGAGAAAAAAATTGAAAACCCCTGAATGCAACCGTTATATATTAATAAAATCTAACAAAGGGGAGCTTCTGTATACTTCGCCGTCTAAAATCGGTAAAAATTTGGGCAGGATTTGATCCCTTTCTTACAAATGATTTAAAAAATTTTTCCCAAAGTTTCTAAAAAAAAAATTTAGGTTTTTCCAATTATGTGGGAAATTTTGGAAAGTGCCAATGGCTTGGAAGAAGAAAAGTTGTCCTATCATAAACAAGGAAATCAAAAGAAAAATTTTCAATTTTCGACCCATTTCTTTGACTCCCTTTCATTGGAAAACTTTTTGAGGGAAATGAAATTTGATTGACTTTCTTGAAAAGAATGGGATTTTGCCAATATTTCAATGGGTTTAGAAAAGGGGGGGTGTCACTGTCAGTTTGTCTTTTGCTTCCACACCAAAAAAACCTTGGCTAAGCGCATCACTTTACCCCTTTTTTGATATTAAAGAGGTCGATTCGTTTTGGGATTTTAAAATTTTTTCCAAGGCTATGAAAATTGGATTAAAAGGGCGTTTCCCCTGTTTTTACAATCAATTTTACTGAAAGAACGCTAAAAAATAAATGGGTGCTGTCAAGTACAAATATGTTAACGGGTGCCTCAAGGAAATTAATTTCTCCAAAACCCCTTTTTCATGATGCTTATGTCTTACAAAATTTACACGAAAGGGGAAATTTAGTGCTTTGCAGATGTATTGCTGTGGGAAAAAGAAATTGTAAATTTTTAAAAAAACAAATTTAAAACGTAATAAAAATTTTGAACTTTTCAATTTTCGGTCAGTAAAATTGTTAATTTTTGAATTCAAAAGGTTTTAAATTATCAAAGACAAATTGGTTTTTTTTTTTTTACAAAGAAAAATATCGATTTTTAAGGTAGGGACGCTGTAAAGTAAAAATGGTGATTCTTTATTTTCCCCAATAAGAAGTAAAATTTTGGCGTTTTTTTACTTAAAATTTTTTTGGGTAAAAAATATAAATCATCTCGTGGAAAAGGCAAGAAAGAAAATTCGTTTTGGAGCTAACTGGAATCCATCTAATAAATTTAGGATTAATTTATCAGTGCCTTGGGACGTTCGTTCGATTTTAAGTTATGGTCAAAAAAGTAGTTTTTAGACCAAAGACAGATTTCTAAGTTAACTAGTATTTATTTCTTTGCACTTAAAATTTTCTTTGGGGGTTCCCGATGGGATCAATTTTTATGCTTACAGGGGCAGGGTTTTACCCTTTAAAAGAAAATGGATGCTTTGTGCTTGTAACTATTCAGCCGAGCAAGAACAGTCCCTAACTCAGTTACTTCTGAACTTGTTTAAAGCACCTACGTTTTTGGGAGATGCGGATAAAAAAAAAGCATATACTTCATTGTTGATTTTGTTTCCCTCTTTTACATCATGCGACTTTTCACTTTACAAAGTTGTTAAAATGACCCAAAAACCCTTTCCCCCTTTGGTTGATGAAGCAAGCAGATTTTTTCTATTCCTATGGTAATATTACAAAAAAGAAAATCCACTTTTTGCTTTCTTTTTTGTTAAAGAAAATTTATTTACACTGAAAATTTAAATTTTTCTGCATTTTTTCACCGATGTTCGGTTTCGTGTACTTTTGGGTTGGTGCTGCTTTCGTGATACCCTTCCCCTTAAAATTGGAAAAAGTTTTTTATCCCAAAAGGGTTTTTTCTATTTTCACCCCTGAGTTTTTTGCTCTTTGAAAAATATTAATTTTATTCTTGAAATGCAAGTTTTCAGAAAGAATGCTGATTTTTTCGATTCCAAGTTGCTTTAACGGTTTCACCTTTAAAAAAACATAAGTCCTTATTGTAGTGAAATTTTTTTTCTTCCCAGGTAATGTGGGGGGTTC
>CM031603.1:11665312-11667812 GCA_018398815.1 Conus ventricosus | reverse complement strand
GTTTGCACATGGTTTTGACAATCATTTTTATCTGAAAGAACGCTACAAGTAAAACTAAAAAAAAAAAAAATGGTGTGCTGTCAAGTACAAGATATTTTACATGGGTGTTCCCTCAAGGAGTTGTAATTTCTCAATCCTCTTCCCATTGATGCTTTATGATCTTAACCAAATTGACACGAATGGGGCAACTTTAGGCTGCTTATGCAGATGATATTGCAATGTTTGTGGGAAAATGTATATCTGTAATTTTACAAAAAAATCAAAATCAAGCGTAATAAAAATTGTTGAAACCGATTACCACATTTGCGGTCAGTAAACTTGTTATTTATTTGAATTCAAAGGGTTTTTAACTTATCAACTGACAAAATTGGTTTTATTCATATTTACAAAAGAAAAAATATCGATTTTGAAGGTAGGGACGCTGTAAAGTAAAACTAGGTGATTCTTTCAATTTTCCCAAGTAAAGCAAGTAAAATTTCTTGGCGTTATTTTTCACTATAAATTATTTTGGTGTAAACATATAAATCATATCGTGGAAAAGGCAAGAAAGAAACATTACCGTTACTGCGAGTCTAATGGAACCATCTAATAAATTATGGATCTAATCTTATCCATGTCGCCTTAGGGACAGTTCGTTGATTGGTAAGTTATGGTCAAAAAGTAGTTTTTCTGCACCAAAGACAGGA
Source organism: Conus ventricosus (assembly GCA_018398815.1). Classification (NCBI taxonomy): domain Eukaryota; kingdom Metazoa; phylum Mollusca; class Gastropoda; order Neogastropoda; family Conidae; genus Conus; species Conus ventricosus. The sequence goes on along the minus strand of CM031603.1, from coordinate 11,667,126 downwards.
AATTTTACATAAGTTAACTAGTATTGATTTCTTTGCACTTAATATGCTTTGGGGATTACCTGATGGGCATCAATTGTTATGACTTACGAGAGGAGGAGGTTTTACCTTTAATGAAACATAGGATGCTTGTTGCTTGTAAATAGTCAGCACGAGCAAGAACGTCCCTAACTCAGTTACTACTGAACTTGATGAAAGCACTACGTTTCTAGTGAGATGCGAATAAAAAAAATAAGCATATACTTCATTGTTGATTATGTATCTCCCTTTTACTGCATGCGACTTTTCACTTGCAAGTTGTTAAAATGACCATAATTTTTACCCCTTTTCCCCCTTTGGTTGAATGATTGAAGAGATTTTTTCTATTCCTATGGTAATATTAATAAAATGAAAATCACACTTTTGCTTGCTTCTCTTGTGAAAGATTGATTTACACTGAATATGAATCTTATCTGCATATTTTCACCGATGGTTCAGGTTTCGTGTACTTCTGAGGTAGGTGCTGCTTTCGTGATTTACCTTCCCTTAACATTGAAAAAGATTTTTTATCACCAAAGGTTGTTCTTATTTTCACCGCTGAGTTATTTGTCTTATGAAGAGCTATTTAATGTCATTCTGATATGCAAGTACTTACCAGAAAGAATGCTGATTTTTTCAGGATTCCAAGTCTGCTTTAACGGCTTTACCAACTTCAAACTACATCAAGTCCTCTGATCTCGCAGTGAATTTTATTTTCAATTTCATACAGGTAATGATGGGAGGTTCAAAACTAACATTATTATGTGTACCCGATCACTGCAAATCTTCGAGGGAAAAGATTGGCTGATACTGTGCAAAAGAGGCTTCAATGTGCAATCGAATACAGTTGTTTGTGGTTTATCCCTTATTCGGGTTCTTGAATTAAACAGTATTCTGAAAAAGCTCTCTGGGACCAGTGAAGAACACAGTACCCTTGAAGCTGCCATTCAGAGAAACAGATGGGATTTTTCTGCCCCAGCAATCATTGTATAGTCCGCCAGGTTCTATTCCGACCGAAATGTATTGCACAGAATACGGGTGGACGGGTGGTTAGGCAGGGTTTTAAAACCATCGCTCCTTTGTGTCTGTAGGTTTCAAGATCTTAATGTATCTCATTTTTTACGTGAAATGTTCATTAACAAACCGTATGATCATTGTCTTCATTTTCCTTGGCTTAAGGCTCTTGTCAGGCTAATTGACATAGCTAGAAACACCAGGGTGGCTATGTTACATCAAAATGTTGTTATGCTCTGCCCATGGTTATGCGGGGAATTGGTCTTCAGTTGTGACTAGTTCCTTGCATAAACATTATCAGGTCTCTAAAATCCCGAAGTCGGAGTGTGGCTGCCCATGTGGCGGGTCACTCCCCCCCCCCCCCCCAAAAACGGTTCGCACAGTAATGTTCTCATCCCAGATGTTGCATTTGTACCATAGTGTTCAAGTATTCGGCTGTTTGGATGATCCCTGGAGTCATTTAGCCAGGGTACGACAACAAACAACACACAACATGGTCTTCATGATAGAATTTTTTCTAAAAATCTACCTTTTACATTGCATAGTGTTTTTTGTACTAACAGAAAAATGGGGTGGAGTCTATCCGTTTGGGCTGTAAAATCGATCAAGGTGCATCCACTTGGCAGATTTTTCTAACGTTTTTTTTTTTTATGTTTGTTTCTTGGTTTAGTGGTCTGATGTACACGTAGAGCAAAGACTTGTTACATGACATAGCTGTCGGACTCCCACGTGTAATAGGTTCGCATTATTCCATTTACGAAAAATTTTGCATAGGTTTGTGCGCG
>CM031603.1:11640312-11655312 GCA_018398815.1 Conus ventricosus | reverse complement strand
CAAAAGAAGCATTTGTAATCAAAAGAAGCATTTAGGTGCTCCCAAGGAGGTATTGGAGGTACCGCAGGAAATTTTGGTATAGCAGTGATATCAATATTACAATGTGACATAAAGTCAGATCTGTAGTTTCTAACTGGTTGGATATATGATATGTTTTTGGAACTCTTAGGAAAATCTCTACTGGAATCTGTCAGTATTTCTTCAGTAACTGAATTTCAACAGAAAGACTTCTGACAATATACTTGGACACATCCAATATTCGCTTCTCATTATGTGGTAATATATTTGTTTCTTTACAACATTTATAAATGTTTGTATGAACTGGAACTCCAAGAGCTAATTTCATGGCCTTACTATCCAAGTTTTGCAATCTCTTTAAAAGAGAATTAGGTGCAGAGAAATATACTTTCTGCCCTTATGTCAATTTCGATCAGAGTAAAGAGATGTATAGATGTAAAAGGGTATGACAGTCCTGACCCCATGGTTGACAACATATTATTTTAAGAACGTTTAATCTTGTTTCTTGTTTTATCAATCAAATTTTCAATATGTGTTTTCCAGTTCAGCTTAGGGGTTAAAAATAACACCCAGGAATTTAACTTTTTGTTTATAATTATTCTAGAATCTGACCATCCAACAGAAGCGAAGGTAGCATCTTTGGGTTCTCACCGTTGTTAAACAACATAAGACATGTGTCCTCTGACAGTGGTTCTGGCGTTATAATACACAACTTTAAATGTCAAGAAATCATATTATTTAGGAAAGGGGTTTTCAATTTATACCACAGAATTATATGCAATACTGAAGGATTTCATGTACATACATGATACACCAATTGCTTTATATAAAATCTTACTGTGTGTTGATTCCAAATCTTTTTACAATTATTAGAGTGTTGGGACTGCAAAGCTAGAAAAGATTCGCTTTTTGAAATAAAACATTTGCTGCATTGTTTCATAACTCTAGGCATGAGAATGGATTTTTTGCTGGGTCCCATCTCACTGTGGTATACAGTGGAACGAAATAGCAGGTAGTCTTGCAAAAGAAGGAGCAAATAGAAACGCTGAAAATTTATCAAAAAATCCCTTAGATTTGTCCTCTTGTGAATTAATCGAAATCGTGGAAAAGTATATACTTAAGCAGAATTTTAGTCACAAATGGCTACTTTACCATTGTGCCCAAAGCACATTGTTAGATTAATTCATAAATTGAGGCTGAATACTCGGAACACTAAATATTCTGATGGTATTACTTGTGTCTGCAGAGAAATCATTTCTGTGCGTCATCTTTTGTTTGAATGCTCAGTGTTGACCTCGCTCTGTCAGGAGAAAGGTATTGGGATGAATAACTTTGATAACGTTAATACTGTCTTATATGGTTCATGTGTTGCTGAAATTGCCATGGTTATTTCGCAGTCACAGGTTGCAATTTTTTTTTGTAAAGATCACAACTTTGTGTATCACTAGGGTATTTCACTTACATAAATATGCACATATCAGATGTGGCTTTGCAGTTACTAGATAAGTTGAGTGTGAAGGTTTTGTTTTTTTCTTCTTTTTTTTTTTAACATTCAATAAACCACTGAACTGAATTGAACTGATGCGCGAGTTCATGTGCGTCCACCCCCTCCCCTTTTTAATTTGTTTTCCTTTCTTCAGTTTTCTAGATCAGCACGGAAGGTAATGAGGAGAAATTTCTCCTATGTTCTGCTCCTCTCTCTTTCCGCGTAACAAGTTTTCATTAGAAGTCACTACAACTTTTTCTTGTCGTACATTCATGGAGGATTTTTCTCCTTTCTATGTAAGAAGCCATTACTGCCATGAGTGTGGTGATCACACCATTTGATTATTTTTTTTAAAAAAGTTTACGTCTACAATGTTTAAAGGCGACGCCGATGGGCAATACTGCTGTGCAAGAAATGGATGATATGGATGGGGACGGGAACTGCCTATGCTGATTGAAGCTGATGTTTGAGTTTGCTTGTTTTGTTTTTCTTCTTGAAAAGGTGTTACTGGTATTCTGTGCTTCTTTAAACTTCTGCTTTGTAATGTTTTCTTTTTGAAGGGAAGTAAGAAGTTTTGAGGGGCCATGTTCATAAGTTATGCAGAGTGGCATTAAGAGGTGTGGATGGTGGGTGTTGTTTAGACGTGATTGGTTCTTGGGAATTAAGGTGAAGTCATTGGTGTTATTGTTGTTTGAATAACACTTGAAAGACTTTGGCAACATTATACCTTTTAAACATTACTTTTTTACTGGGAGATCCCCCACCTCCACTTCTTCCTTCCTTATTTTATTTTAGTTATTCATCATTTTTCTTCTCTTACACTTCTTCTCTCGTCCATCTCGCGTGCCCTCAAGCGTGCGCCCTTTCCTCCATGCCCCCCCCCCCCCCCTCCAGCCCCCCTTCCCCCTTCCTCCTGAAACATTTATCAAACCCCTCTTACATTCTTGTCTGTTATCTTATCTAAAATACACAGGTGCATACCCCCCCCCCCCCCCCCCCCCCCCCCCTAATCACCCTCTGCGCATGACAAAACATGTGTCGCCCCGAATGTTCCTGTCGTTGAGGACAGTCAGTTGAACTGTATTCACAAGTACATTGAACTTGAGGCACACATACGTGCGCTTGATCGTGATTCCACGCCCCATCGGCACCTGCTCACCCTCTCCTTTCCTTTTTTTTTTTTTTTTTTTGTTAGTGAGTGAGGTGGGTGCGCGCGCGCGCGCGCGCGCGTGTGTGTGTGTGTGTGTGTGTGTGTGTGTGTGTGTGTGTGTGTGTGTGTGTGTGTGTGGTGTGTGTGTGTGTGTGTGTGTGTGCCTGTGTATGGTCATCACCTAGTTATTATCCTTACAGAATGGAAAGCATAGTTTCACCTTTTTCGAAAGTCAGGCTTGTTTTAGTTTGACTCTGCTTTATCCAAATGTTCCATTGCCTTTATTGGTATATTGCGTCCTTTTTCTTCTTTTTGTTGTTGTTGTAATTGTTGTTGTTGTTCATCATCATCATCATCTTCTTCTTTTCTTCGTCTTCCTCTCTGCGCCTGCTGCTTGCCTGCGTTGGTGAAGCAAATGTTCACTCATTTTTGGCTTAAATTGTAGGTGTTGGTAGTCTGGAAGATTTGATGTTTTTCAGTATGCATGTGTGTATGTTTGTGTATTTCCATATGTCTCTTTTTTATTTTTTTTTCATTATTGTTGCTGTGTCAAAGGATGTATGCAGCACAGCTGAACACAACCGGCACACATTTATGACTGAGGAGAAAAACATAGAAAACTAAGGATATTTAAAGAGGAACGGAGTCTATAGTGAATCATCTCTGAACTGCCATGATCTCGGGGGATACGACAAAAGAAAGGATGTGTTTCAATTTTTAAGCCAAAAACAATACTCTATTTATTTTCTACAAGACACTCGTTTCACTAGTAAATTAGAATCCAAGATAAGAAGTGAATGGGGTTAAGAATGTGTATTTGCCTCCAAGAACTCTCGATCAAGAGGTGTTGCAATACTCTTTAATAACAACTTTGAATTCGAAATAAAGAAAACTATTAAAGATACTCATGGTAATTACGTGATAGTAACTATTAATACAATGGGAAAAGATTTAGTATTAGCGAATATCTATGGGCCAAATAATGACGAACCGTCTTTCTTTGAAAATATAAAATCAAAAAGAGAAGATTTGAATGTCCCCAACATAATAATGGCAGGGGACTGGAACCTGGTCCTTAATCCTAGTAAGGATTATCACAATTATAAACATGTTAATAACGCTCGCGCACCGGAAAAAGTTCTGAAATTATGTCCAAATTAGAGCTAATTTGATATATGGAGAGAACTGAACCAAGACACGAGACGATATACTTGCTGAAGACCAAAAAGCATTTAAAAAAGCAGGCTAGATTTCTTTTTACTGTCCGACACGTTAATCACTTACATAGACGATGCTGATATTTTGTTCTGATATAGAACAGATCACTCTTTGATATACATAATTATTGTTTTTAAAAAGGAAGAGAGGCATAAAGAGCTCTGGAAATTTAATTCCTCTCTTTTAAGTGACAAGCAATATGTAAATCTGGTTAACGAAACGATTGAAAGAATCAAAGGACAATATGCATCACTACCTACAATAAAAAGTCTGTAGGTGAAATCCCGAATGATCAAATTGAGTTTACAATTTCTGACCAATTACTTCTAGGAATTCTAATTATGGAAATAAGAGCAGAAACAATAACATTCAGTATTTGCAAAAATAGAAAAAGAGATGAAAAAGAAAAACAAATTGAGAAAGCAATACACGACTTGGAAAGCAAAATTGGCTTACTGGAAATAGAGTTGGAGATCTTGAAAAACAAAAAGGAAGAGCTGCGTGAGCTAAGGAAAACAAAAATTGACGGAATAATGATTTGATCCAGAGCTAAATGGGCATCCTACAGGGGAAAAAATAAGCAAATATTTCTGATCACTGGAGAAAAGGAATTTCGTAAGCAAAAGAATGCTTAAATTTGTCACAGACCAAGGAATAACTCTGACAGATACGGAAGATATGTTAACAGAGACAAAGAACTATTATAAAAACTTATACACGGAAAAGGAAGAAAGTAATATTGTGTGTGTGTGTGTGTGTGTTGTGTGTGTGTGTGTGTGTGTGTGTGTGTGTGTGTGGTGTGTGTGTGTGTGTGTGTGCGTGTGTTGGTAATTTTGCAGTTACAAAAGAAAATAAACAAGAACATCGACAACTTAAACAAAGGCATCAAGAAATAGTTTTTCAAGTTTGAGTTGGGGATTGTAAATTATTCCAAATGAAGTAAAAAATCTCTCCTCGGTCAGAACATATTCATGCGTCGCAAAGTGCACACAGTGCACACATGTTGCTTCTCCAGGGATTAACAGTGTGTGCTTTAGCCAGAGCAAATTCACTGTGCTCAATCGATTTTGTCAGCGTCACAAAAATCGGACTAGATGAATACATGAGAGCGATTGGGCTGAAGAAACATGATACAGACTGCATCCTGAATAGCATTAAAAGTATATTAATGGGGGAAAAAACGACCAAAACAACAACGACAACAAAAACAAGAGAAATGGCGTCGCAGTGTACAGGTCCTTTTGTCTGGACACAAAGAATGAAGGGCATCATAGCAATGCTGTGATGTGTGATGCGCCACCATATTTTCTTGATAGTTCATTTGGTACACGATACAAAAGAGACAAGTAGAACGTGGAGAAGTATGGCTTCTTTGGACATTACACTGTACTGAAATCAGACCTAAACTAAGTCCCTCCTGGACCACTGTCAGCATGAAAATAGGAGTGGATGAAAGAGGAGAGAGAGAGGGTGGGGTGGAGAGAGAGAGACAGACAGACAGGAAAGCAGTCAGACTAAAGAGAGAGGAGAGAGAGAGAGAGAGGGAGAGAGGAGGAGGGAGAGAGAGAGGAGAGAGAGAGGAGACGGGGGGGGGGGCAGACAGACAGGCAAGCAGACAAACAGAGAGAGAGAGAGAGAGAGAGAGAGAGAGAGAGAGAGAGAGAGAGAGAGAGAGAGAGAGAGAGAGAGAGAGAGAGATACGGATACGGATACGGAAAGTTTAATCATGTTTAGGCCATTGCTCCTCATGATGGGATACATATATACAAACATTTCTCAGAACTGACAATTGTGAACAGTGAAATCATTCAAAACGCACTTGGTAATAAGTTTAAGAAGTAAGAATGGAATGCAGCTTAAAGGCTTTATAAACATAGATTGACAGATTCCTGACTGTTTTTTCGTGCGTACTCGCCATAAGCAATGTAAATCTAAACTGACTTGGCACTTTGTAATATTTCAACGGAATGTACTGTGCTCTTAGGTCATACAGAACTGGACAACATAAATGAAGTGTACCTCACTTTCCTTCTCTTTTTGACAAAGTGGACATATTAATTCATTTTCACTGTGCTCTAAGCATACGTGTACCATTTTGTGTGGTTTTTTTTTTGGTTTTTTTTGGTATGGGTGTTTTAAAAAAATATTTTTTTAAAAGCCCTAAAAATCAACAAAGTATTGCGGGGGGGTTTAGGAGGGGAAGGGGAAAAACCGTTTTGTTTAAAAAAAATTTGGCAAAAAAAAAACTTTAACAAAAAACCCGCAAAAAAAGCCCGGATTTTAAGTAAACCGAATTAAAGACAAAATTTTAAAGGGCCTTTTTTAAAACCCTTTTGTATTTTAACCCTCATTAAAAAAATGTGTTTGAAAAAATTTTCCCAAAAAAAACTAAAATTTTGTGATTTTTAAAACCATTAAAAATTTTGGGTCAACTAATTCTAAAGATTACCATTTGATTCAAAAAATAAATTTTAAAAAAACAGAATCAAAAAAAAATTTTTTTTAAAACATTTTTCCGGAAGATAATCGTTTCCCTTTTTTAAATGAAACCCCCCTAAGGGGATAAAAACATAATTTCGGGTTTCGGCCTTTTTCCCCCTTTTTTTTTCCCCAATTTGGAAAATTCAAAGTAAGGCCAGCAAAAAATTTTTCCCTTTTTTTGTGTGAAAATATTTTCTATTTTTTTTTCAAAAGAGTTTTAAAAGTAAATCCCTTTGAAATTTTAAAAAAAAATTTTAAAAAAAAAATAATAAAAATTTTAATTAAAACCAAAAAGGGGTTTGGTGGGGGTGTTTTTGTGTGTTGTTTTTTTTCTTGGGGTTTTTTTTGGGTTTTTAGGGGCCACGATTTTTTTTAATTTGGGATAAATTTTAAAATAAGGGCCCATTTTAAATTTTTTAAATTTTTTTTCTTTTGTGATAAAAATACAAAGGGTTTTATTCTCCCCAAACGGCAAGGGGACCCGGAGGCAATTATTTGTTTTAATAAGCCTTTTTGACTAACGAATGGTTTTTTAAAAAAATTCTTATGGGGGGTTTTGGGGGTTTTTGTGGGGGGGGGGGGTGGGGGGGTGGGGGGGGGGGGTTTTCCCCCCGCCGGGGGAGGGGGGGGGGTTTTGGGTTTTGGAAACAAAGGCAAAGAAAAAAGTAGGGGGAGAAAAGAAAGAAGAAAAAATTCCCTGGTCCCCCCGAAACAAAAAAAGGGAAAAAAGGAAAAAGGGTTTTCACTTTACACTGCCCCCAAATCAAAAAAATAACCCCCTTAACTAATGAAAAAAAAAGGGGAAAAGAAAAGAGGGGGGGGGGGGGGGGGGGGAAAACAAGCAACAACCAAAAACCCCAGAAAACGCCAGAAAGGGGAAAATTTGGGGGGGGCCCCAAAAAACCAAGGGGAAAAAAGGGAAGAAAAAAGGGAAGGGGGGAAAAAAAAAAAAACCCCTTTACGCTTTAGAACCTTCCCCCCCCCCCCCCCTTTTTAAAAAAAAAAGGGGGGGGGGGGGGAAAACAAAAAAAAAAAAAAAAAAAAAATTGATTTCAATGAAAATGGCACAATCAAAAACCCCAAACAATAAACAAAAAAACCCAAGGGACCTCCATTGCCAATCCCACAAAAACTCAACCCCCCCCAAAAACCTTTAAAAAATTTCCCACAAACCTTCCAACACCCCCCCTTTTTGTTTCAAAAATTTCCCCCCCCAAAAAAAAAACAAAAAACCAAGCTTTCCCACCCTTCCCCCCAACCCACCATCTAATCCGACCCCCGAGGCCCGCCCCCCCTTTCCCCCACCCCCCCCCCCCCCCCCCTTTTACCCCTTTAACCCAAAAACCCCTTCCCAAACCCCCCCCCAACCCGTTGGGGGGCCCGCGCCCACCCCCCCCGGAAACAACCCCCCCCCCTTTAAAAAAAACCCCCACCCCCACCAACACCTAAACCCCCCCCCCAAAAAACCCCAAAAGCTCCGCGGCAAAACAAAAACAAACCAAAGGCCCAAACCCAACCCCCCCCAAAAAAAAAAACCAAACAAAAATTGATAAAAACCTTCCTAAAATTAAAAAAACTAAAGGGCAAGCAAAACAATTGAAAAAAAAAAATATTTAAAAACAATTTTTAAAAAAAAGTCATTCATTTTCCAAAAGGGACATTGGGAGTCAAACCTTACATTTTAAACCATTTTTTGTAGCGTAGCCATAAAAAACAAATTTTTAAAAAGGAAGAAAAGAAGAAAAAAAAAAAGGAAAAAAGAGAAAAAGGGAGGAGAGGGGAAAAAGGCAAAACAGGAATCCCAAAAGGGGGGGAAAAGAAAAAGAGGGGGAAGAGGAAGGGGGAAAGAGAGAGAGAGAGAAAAGAAGACGACGACAGACAACAGACAGAGACGGGAACAGAGGAAGAGAGGGGGGAGAGAGAGAAGAGAGGGAGAGAGAAAGGTTTTTTTTAAAACCACCCCCGCCAACGGGGGACAATGAAAAAGACATAAAAGGGGAGGAGGAGAAAAAGGGGGTTTAGGGAAAGGGGGGTTTAAACGGGTGGGGAACAGTCATGGGTTTGGGGTGGGGTTTGGGGGTGTTTGGGGGTTTTGGGGTGGGTGGTTTTGGGGTGGGGGTGTTTTTGGGTGTGTTTTGGTGGGGGGGGGGGGGGGGGGGGGGGGGGGGGGGGGGGGAAAAAGAGAGAAAAGAGAGGAGAAAAAGAGGAAAAAAAAAAGAAAAGAAGAAAAAGGAGAAGAAGGTTTTTTTTAAAAAGGCAAAAAAATTTCAGAGAAAGGAAAGAAAAAAAGGGGAAAGGAAGGGAAAAAGGAAAAAGGGAAGGAGAAGGGGAAAAGGAGAAAAAAGAGAAGAGAGAGAAAAGAGAAAAAAAAGGGGGAGGAGAGAGTGTTTGAAAAAGGAAAAATTTTTTAAGGGCCCTTCCCCTCAGAATCCCTTTTCAAAAAAAAATTCCCCCTGGAAACTAAAAAAAAAAGACTTTGCTTACTTTAAAAAGCTTAATAAAAAATCGGAACTTGAAAATTTTTTTTTCAATACAAACTAAGTTGTCAGGCGATAAAATTTAAAAAACTTTTCCAATTCTTGAAATTTTGGAAATTTTTAAAATTTCCCCCCCATAAATGAAAGAGGGTTGTCAAAATATTGAGCCGTTTAGGGTTTTTTCCAGAACTACTTTTTTTTTCGCCCGGGGTTTTTGGGGCAAGTAGCCAAATGTGACTCGCCACGGAGATTGCCGACACAGTACGGAAAGAGACGAATCGGGGATTTCCCCAGTACAAAAAAATGCCCAAAACACCGTGAATAAAGCATTCCCTAAAAACCCCTTCGCTAAGGACTAAAACTCAAATATTTTTTCCCCGATAGTGGGAGATCTCCCACTCGAGTCAAGTTCCAACGAAAGGACATCGAACGTGAAAATTTTCACTGAAGGTTTTTGGGGGTTCAGCTGTACCATTTTTAACCACACTCCTTGACATACCACCCCCTCGCCATCAACCTTGGTTTCTTTCCCAGCATTTCGAATTTTCAGGCGACCCTATTAAATACAAACACCATACGCCGACGCAGAAATTTCATGTTTTAAACATGCACACCAAATTGGGTTTACACCACACACACACACACACACACACACACACACCACCCCCCAAACCCCCCGCACCAACCACGCACGCCGCACGCCCCCACCACCACCAACCACACACACACACCACACAACACACACACACACACACACACATTACCGATTGTAAAAAACTTTTTAAAATATTGAAAACCACATTTTTTTTCAGTTGTTTTTAACCCTTTAGATAATGCCTTTTTCTTTGTAAGGATTTGCAGCTACTGCATCATCACACAATTCTGTCCCTCGTAGAAATCTTTTCAAAGCTGTTCACTTTCAGGGCCCCCCCCCCCCCCCCCCACACCCACACAACACTTATTTTTTTTCATTCCTCATTTTCAATCCCTCCCCACTTAAATTCTGAAGTTCCACAATAAAAAGTTAGAATCGAGGGGGTTTTTTTAATATATTCAGTCAAAGATTTTGGCTGTTTTAAAATGTTATTGTAAAAACGATGCAGATTAAGCAGCAAAATCAAGCTCATTTTTTCTCTTACCAGGCGTGAAAAGCAACAGACATACCACACCCATAACTTAAAAGCAACTAAATTTCCACCCGTAAACCAATACTGATAAATAAAATTTTACTTACTAAAGCATAGGTTTTGGGCGGAAACTTGAAATTGCAGGGGCCTGATGTTTACAATGTTTCCTGAAAAAAAAAAAAACCCAAAAATTATTTACTGGAGCCCCCAAGGTTATTTTTGAAAATGGGGCACTTTTTTGTTAAAAAAAATCGTAAATTTAGTTTTGTTTGGAAACATAAAAACAGGGGGGAAACAACACCAAAAAAGCAACATTTTTTATAGCAGCGGCGTGGACTGACTGACGCCACACACAGTAACAAAGCATTTCATTTTGCCAAAAACTCAACAAAAACCAACAACACTTTAAAAAACCCAAACCCTCACTGAAATGAAATGAAACCCAAAAAGAACAACCACCCCCCCCACAAACCTTTCCTTTTTACCCTCTGATTTGGCTTTCTTTCTCCTGACAGAATCCTGTCCTGTTTCGTTTGAGGGTTGCACTTGCAGCCCGGGGAATGAACAGAGAGTGCTTTAATACATTTTTCGTTATAAATTACACGCCCCTCTTCAGCTGTCTTCGGACCCGAAATTTCCCGCTTCCACCTTTACTTTCCAAGTGTGTTTGGCTTTGGGAAAAAAAGGGCCTTTGAAGTGACGACCGCAAAACCAAACTGTCCCCAAGAAAAAAATCTTTCCTCGTTTGGTGACAAAATTATCCACAATCGCCTAAACGGGTGGAAGCACCTGGAAAAGCATGAACGCGTACTCTTTGCTTATTCCCAGAAATTTCCCCAACCAACACAGCACACATACCCTCAGCCGAACACGAAGCGACTTTTGGGTTTCTTGTCCCCAAAACGGAAACCCCCCATTAACGAAATCGAGGCTCTCGTTCCTTTTCAGCCTCTCCTTTCCCCCAACCGCAGGAAATGCGCCCCTTTCAAAATGAGAAAAACAGGCGGGGGTGATTTGGGGCGGGGGTTTTGCAAAACGACCACATAACCAAAACCGTTTTTGGGGCAAAATGATTTTGTAAAAATGGTGAGATCCCCCTTAATGCAAAATGCACTTCGCTCTGACTGTCGACATAAAGACACAACAGATCAAGGCATTTTTCTTTTCTTTTAACGGCAAAGATTCCAAAATACGAAACACCAACTCTAGAATTTTTTCATCAAAAACTTCAAGCCTTCCAAAGCTTGACAAATACGTTGGGAAAGATGCAAGTAATTTAATTCTATAAAAACTAAACCTGTCTCTATTTTAAACAGAAAATTTTTATCTTCCACCTACATCATTATCTTCTTTGAAGGTACGAACAAAACCTTCAATTCTCCGACACCTTGGTTAAGCCAAACGTGGGGCCCCAAACCATAGCATATAATTTCGCTTTAAACACTGACACCCCGTTCATCTTTCCTCTAAATCTATTCACTACATTTTATAAGCTTTTTTGGGGAAACTCATTCACCATCTGAGTTTTAATTTTAGCCATACTTGATCATTTTAAAAGTAAATGCAAGATATGGGAAAACCTGTTGGGGCTCTCCCCCAAAACAAGATCATTTTGGGGTTTGGACGAAAACCCAAAACTTTTTTAAAGCAAAAAAAAAACCTTTCGGATTGTGCTTGGGGGAAAATCAAGACCCACAGGTCGCCCCATATTGGGAGCATAGGCAGATGTGAGCACAAACAATTCAAACAAAGCGAGAACCTTATTCAGCCCGCAACTTCTTTTAAAAAACAAGCAAAAACCTAAGCAAATTTTTTTTACAAAAGTGAAATTAAAACACGAGAGAAAAGGCTCCTAAATATTTATATAAATAAAAACAGGCAATTTGTCCCATCAAAATGTCCTTTTTTCGAAGGAAAGTAACCCCCCCTTTTCTGAAAACGAATAAATTACTTTTACTTTAAAATTTACTTTTACTGGATGAATTAGCTGCCTTTGCAAACGTTTAATTGATTTTGGGGGCCTATTACTGTCTCAGACATAAAGCGACTCGTCGGCAAGAAGAGAATAATATTTTCCAAATATTACAAAATGGCCACCATGTCTTTCCCGAGTTTATCACCTCCAAATCAGCTCATCAAATAAAGAAAACAAAACGGGGTGCAACATCCCCCCGGCCCCCTTTAACACCTATGTCAATTTAAAAAAAACATTAAAAACAGCACGACATAGTAAACCTTTGCCTTTACCAGTCAAAAATTTTCAAATCATTTATACATCTTTTCATGAAAACCGTTTTTTAACGAAATGCCAAATATGGTTTTATTAATAGATCAAACGCTTTCTCAAACTCATGACACAAATACAATTTACGATTTAACAAAATTTTATTTGAAGAAAGCCAATAAAGGAACAATGGTCATGGGGAACCAAATTTATTTTTTAAAACCCCGAAACCCCTGTAATGTATTTCCTCAACCCACACTTGACGTCTTTTATTCATAATTGCACTAAACATTTGCCGCAAACATTGCCAACAATCCTTGAGTTGTTTTTATTGGGAACAAAATTTCCCTTTTTAAAAAAGGGCACAACTAATTTTTCCCCACCAACTTCAGATATATCCCGTTTTTAAAAAGAGAATTAATTTTTTTTACAAAAAAATTTCCCAAACCCAAAATTTTATTTGCGGGATTTTTAAAAAAATTCTCCCATGATTTTTTCCGGGTTAGCACCCTTTCATTTTTGTTTTTTAGTGCAACAAAATTTCTTCTACTAGGGGTTGATTCAAATTATTTTCGCCGTCACCATCGTTTTTTTTTTCTCATCACATCATCATCACATCATCACACATCATTACATCACGCATTTTCAAAACATCTCATTTTTTTTTTCAGCACAAAACTTTTTTTCTATTTTTTCCCTTTAAACAGAACAAACTTTTCTCCTTTCTAACAATTTTTTTAAAGTGTGCGTACCAATCGTTTTATGCAATGTCATTCGAAATCTGCCTTCTTTTTGTTGAAATTCACCACAGAATTTTCCAGAATTTTTTTTTGATAAATTTTCAGACGTAAAAGTAAGTCAAAAAATGTCATTGAATTTTCTTTTCTTTTCTCTTTTAAAAAATTTTTAATTTACGTCTTGCTATCATAAAAGTGCGATCAGGTGGAGACAAAGTACGCTTTAAAATTTTTTCAACAATTTTGGGACAGTTTCTTTTCCATGACACTTTTTTAAAGCAGTCGTTATCTTTCACGCACTTACCAATGTGTATTTCTTTCTTCAAAAAGCTTCTGCATCTTTAACAATGATTAAAAACCTCAAGTTCTTGTTTATATATATAAAAAAAATAATATAAATATATAAAATATAAATTAAAAAAATATATAAAAAATATATATATATAAAAAAAAAAAATTTAAAAAAGAGGAATTCTTAAAACTATCTACAAATTTGTTTCAAGCGTGTTGCGCTGTCATAGGATGACAGGGGCACACGCTTAAAACTTTTTTAAAACCCTTTTAAGTTTTATGTTGCTCCAAGGGGTTGAGCACTTGAAAATTGTTTTTGGGCATTTTATATATATGATCTATTATTTTATTAAAATTTTTAATTATATATATATTATATATATATATATTTTAAATATATTATATATATATATTTATATATATATAATATATATATATATTATCAAATGATTGCCATTTTAAACTGGCTTTGCATGTCGTTTGAACAGGTGTTGTCTCTAAACACTTTGCTTTGGATTTTGCCCCATAAAAACTTTTCGAAAATATGAACATCATCCTTTACATAAATCTCATTATCCTTAGGGAAGTGAATGTATAATCCCAAAGGCAGAGGGTCAGATTCAGCTCTATTAGACACATTCATTCTGATGCTATCAGAAATATTGAATACAGACTAGACAGCTACACTGTTCCATTATCAGCTATTTATTGGGTAAGGGTCTTGAAGGTCACCTCACACAAACCATTAAAATACACAGGTCATAAACTGGGGCACAGATCAGGTAACATTTTGTTTTTAAATTGTTAAGCACTCAGTCTTCAGAATTTCTGTTCAAGTTCAAAGGACCCCTCAAATGTTGATCAACAAAATCACTTTCGTTGGATTCTAAGTCACAAGAAATATTTGAGGTTTACATTTCAAATCTCCATTAATTACTATGTACATATCTTTTTTATTATAAAGCAGCCCAGTCACATAAAAAAAAATCTTCCAATAAGGAAATTTCTATTTCACAACCCAAATGATATAATAGGTTTGAGTTCTTGGTGGTATATAAGCACAAAACATACACAATGTGTCTTTCAATCCCGGGAAAAGGCATTTTATCCAAACAAAAACGTTAAAAAAGATGAAACTTTCCCCACATATAGGTTTGACAAAGGAACATAAACTCATTTTTTATCAAGCATTAATCCACCTAACATCTTTGTGTGTCGACAGTTTTAACAGCAGGCTTACAAAACAAGTGTTTCCTTTTAAAAAAAGGCGACTAAAAAAGTCTCAACTAACAGATAAAAACAAAGGAACAAAAATACGAAACAAAATTAAGATCAGTATTTTTGTGAGTAGTCCATTAACGCTCCAAGTAGGAAAGAAAAGGGGTTTTTGTTTTATCACATGCATTAACATCATCAAACTTATTATTTCATCATGACGAGGTCAATCTACACATATTTTCATTCCACACATTGTCAAAAGAACAGGGCGCACAGTTCTCACGTGACGCCAACTCACTGTCGCTCTGTGACAAGGCCACCGGGTCCGCCTCAGTGTTCGTTCCCTCTACAACAGCGGACAAAAAACGGGGATAAATACAGGACCGGTGTCGTATATATTTCTGTCGCTCATAAATCGTGTCGCCCGCGACAGTATTTCCCGGGAAATAATGCATTTTATGGACAGTACAATATTCTATAGGACATTTTTTGTTTAAAAGTTGTTTGCGCAAAAATTTTTTCCAGCAAATATTGTGCTTGCAACAGTATTTCACGTGAAATGCTGTCGCTGCG
>CM031603.1:11627812-11635312 GCA_018398815.1 Conus ventricosus | reverse complement strand
CACCTAAAGAGCTATATGAATGTAAGCAGATACACTGCATTACACACATATACACGCACACATGATTTAAGGGTTTGTTCGATGGCTGAGAATCTTGCGAGCATCCCAAACAAAGAAACCGTTTTTTTTGTTCTTGTTTTTGTTTTATCTATCCCCACTTAACCGAAAACATCGAACGTTATATTACTGAGGGCTTGAGGGTCTGAGTAAGTATTCAGAACTAATCCAACGCGTCTGTGCACAGTGTTGGTATTTTTCGAGTGTGTGTTATAGTCATTGTCTTTAGGGAACGTGGCAAACTTCAATGCCAACCTGAACACAGCTTCAAGCCTATCCGACTGTGCGTTGATTTATCATATTTGTTCTAAATGCTAAAAACATGCATTGTGGGCGTTTTTCTTTCTTTTTCATTTTTTCTTTGTTTTTCTTTTTTTTTTTTTTCTTTTTTCTTTCTTTTTTTTTTTAAAATTATGGTGGACTCATTGCTTGCTTTTGTCATGAGTGTTGTTTGTTTTCTTACCTATGTGCTGCAGACAGATGTGCTTATTTTGTGCATGTGACTGTGGGCGGCTGTTGGACCTAGGACATCAAGAGGCGACTCACGGCAGGCGGGGATAAAAGCAGGCGACAGTGACACGCGCATCACATCGTCTGCCTGAACCTTGCACGGCGAACCTGAATTCATCTTTCTTCACTGCCTCCTTTGGGTAAGTAAGCTTCCCTCAAAGACATTTTGCCGAAAATGGGAGGTTCGAAATACGCATTTATTACCCGACGATCGTGTGTGATACAATGAATTTTGTCTGTCAACAGCACAATTGATTTTATCGAAACCGGACTTGTATAATAAAAATAG
Organism: Conus ventricosus; assembly: GCA_018398815.1. Classification (NCBI taxonomy): domain Eukaryota; kingdom Metazoa; phylum Mollusca; class Gastropoda; order Neogastropoda; family Conidae; genus Conus; species Conus ventricosus. Next base: position 11,634,456 of record CM031603.1, on the reverse strand, counting down.
GCACAAATAGCGAATTGATGCGAATTGATGACTGTAAATCTGAATCGGTTATCAAATATTTTGTATGAGATGGCATTGTATTGCCCTTCTCCGCCAAATAGTGTAAGTATTGACATGTAGCAATCTTATATTTCAGCCTTGAAATTAATCGTTTTTGCACGCCAGCTTTTGCCTCGTGATTGAAAAAATATTACCACCCGAACACCAAAAACTACCAGCCAGAACTACAATGGCAGCTAAACAGGGGAAACATGCGTGACTCTTGTGTTAGTAAATAATCAAAACGTAATCCAAAACAATGGCAACTTCCAAAGAAGTGAAGGAAAAATATGTGTAATCTAAGCAAAATGATTTGTTGCATCATTTGCGTAAACAAACTATACTCATCTTCATAATACGTGAGATTTGTATGAGAGAACATGCAAGGTGGTTTGCAATTTTTTGTAGAAATGTTTCGTGCCGCCGACAAGCAGTGTTAAGAAATCTTTGTCTCATGCTTGCTTAGACTTTTTTGACATGTTTTACCACTTTCTGTTGTTGTCTTCATCACTTGTTGAATTCAGTCAGAGAAAGGACTTAGGGACAGAGGTGACAGCTGATGGGAGTTTTAAAGTAGATTCACCAAAACAGTATTGCTGTTATTCTCCAGAAAACATGTTGACGATAAACTCCACGGACATTACAGCTCTGCTGTAACGTTTTCGGTGTTGATGTTTTGACTCCAATGCCAAAATACACCTATGTGCTGCCTTTGTTTCTTTTATAATGACACACAGAATGTTCTATCGTGAAACATGGAAATGCGTGTCTTTGTCCTTGCAGTTCTATGTGAACTACATTTCATCGGGAAATAAAGCAAAAACTGATGGTAAATATCTATTATCAATGTGCTATGTTCGTGCACACGCCTAAAAAAAGAACATAATGACACAGTAGTGAGCATTACAACATAAAATACAACATGTCATTGAGTGTTTGATACTGCAACGTTCGCTGAAAGCAGTCAGTTGCTGTTTTACACTACTGTATGAAATGGGATCTGTTCTTGTTTGAATAGCATTGCAACATACGATGAAACACATCATTAGCTGTTTCGCTGTGTCATTAAATACTAAACGCTGAAAACCTGTCGCTGGCTGTCTAACATAGCAACACACAATTCGAACGCATCATTAATTGTTTTGCTGCGAAAGCACACACTATGCCGTTGAATACTAAACACTGTAAAACCTGTTGTTCGCTGTTTAACAAAGCAACACACAATTCGAACACACATAATTGTTTTGCTGCGAAAGCACACGATATGCTGTTGAATACTAAACACTGTAAAAAATGTTGTTCGCTGTTTAACATAGCAACGTGCAATGAAACACATCATTAACTGTTTTGCTGTGAAAACACACAATATGCAAGTTTCAAAACGGAGTGACTGAGGGCGGAAAATGAAGCAAAATTTAGAAAGAGAGGGGGTTCGTTACCGCCAAAGACACAGATAGAGAACAGGACAACACACAATGCATTTCGACCTCTTGGGTCTTCTTCAGGCGAAACAAATAACATTTAGGACATGAAAACGGAGAATGAGAACCACCTATCTTCTCACGTTCGCCACACGATCAAAATGGTGGTTTCTCGTTCTTCGTTTTCACTGTCCTAAACGGTATTTGTTTTCGCCTGAAGAAGACCAAAGAGGTCGAAATGCATTGTGTCTTGTCCCGTACTCTGTTTGTCTGTGTCCTTGGCGGTAACTAGCCCCTCTCTTTCTAATTTTGACACAATATGCCGTTGAATACTAAACAGTGTAAAACTGTCGTTAGTTGTTTAACATGGCAACGTGCAATGAAAGACATCATTAGCTGTTCTGCTGTGCCATTTAATATGAACACTGTAAAACCCGTCGTTAGCTGTTTAACATAGCCACATGCAGTGAGAACCGCCACAGCCTGTGTAACACAACAAAATTCGGTGGCAACATGTCATTGGTTATTAATATTTCACTATGAAATATAACCTTTCATTAGCTTTTAACAGCTTTTAACAGTGTGACTTGAAGCAAAATACAGCTTTGGCTGTCCTAACACTACAACATACAATAATACATGCATTGGCTTTTTGAAATACGAAAACACGGTAACAATCATCAATGGAATTTTCAGCATCGCCAAAACCGTCATCAGAATGAAACTGACGTGCGTGGTGATCGTCTCCGTGCTGCTCCTGACGGCCTGTCAACTCAATACGGCTGATGACTCCAGAGGTGAGTTCATACGATTCTCTCTCTCTCTCTCTCTCTCTCTCTCTCTCTCTCTCTCTCTCTCTCTCTCTCTCTCTCTCTCTCTCTCTCTCTCTCTCTCTCTGAGAATGTCAGTCATAGTCAATAGTGCACAGAGTGTAATAACGTAATGTAATAGAAATAGTTAAAAAAAAGAAAAGAAAAACACCAAAGGTTAACTATGTGACTGGACTGAAATAATGCACAGAGTACCTTAAGTGACTATGACAGATGTGAAAAGAGTCTACCATGTGAATTGACAGAAGTAATACGAGAAGTTCATAAACAATGTGACGGGGAAGCAACGCAATAATTAAATGTTGTGACAGAAGCAATATCAAGGGTTTGATACGCATGAGACAGAAGTAATACAAATCCACGAGAATGTGATGTGGACAGACGTAACGCATAGAGCGTAATATATAATTTGATGGAAACAATGCATAGAGTTCAAAAATCAGAGGCGACATCAGTAATACATACAGAGCATGTTCGATGTGGCGTAAGATATTTACAAAGACAGTGATATAATGTGGCATAAGTAATATACAGAGTGCAGCTATATATTGTGGATAAGTATTATGTGACATAAATAATATACAGAGTCAGTGATATGAAGTGCGTATGTAGCATATACAGTGCAGTGATTTATTGTGACGTAAGTAATATACAGATTGCAGTGATATGATGTGACGTCACCATTTAACAGGGTGCAGAGGTATCATGGGGCATGAGTAATACATAGAGTACAATGAAACTATATGGCATGAGTAATACATAGACTACAATGAAACTATATGACAAGAGTAATACATAGAGTTCAATTAAGCTAATGGCAGGAGTAATACATAGAGTACAATTAAACTATATGACAGGAGTAATACATAGAGTTCAATGATACGATGTGGCATGAGTTAATACACAGAGTACTATGAAACTATATGGCAGAGTAATGCATAGAATTCAATGAAGCTATATTGCAGGAGTAGTGCATAGAGTTCAATGAAGCTATATGGCAGGAGTAACACATAGTGTTCAATGAAGCTATATGGCAGGAGTAATACATAGAGTACAATGAAGCTATATGGCAGGAGTAATACATAGAGTACAATGAAACTATATGGCATGAGTAATACATAGAGTATAATGAAGCTATATGGCAGGAGTAATGCATTGAGTACAATGAAGCTATATGGCAGGAGTAATGCATAGAGTACAATGAAACTATATGGCAGGAGTAATGCATAGAGTACAATGAAGCTATATGGCATGGAGTAATACATAGAGTACAATGAAGCTATATGGCAGGAGTAAAGCATAGAGTACAATGAAGCTATATGGCATGAGTAATACATAGAGTACATGAAGCTATATGGCAGGAGTAATGCATAGAGTACAATGAAGCTATATGGCAGGAGTAATACATAGAGTACAATGAAGCTATATGGCAGGAGTAATGTATAGAGTACAATGAAGCTATATGGCAGGAGTAATACATAGAGTCCAATGAAGCTATATGGCAGGAGTAATGCATGGAGTTCAATGATACGATGTGGCATGAGTAATATGCAGAGTGCCATGACGTGGTGTGACAGAAGTAACGTATGTAAAGAGTGTAATGATGTGATGTCATACCTGTAATGCATAGAATTGTAATGAGTAATGTAATAGTCAGTGATGCATAGAGTGTGATAAAGTAATGTCATGTCGATAACGCATAGAGTGTGATAATGTGACGTCATGGCTGTCATACATAGAGCTAAATTGTGAGAATTCGTGGAAGTAATGGACAGAGTGTAGTGATGTGATGTGGTAGAAGTAATACTCAGAGTGTGATGATGTAATGTGTCAGAAACATGTCACAAGAGTATAATGATATGATGTGATAGAGAAAAGGCATCGATTGTAATCATGTGATGTGACCAAGGCATACATCTCAATGCGATGATGTGATAGAGGTAATGCATCAAAGTGTAATGACGTGATGTGACAGGTAATGCACAGAGTGCAAGGATGTGGTATAGAAATAATGCTTAGCGTGTAATGATACAATGTGATAGAAGTAATGCATACATTATGATGATTTGATATGATAAAGGTACCGCATAGGATGTAATAAGTTGATGTGATCAGTTCAACTCATGGTGATTATAGGCCCAGCCACAGCAAAGTGCCACTCCAGGACTGTCACCTCGTTGAAGGCAACTCAACAATATGCAAAGAAAAATCAAATACACTCACAAATCGCTGAAAACATTTTCTAAAAACACACTAGAACTGCTTTAAGATCTTTTCTTGGTAAAATCCTAAATCAGACGAAAAATGTTTATCTCTTTCAGAAAAAAAACAACAAAAACATCACACCACCTGGGACACCCTTTACGAGATTTTCATGGAGTTTGCTGTAAAGTGTTTATGTCTGACATCATGTGATCATGACACTCTATAAGAACATGTTTTATAGTGATCGTCACATCATATGGAATGCACCACAGTGCTTCTTCATTTTTAAGGATGCACGTGACTTGTGTGCAAATGGTACAGACTGTTTCTTCTCATGGCCGCTAGTGGCACACAGTTAAAAGTCTTAAGATTTGGTTATATTTTGAAAGTGTCTTATCCGTCTGTACTCCCATTTCTCTTGTCAGAGGTCTTTAACACAGACCTGTGTTTGGGGATTTAGATCTGTTAGAGGGATAAAGTAATCTGCTCAAAGCCTTACCTGGGGCAATCTTGGCAAGTGATCAGCCACTTTGGTTGCCTTGAATGCCGACATGAACAGGAAACCAGAATTTCAGAGATGTGTGCAGTTCAAAAGCTTTCAGCACTAGAGGATGCTTGAGGTTATGGATACAATTGTTTTCAAAGCAGATGAGCAGTCAAAGAGAATGGGAAGTTTTTATGTTTTGATTTTGAAACCATTTGAATGCCGGGACCAATGCTGTGAGCTCAATAGTGCGGCTGTCTGTGGGAATGCGTTGAGAACATTTTGAGATGTTTAGAACATTGCTGAGAGGGAAAGCCATCAGTAACTACTCTCGGATAACACGCAAATTCAGAAACAAATGTATTTTGGAGAGTAACAGAGTCTTCGCAATATGAGACAAGATCCGAGCAAATCACTGGGTGAGAAAAGGCCGTGGTGGGTCGTCCGGAAATTTGAATGAATCACACACGACCTAAGGTGTATGTCTGCACTGTTCAAACGGCAAAGAATATGAATTCCCGGGGTGGGGGGGTGGGGGGAAGCTAGGGAGTTCTTGGAATTTCTTGAAGAAATGTTCGGCCAAACACAGTCATGAACAGTGTTCTGGGGTTCAGAGAAGAGGTTTAAACAATAGTTCTAAGAAAGTTCAGCCAAAGGTCGGAAAGGGATGGTTCCCCTGCCTCTGCATATAGATTGTATGCAGGAGTGAGCGAGAATGCATCCGGCACCCAGGAAGGTCTGATAGAACTGTAGATAACACAGCCATGGTTCAATCTTGAGCTTATCAGACTCTCGTAAAGTGGAGATGTCTATCCATATATGCATCAACTCTCAGAATGTTCATTGTTATCAGACAAGTAATTCTGAAGTGCGTTTTTGTTTAGTTTGTGATTTTCAAAGTTCCGTTTGTGAAAGATAACTCCTAAAAACGTGGCTTTATCATAGCTGGAATGGCGGATTTGTATAGACGAGTCTCAGGGTCAGCAAAGTACCGACGAAAATCGCGAAAGAGACTATACTGAGTTTTGGTACCTGAAACGGTAAACGCATATTCCTCAGCTCACTGTCGGATCTTAGTCACGCAAAGTTGAAGTCAACGTTGCATGCCAGCATAGGCGACACCAAGTGCAGATATTGCAAAGTCATCAACAAACACAGGGACTGGAATGCTGGTTTACAGAATTGACAATCTGATTAATTTCGATGCTGAAGACAGCCGGAGAAAGGATGCTGCCCTGAGGTACACTCAACTCCTGTCCATGGATGTCAGACAGCGTGGTACCAACACGGAATGGAACTACTGATCAGCTAGAACGTTTTTCATAAAAAGAGGGAGATGACCTCCAGATCCTAGATCATAATGTCCATGTGATGTAGCATGCTTTCCTCAGGTCAATAGAAAAAGACAGCAACCACATGTTGGCTGTGAATGAAAGGATTCCGGATAGTGGTTTTAAATTGGACTAACTGTCAACAGTAGATTAGTATTTACATACTCTTCTTTACCTATTGGCTTTCAGCTTCCACATGAAACGAGAGTTGACTATGCTTTCCGTTAGTTTGCAAAGTTGCAGTTGGTCAGAGCTGTTGGGCGATAACCAAAGGGGTTGTCAAGTCTTTCCCAGGCTTAGGAATAAGAATGATCAGGGCTTTCTGCCAGAAAGG
>CM031603.1:11602812-11615312 GCA_018398815.1 Conus ventricosus | reverse complement strand
CTAAGACCTTCCCTATCTACATTGATAAGACCAGATACACAAAAAACATAGAAGTCACATACCTTAACATCATGATCACTATATGGCCAGGCCCGAAGGCCGAGAGGCCCAGCAACACCCTGATTGAACCAGAGGACGCTTAGGAGCAGAGTGCTCGAGCCCCAGTTTCCCCCCGAATTATATAGCTCGTGACTGGATTCCTGATTAATTGAATCAGATATTTTGATGTTTTTGACTTGGAGACATGTTGACCCTTGGACACGTTGATTGTGTTCACACGTGTTTGGTAAGAACTGTTGGTTCAGCAATGCTGTAATAAGCCTGAGTGTGTGGAAAATTGGAGTGTTTGCACCCTGTGACTCGGGGAACATGTTGTTTCACCGATTGTGGGACGGTTAAGAGTGATTGGGAGCCTGCAATGATCCGGACGCTGTAAGGACCAGTGTTTGTCCATGGGCAGCAACGGCAATGACCGTTGTCACAACACGTACAGTCATCTGGTTCAGAATCGAGTAGCAGCGTGTGTGTGTGTGTGTGTGTGTGTGTGTGTGTGTGTGTGTGTGTGTGTGTGTGTGTGTGTGTGTGTGTGTGTGTATGTGTGTGAACATATCCACTGTTAATGTCACTCTGTGATCTATATATCTATCTAACTATCTATCTAACTATCTATCTATCTTTTTAAAAAAATGAAGGAAGCAACAAGCACTTCAGTTTTTTGCTAATATTTCGCGGATCTTCCTCAGGGGTTTGATTAATTTGACATGGCAGACCTTCATGAATACTTTAAAAAATATACACATACCAAGACTAGATCAAGTTTAACATATTTCCTGTGACGGTAATTAAATACAGAAAGATCGGAACTATCTCATCTGAACTTTGTCATAATATATCTTAAATGATCGCCCATTTCAATCGATGAATACATTGACACACAATATAACAGATTTGACCTGGCTATGAACTTTGTCATAATATATCTTAAATGATCGTCAATTTCAATCGATGAATATATTGAGACACAATACACAGATCTGAGCTGGCTATGATCGTCCATTTCAATCGATAAATATATTGACACACAATACACAGATATGAGCTGTCTATACATAGCAAATCGGTCACTTTCTGGAGCAGGACATGACTTTCTTGCCACGCGCAATCAATCAGTCTGCTTCAATATGTGCACATAAATACATATGTGTCCCTAATATAGCCAAACAGAGCCAAACTCGAGTTCAACTGATGTAATCCACACGTTTGAAACTCAGTATTTTTTCCTCTTGCATCGAAATCATATTATGTATTATAAGCAATCATGGGCAAACTTCAGGTTTCCGTATGTGTTATGTTAATCAATAACGTATCCAATTTGTCGATCAATTCAAATGTCTTGGATGTCTGTTTACTGTGCCATAGACTAAATTATTGGATGTTCGCACCCCTCTCCAAGAATTTTTTTCCGACGCAAATAATGGACAAGTTCACAATAAGCAACAGAATAACAAAAGCCCTAACTTTCAATTCCACACAGAACGATAGCCTGTAGCTGAGAATCAAACAATTTCATAAGCAGTTTTAAAGATTTATTCTCTCGTTTTGATGACTTTTGCATGCTACATAGGAATGGACGCGTAGCGCTACTGGAAAGATCCTTTCAAGTAGAGGCTTAATTTTGTTGAAAAGTATATTCCTCTATTGTTGTATACGTTGACTACAGGCATAAACTCTTCATTAAGAGTCCACATTTCTCTAATTCCTAAACGCTCACCCTTTTTAAACAGAATTATACTGCTTTGTGACATATTTACTGTTAACTGAACCGAAGTTGCAGATTGTAATAAATCATTTAATTGAGTTTGTAAACCAATTACTTTTTCAGACATCAAAACAAAAACAGAAGAGTGAGTAAACCTGCAATGTTACAAGTACATTGCGCACCATGTTTTCCATTTCTAATAACCTATGACGTTAACTCAGAGATGAAAAGAGAGAACAAAACAGAATTACAGACTTCGCCCTTCCTTTCCACCAAACGCGCGTTGAATATAGTCAGTCATAATACCCCCATAATGAGGATTTCACTCAGAAATACGTGTCTATTATACATCTGAGCAGTTTTCCATGGATCCCAGCTTATAAAAGAATAGGCCAAAGAATAGTTCTATGAAGTTTTTCAAAGTCAATAAAAGCAACATACAACTTACGATTAAAAACAAAAACTGTTTTTGCACAGAAGCCATCTCAGTAAACATATGATCTAGTGTTAAACAATTGCGCTGAAATCATTCTGGATATTATTATCTTCAACCCATTCCTGTTGCCTGTAATTGATTATAATGCTGTACTTTCTACTAGCATCATTTAAAGAAATATTGTGTACAGAGGTGGAACAATACATTTAGTCCAATGTTAAGGTTGAATTCCCTCAGTAACAAGGGATTAAAAAAAGGTAATAAAAGAAGTTCAAAATTATATCTGATTTACAAGCATACTTCAGCAGCTCACCAGTTGTGCCATCTGGCCTACTGCTTTACAGTTCTTAACTTTCCTCGGGAAAACATTACTTCCTTCTTCGAAATCAGACTGTCTAAATACTTATTTTCTGCTTTATCTTGATCCCATTGAAACGTACTGTCAGCCGTAAGTCTTTAGATACCAGTGCTCATAGCAAGTTTTGATACTGATCCTATTCACTGCCTTCTTTTTAATGAAATCCAATGCACATTGTTCCAAAGCAATTAGTTGTGTCAGCAACGCGTTGTTACACTGCTTCTTTGTCACCTTTTGCAAATGGTTGTACTCCAGTCTTGCCGTGCAATAGTAATCACATCATATGTTGTTTTTTTTCTTTAAAGAAATCGCAAAATTTATTGTTATGAGATTCAACATCAAACCAGTCTTTGGCTTTCAAATCATTATGAACCCTTATGTCTTTCTTCATACACTCTGTAGCATCTTTAATACAGACATTGAAATCATCGAACGATTCACTTTTATCGACATCAATGACACGAACTACATAGTTAATTGTTTCATTAGTCTGTTACGTAAAGATATTGATTATAAACACATCAGCACATTCTTCATTCCATACAAACCTTTACAATGTAAAACAGCTGTTAGAAGGATTTGTCTGCGATTCGACATTATCATTGCCGTAACTCACATGAAAGTCGACGGGCATAATCGGTATCAAATTTTGCCGGTCGCCATAACACAAATTATCAGAAAATCGATTAACACTAACCAGATGATTTGCATGTTGAAAACATAAAAATACATGAAATTCCTTGAGAATGACGTGACATATTACTCGTCCATCTGTTCAAATGTCTGCACAACAATGCATTAACATCTTTGAAACCAATGAAAAACTGAGCAAATGATCTTCCATAATACAGTCCCATTTTCAGAATCAAGAAATGTATTATAATAGGAACCGGGAAGAGGCACATATGAATATATATATATAATATATATATATATAATATATATATATATATATATATATAATATATATATATATATATATATATATATATATGTGTGTGTGTGTGTGTGTGTGTGTGTGTGTGTGTGTGTGTGTGTGTGTGTGTGTGTAAAGGGTACGATTCTGCCCAACCTTTGAGAACAGAGAGTTGTAGTGGTTAACCCCTCAAACGTGGATAGAATCACAGTGAGGGGCAACCTAGCTGGTAGGTTGGAATGCCAGTTAAGAGGCTGGTCACTCAGCAGACAATTTGCCTATGGCTGGTCTGGGCAGACTGGTTTTGAAGAGACAACCATTGGACTTCAGCCACATCGTAATTGGTGTCGACTTTGCTGAGGAGCTCTTGAGCCTCTCTTTGACCATGGCTGGTCAGGGTGGTTTGGTCTGGGAGACTGGTATAGGCCGGGGGACAGCCCCTGGAGACCGTGGAGCCGTGGTTGGTGTTGTTGTTGTTTTTTAGGTGGACTTGAGATTTTAGAGAGGTAAACATCCTCAGGTGGGAGTCGTTGCTGGATTTTGCCCTAGGCAAGAAGTCTGAAGGGTCTGTTTCCTCTGCACTTCTCCAGACCCATCCACTTAGATGGCGGTCGGCCCCATGGTTGTTGGACCCTGGGGGATAGAATGACTGTTTAAAGAGCAGCCCAGCAAAGCCAGATCTTGATACTTTAGACGCTTCTATTGGTTTCACTGTGACTCGGGCCACAAAGGAATTTTCTCGAAAGATCTCGTTGAAAGGAGGTGGAAGGCATATATACTCCTAGCGTTATGGCTCTGAGATCATTTCTTCACTGAGCAGAGTGTGGTGGAGGCTGTGACGCTGGTTCTGTCATTCAGGTGTTTGTGAATGTAAAGGTATGTTGATGGTTTTTGCCTTTGGTTTGGCTATGTATGTTTTATCTAGAGTGAGGGCAGATAGAGTACTACCTTCGTGAGACAACACTAGTAAATGGAAGTTTAAAGTTCTATGTTCTTACGTTTTTATTGTACAAACTCCATTTTCTTATTAGCTTGAAATGTAATATACCAAACTCCCACCATCAATTATTCAAGTAACTCTGTAACTAAGCAGAGACTGGCGCTTAATAAGAATGAAATCAAAAACAGTTATTCAGTGTTATCACAGATTTTATTGTTAGTAATTATCAAATCGATGCCAGAATACATAGATTACAGACGTTGCTGTCTTTTATTCTGATCAGTGGATAAAGTTTAACGCGTGCCCTGTAGGTTCCGTGTGTTCGAACACTAGACAGACAGGCTTGTAAACGTCGCCCTTGTTGACTGGCGAGGATAGCGTTAAGTCACAGTGAAGGAACCGCGTGGCGGCCTGTGCAAATGATTAAGATACTGTCAGTGATGGTAGTTTGATTATTTCTCTGCATGTCTGGGTTGTTACCTGTTAAAACGAATGTCATATCTGTTTGTTCGATTGTTTCATTATATGAGCGCCTGAAGGGTTAAGTGGTTATTTGGCTGAGTAATTAGGCAGTCAATTACTTGAATGCTGCTCGATTGCTTGTGCTTTAATGTGTCTGTTGGGTACGCGAGTAGCCACTGGTAAGTCAGTCTGTTTATTCAGTCGCTGCATCTGTTAGTCTGCGAGTGTTCACTTGTTCAATATATTTGCACCCATGGGTCCATTGTAGGGCTGAAAAGCAACTGCCATTGTTGGGCCGAGGTGTAGGTCTAACAGGTGAAACCTGAGGAGCCATAGCATATAGCACATACTGTCTTGAGGTGGGTGTGTTTACGGAGAAAGAAAAATAGCTTTAGTTGGCTGGTCAATGTGCAAGATGTGTCCTTTCTTAGTTTATTCATATGTGTAAACACTACACATATGAATCTTTCCATACAATTGTGTAAATGTTATACGGCCCAAGTGATGCCTTGATGTTGAAAATCAGATGTTAATTAATTTCATTTTTATTGTTCATAGCTCCTGCCATTCACAATCGGAGTTCCCTTTCAGTGTGTGTGCTTATGTACGTTCATTTATAATACTGTTCATTTGCTATGGGAACATGATCGATGCTTTTGACTGTATGTAACTCCTGCCATTCGCAACGGGAGCCCTCAATGTTAATGTTATGGTAATGAAATAATTATGTTGTTGATCCTGCCGTTCGCAACGGGGATCCCCTTTGATTAATGTTATGATTATGATATGATTATGTTATTGATTGCAAACATATGTTTTTACCTCCTACCGTTCGCGATGGAGAGGCCTTTTGTGCTTCTTTGTTTTAAAATCCTGCACCTTAATTTTGTTAATGTCTATGTGCTGCAGTTACAAGATTAAGATATTGTTTGTAAGCTAAGGCCTATTGTTGTAATACATATTTCACCATTCCATCATGAATGTTGATACTTGTCTTAGCTCAGTGTGAATGATTATGTTTTTGCTGTATATGTTTTTTATATAATACCTCATGTTTATGATTATTATTGTTTAATGTTTTTATAGGTCGGTGGTTGGATATGGTTGGTTCGATCCAACCATGATTTGAAATAAAAGGAGAGAGGAAACCTTCAGCTGGTGTTGGGTGTTGAAGTTGATGTGTCAACTCGCTCTCTGCCTACTCCTCTCCACCCTTATCCATCCACTCTCCTTAATATATATATAGATATATATATATATATATATATATATATATATGTGTGTGTGTGTGTGTGTGTGTGTGTGTGCGCGCGCGTGTGTGTGTATGTGTATGTGTCCGAACCAAGCAATGTTCAACTGATAATTCGTGCACTTTTAATTAGATTTCAATTCAACTTCTTTGACATAATAACACACGTACACTTTTAATGAGACATGTAATTTCACTCAATTGCCTGCCTTTGGACATTAATTCTATCGCAAGTAAACAAAACATTTGAATACAAAGTATTTACAAGATTCGTATTCATCAATGAACGTTTCAACCAATCAAATAAAAGCCGAAGACTGAGAAAATGTGGCAACGCCATAATCTTATGGTTTTGAAATCAGTTCATTGATTTTCCAATGGAGAAAAGATAATGATCTAATTTTGTCATGTTTGTTTTTAGTTGCATCTCCCAGCTCCTAGGTTCTTACAAATCCTTTACAGAAGCACACACAGAAGTTGAAACACACAGAGAGTTCTCCAGTGGTGCCAGTATCTCCTTGGAAACGTTCCCTCTCAAAGAGCACTCTCATGTACAACAAAATACGGCTGTCCGAGTTTCTATTTAAGATCTGCGAGTCTAACACGAGCGTCTACAGAGAACCTTCTGTTATCGAACAATATGGCACCATGGCTTGTTTTCGCTTCCTGCCTTCCTCGCGTTAGATGTGCGGCAGTCTCTGTCGACGGTCCTTTGCCCCTTTGTAATAGCCCCCCTCCCCCTGTCCCTCCTGATGGATAAACTTTAACCTTTAAGCCTACTTTTAGCTTTCAGAATCTCTGCCTTTCGTTTTCAAAAAGCACAAAGTGCGATCATTGGGGAGTCAGGTCGGAACTTGGTGCACACAGTCAGACTCCACCTCGTCTGTCAGTCCAGCTTGTCCGTCAGAAATTCCTGCATCAAGCCCTCACAGTCTGCACTGCTCTTCTGGCTAGATCGTACAAGTCAGGATGTTGTGCCCTCCCCCCCCCCCCCCCCCCCTCCCGTATTACTTATTTTTGCCATGTAATGATCGTTCAGCTGGTGAAGGACTGCATCTCTTAAGCCATTCTGGTGTAGGCCACTTCACACAGTTCTCAGCCATTGTCAGTGAGGGTAGGACAGCAATGTCTGGAGCACTAAACAGCAGAGCTTGTGTCAAGGAGCGTGAAACCTCTCAAAAGGCATTAGACGCTTGGAGACAAAGGGACATTGTACGTGGTATACAAATAGGTAATTGACCAATTAACCAGGTACCTTACCCACCGCACACGGCCGAAGGGGTCAGATGACAAACAACACCTAGGAGAGAGTTCGGACCTGCCTGGGGGCGAAAGGGGAGGGTTGTAACCACTACGACCTCGGGGCCCCAAGTGAGCGCTAAATGCTCGGTCAGCTGAGGTTCTTGTGTAAACAGTCAGTGAAGAGCAGGGGCCTTGGATTTGTTCAGATGGTATTGCCGTGGGTCACTGTGTTGGTTCTATTGTCAGGCTGGCTGAATGCGTGTGGAGGTTGTAGTAGCCCTCCTTAAGATAATTACTGTGTTAACTGACCACCGAAGTCGGCGGGAATTTTCGATGTCCATCTGGGGCTAAGTGTGTGTTTGCTATTCAATTAGGTAGGGGTGTGTGTAAATGCTGATGTGTGTGGAATGTAGCGATGGAGAATTCAGGGTACTTGTGAACTAGGGTTTGAGAAGCAGCAGGGACAAAGGCATGGCCCCAAGGGAATCCTTTGTTTCCCTCCCTATATAAACTGAGGGAGAACAACGTGTCAGAGAACAACACCAGGAGAGAGAGAGAGAAAAGGCACAGAGAGAGAGAGAGAGGAGAGGAGTGAGCAGGACAGAGAAAGGGTCGAGAGAGACGTGGGCTGGAGATAGAAGAGACAGCAAGGTCTTAGAGTTAAAGACAAGCTGAAGAGAAGGAAACTAAGTTTGAAGCCCAGAGGTGGGTGAAGACAGACAAACTGAATTTGAACCCAGAGGTGGGTGAAGAAGACGAAGAAGAAGAAGAGTTCGACGTCGAGATCCCAGAGACGACCACGAAGACCCAGTCCTGAAGCCTGGAGCCAGTCAACCAAGGGCATCACCATCAAGCAGTGCGGAAGAAGACGTGAAGAGACTTTTTCAGAACTGTGGTGTGGTGTGAAAGCGTGGTTGTGTGTGTGAAAACCTGGCCAGGTAAGAAGTCATTTCATTATAACCCGGGATTAGGAAGTATTGATCTTTTAATGTGTTGATTTATTCATTGTGTGTGATTGATTGTTCATGATTAATTATAAGTAGCATAGAAATTGTATTTCTTGTTCTCAGTCGTGTTAGGAAAGAAACGAATGCGTGACATCCCATTCCCAGAGAGAGGTGAATGTTTGGTGGGTGCATGAGTGTGCATATGCGTGTATGAGTGCAAAGATAACCTTGGTGTGTTAAGCCTGACTAATAATACATCAACTTAGTGCACTTAAGCAATACCATCACGATTTCCCCCGTCCGGACAGCTTGATCAAACAGTAGTGCTGACCACTCAGACCGCTGGCACCCTTTGATCTCCCGTGCGTTCTGTTGGGATCTTCAAGCATGGCCTCAAAAGGAGCCGAACGTCGGCACCAGACAGGCCCTTTTAAGAGACAGAACTGGATGTTCCCACAATCTGTTATTCACTAATACACAGGCCCTTTCAAGAGACAGAACTGGATGTTCCCACAAGCTGATATTCACTAATACACAGGCCCTTTCAAGAGACAGAACTGGATGTTTTCCACAATCTGTTATTCACTAATACACAGACCCGTTCAAGAGACAGAGCTGGATGTTTACCACAAGCTGTTATTCAGTTGACGCGTCCTTCATTGCCTCTTTATATTCTGCGTCTCCCCCCACCCCCTTTTTTTCTTTCAAATGTAAATCGTTTTACTATTTTTTTAAATCTAAGTCATGTTTCATAAAGACACTGAAATTGCTTCACTGCCGCTGTTTCCCCGTTAACTTGTTTGCATGACCCCCCACCTCCCACCCCCCCCCCCCCCCCATCCCACACACACATAAATATGAAACCTTTCTTTCACATACAGACACATACATATATAGGCATATATGTGTGTGTGGTCTCACTTGGAAACAGCACAGAGCTTGCCACTTGAAATACCAGTAGTAAAACGCACACCAGGAAAAGAGTCATAACAGCCATCTCACTTCACAAAGGAAAGAAAACAACGATAATAATAACAGTATCAACAACATCAATGCACATACATATTAGATAATGAATAATGATTTCATGTGCAATGGCCATCAGCTCATCATTACAAGACAGATGTTTAGAAATGCAAACACTATCAATTTCAAGAAGAGACCTATTACTATTTCATGAATTCGAAACTGCTACTCTCATCTCCTTTCATAGTACCTAAGCTCCCTTTCTCATTCAGACTGTTAAACAATACAATTGCATAAACAATATCTCTTTTCCTGCGCACACATATGTACGCTCACTCCCTCACTCACATGCACACTACATGTATGTGCTGTCTCACTAATACACACATCTAGTCATCATGGACATTTAAAGTACTTCACTTACCAACCGCTACATGCATGTGAACAATATTGGTCAAATTACGAATTTGATTTAATTATTAATCCAACAGATATAAAACTAAACCAAGTTTCAAAATGGAGTGACTGACGGCGGAGTCGAAGCAAAACTTTGAAAGAGAGGGTGTTAGATGCCGCCAATGACATTGACAAACAAAGCACATGACAAGACACACACACATCCTCTATTTGACGCCAGGAGTGCAGACACAACCAGCCGTGTCTCCCTGATGAGTTCCGATCCAGCGGCCGAAAGGCCTCGGAGCAGGCAATACAAATATATCTGCCTTCAAAAGGGATTGCGATGGTTCCCTTATGCAGCTAGTGAAGAGTTTTCATATCTGTAATAAATTTTCTTAATTTCATGTTCCCAGTTTCTCCATCTTCAACCCCCCCCCCCCCCCCCCCCCCCCGTCTCCTCCTCCTTAAGTCCAAATTTTGCTAAGTCTACTATGAAGACAGTTGAGTTGTTGGCCTGCGCTTGTTTTTTCCCCCACTATTAGATTGTTCGTCTTTGTATTTGTCTGACTTTATTCACGTTCAAAAGGCTGTGCCAGTCTTGAATAAAGGTTACTCTGTGTTAGGTTTTCTTATGGGAGCGAAAGTTACCCCACTTGTTTACTGTTCCCTGCCTCATTTCAATTCCAATTTTTATTGTGGGATTTTTTCGGGGGGGGGGGGGGGGGGTCTTTGGGTTTTTTCTTTCTTTGATGGGGGTGGGGGCGGGGCAGGGAGCGGGGGAGAGGGAGGGGTGCTTCGTAGTACTGCTAGAAGGGCACACACACACACACGCACACACACATGCACGCACGCACGCACGCGTGCGCGCGAACACACACACACACACACACACACACACACACACACACACACACACACACACACACACACACACACACACACACGCACGTGCGCGCGCGCGCGAAATCAAGTCTTTACGAAACGCAATTAACATTTCACAAGAACCCGAACCCACAAGTGCTCGAACTATCAAAGCAACAAAATGGATAAATTATCCAGAGAGGCTGTTCAAGAAAGATGTACACGCAGATCAAAATGCTAACAATAAAGTTCAGCAAGAATTGAGGAAAACATTGATTTCTCCACTTCTTACCTAGATTTCCCCATCACACTTAAAGAATATGGAATGCCTTAAAAAATCTTTGAAATAAACAGAATCGTCGGGTGTTGAGGAAATTACAAACGAGACAATATAAGCCAGTCTTCCACTAAACTTTCAATATCATTCAGAACTATTTTATACAGTTCTACAATTGGGTGTATAGCTTGAAGACTGGAATACAGGAATCAATATACCATATATGAAAAACGGCAAACCCTTAACTCGAAACTACTATGGTGGAGGGATACGATGAGTAAGACACTGGGTAGCATATAGAATCGAAGTGAAATAGAAAAATATGGGATAACTAAGCATACGTAGCACTTGCGGGGAAAGTGGAACTTTTGAAGTATTAAAAGGAACGAAAAGGGGTCGCCAAAGGTCGACTGAAACGAGAGGAAAGCAGCAAAACGGACTGTCAGAAGAGAAGAAGCAAAGTATACATACATTGAAAATAATCCGGATATAAAGGGGAACTGGCTGACACTATTACTGATCAGAGTGAATAAATACATTTCATAAACAGTCACATGCCCAGAATATCGCAACAGTGCTAAGAACCACCGTTGATATCATCAACTATTTAAATAAACTGGAAAGGTGGATACTTACTAGCTATAGATTATGAAAAAGCCTTTGACTCCATCAATTTAAAAAAAAATTCTACATGTATTCAAAGTATTAGGATTCGAAAGCGATTTCCAGAGACGCGTACAAGTTTTACAAATGGTAATCAAAGCTGCATCAACCATAGAGGCTGGTTGTCTGAGCCATTTGATGTAACTTGTGGTATACGGCAAGGCTTTCCTTTTTCCCTTTTAGGTTTGTTTTAGCTGTGGAGCTCTTGGCTCCAAGATTAGAAAAAGCAAGTAACAGGTATACAAATATCAACAAGGCACCATACAAACGAGCAGAATGTAAAGATAAAACGACTCGCTGATAATACCACCTTATTCTTAGAATACAACGATGACATGATTGAATCCTTAAATATTCTGAGGGCATTCAAAACGTTCTCTGGTCTTAAGTTAAATATGAATAAGACCAAAGCTATAACAATGGGTTGGAGAATAATGAAAACAATCTGCCTTTTTCTATAGTTGAAAAAATTAAAATACTTCGAATTTATTTTTTTAAAGGTAAAATGGTTAAAAAAATTAAAGAGAACTGGGAGGGCAGAGTTGAAACTATATAACAAGTAATAAAGAAGTGGAGCAAACACGACATCACCATTCATGGCAAAATTGCAGTAACTGACTCTTTTTTGGTTAGTCAACTAGTTTTTGTAATGATGTCAATTGTTATTCCTTATGAAGTACTGCAGAGGATAAATACAATGTTACATAAATTTGTTTTGGCAAAAAGAACCACAGTAATCGGAAAGAATTCGAGAAAGTAAAAAGGAATGTAATAGAATCAGATTATAATGTAGGAGGTTTAAATATGGTAACCACTATGGATCCTCAATACAGTATGTATTTGCAATGGGCAGGGAAATTGTTGAATATGACAGACGTAAACTAGAGTAAGACTCCAAGGTGTCACTTAAACAAAATAACAAATAATGATAGCAGATTCAAGCCTAACTGTAATGCAAAGCAGTTGCAGAGAACTGAACTAATAGTGAATTAATTTTGGGAAAATGTAGTTACCATTTATTTGAA
>CM031603.1:11590312-11597812 GCA_018398815.1 Conus ventricosus | reverse complement strand
GACATTAGACAATGGAGTGGTGTACAAAATAAAGAGGACAGGTCCCAGCACGGATCCCTGAGGCACTCCAAATTGGAGGTTAGATTCATCAGAACGGTGGTCACCTACTTGAATGAACTGTTTCCTATCTAGAAGATAAGAACGAAACCAATTTAAAGCTGTTTCCCTGATGCCACATGTATATTTCAAACGAGAGAGAAGGATTTCATGGTCTATGGTGTCAAAGGCTGCCGAAAGATCTAGCAAAAGAAGGACAGAAATTTTGTTTTCGTCTAAGGAATTTAGAATATCATTGAGAATGCGAAGGATGGTGGTCTCCGTGCTGTGCCCAGGGCGATAGGCTGACTGATGTGGTGTGAGGAGGTTGTTTGAGGCCAGATGGTCAGAGAGCTGTTGAAGAATGACTTTCTCAAGAATTTTGGATAGGAAAGGAAGATTTGAGATGGGTCTGTAATTTTTAAGAACGTTGGGATCAAGACTGCTTTTCTTGAGTAGAGGTTTAACAAGGGCGGTCTTAAAGTCAATGGGAACTGTGCCAGAAGACAGAGACTCGTTAAGAAAAGTGTAATTGTGATTTTGCATATTATGATAATTTATCACATAATACACATGTTGCTTTAAGGATCACTCTCACAGAATTATCACATTAGACTCGTTATCATAGTCCTCGCTGTCACTGTCATTAGTGTCTCACAGACACAGTCAACATACTTGACTGTACCGGGCCTAAGTTACAGTCTATAGCACTAAAAGTAGACAAAGAAAAAGACGCAGGGTCTCCACATGGCAAGCACAGCCGCTCGCAAACACAAACGACGTGAAGATCAAAAAGGCACAATATCCACAAGGCACAATATTCACAAGGCACAATATCCACAAGGCACAATATTCACAAGGCACAATATTCACAAGGCACAATATCCACAAGGCACAATATTCACAAGGCACAATATCCACAAGGCACAATATTCACAAGGGACAATATCCACAGGGCACAATATCCACAAGGCACAATATTCACAGGGCACAATCTCCACAAGGCACAATATTCACAGGACACAATCTCCACAAGGCACAATATTCACAAGGCACAATATTCACAAGGCACAATATCCACAAGGCACAATATTCACAAGGCACAATATTCACAAGGGACAATATCCACAAGGCACAATATCCACAAGGCACTATATTCACAAGGCACAATATCCACAAGGCACAATATTCACAAGGCACAATATCCACAAGGCACAATATTCACAAGGCACAATATTCACAAGGCACAATATCCACAAGGCACAATATTCACAAGGCACAATATCCACAAGGCACAATATTCACAAGGCACAATATCCATAATGCACAATATTCACAAGGCACAATATCCATAATGCACAATATCCACAAGGGACAATATCCACAAGGTACAATATCCACAAGGCACAATATCCATAAGACACAATATCCACAAGGTACAATATCCACAAGGCACAATATCCATAATGCCCAATATCCATAAGACACAATATCCACAAGGGACAATATTCACAAGGCACAATATCCACAAGGCACAATATCCATAAGGCACAATATGCATAAGACACAATATCCACAAGGCACAATATTCACAAGGCACAATATCCACAAGGCACAATATCCATAATGCACAATATTCACAAGGCACAATATCCACAAGACACAATGTTCACAAGGCACAATATCCACAAGGCACAATATTCACAAGGCACAATATCCATAATGCACAATATTCACAAAACACAATATCCACAAGGCACAATATTCACAAGGGACAATATCCATAAGGCACAATATCCATAAGACACAATATTCACAAGGCACAATATCCATAAGACACAATATTCACAAGGCACAATATCCAAAAGGCACAATATTCACAAGGGACAATATCCATAAGGAACAATATCCATAAGACACAATATTCACAAAGCACAATATCCACAATGCACAATATCCATAATGCACAATATCCACAGGGCACAATAAATCACGTTGAACTACCAGAAGAAGAAGAAGAACCAAGGTCCCCACACAGCAATCAGAGCCGCTCACGAGTACTGACGACATGAATATTGACGGGTACAGCAACAACGATGAACCACTGACACACACAGTTGCAGCGAAGCCCCATACAGCACAACAAACCACGACGTACTATTGATAAATCAGCAATAAGGTCATATTAATTAGTTATAATGATGCATGATGTTAACTGATGAGATTGATTAGTAATATTGCTAGATGAGGTCGAGTGAAGTCCATGGGAGATGTTGATGACATCTGATTATGTTGAATGATGACATGGATGTATCAATTGACCGATCAGGTTAGCTTGAGATGTTGAATCGTTACCTGATAGATGTTTTTGATGATCTGATGGACCCTCTCTTTTGTACAGACTAGGAATGTTCTCTAAGAGTTTGTCGCAAATCAGTATAGGTGGACAGGCGCGAATTCATTACCGACCCATCTGTAAACACTCTTAAATGATTTGGATAGCTGTTTTCTAAATATGTACGAACTTCAGTTGTTAAAATATTTACATTATCACTTTTCTTTAACATAGTGTAATCAAAAGAAGCATTTGTAATCAAAAGAAGCATTTGTAATCAAAAGAAGCATTTAGGTGCTCCCAAGGAGGTATTGGAGGTACCACAGGAAATTTTGGTATACCAGTGATATCAATATTACAATGTGACATAAAGTCAGATCTGTAGTTTCTAACTGGTTGGATGTATGATATGTTTTTGGAAATCTTAGGAAAACCTTTACTGGAATCTGTCAGTATTTCTTCAGTAACCGAATTTTCAACAGAAAAACTTCTGACAATATACTTGGACACATCCAATATTCGCTTCTCAGTATGTGGTAATATGTTTCTTTACAACATTTATACATGTTTGTATGAACTGGAACTCCCAGAGCTAATTTCATGGCCGTACTATCCAAGTTTTGCAATCTCTTTAAAAGAGAATTAGGTGCAGAGAAATATACTTTCTGCCCTTATGTCAATTTCGATCAGACTAAAGAGATGTAAAGATGTAAAAGAGTATGACAGTCCTGACCCCATGGCTGACAACATATTATTTTAAGAACGTTTAATCTTGTTTCTTGTGTTATCAATCCAATTTTCAATATGTGTTTTCCAGTTCAGCTTAGGGGTTAAAAATACCCCCAGGAATTTAACTTTTTGTTTATAATTATTCTAGAATCTGACCATCTAGCAAACGCGAGGGTAGCATCTTTGGGTTCTCACTGTTGTTAAACAACGTAAGACGTGTGTCCTCTGACAGTGGTTCTGGCTTTATCATACCAACTTTAATATCAAGAAATCATATCATTTAGGAAAGGGGTTTTCAATTGACACCACGGAATTATATGCAATACTGAAGGCTTTCATGTACATACATGATACACCAATTGCTTTATATAAAGTCTTACTGTGTGTATTGATACCACAGAATTATATGCAATACTGAAGGCTTTCATGTACATACATGATACACCAATTGCTTTATATAAAGTCTTACTGTGTGTATTGATACCACATAATTATATGCAATACTGAAGGCTTTCATGTACATACATGATACACCAATTGCTTTATATAAAGTCTTACTGTGTGTATTGATACCACGGCATTATATGCAATACTGAAGGCTTTCATCTACATACATGATACACCAATTGCTTTATATAAAGTCTTACTGTGTGTATTGATACCACAGAATTATATGCAATACTGAAGGCTTTCATGTACATACATGATACACCAATTGCTTTATATAAAGTCTTACTGTGTGTATTGATACCACAGAATTATATGCAATACTGAAGGCTTTCATGTACACACATGATACACCAATTGCTTTATATAAAGTCTTACTGTGTGTTGATTCCATATCTGTTTTACAATTACTAGAGCATTGGGACTGCAAAGCTAGAAAAGATTTGCTTTTTAAAATAAAACATTTGCTGCATTGTTTCATAACTCTAGGTATGAGAATTGATTTTTGTTGGCTCCCATCTCAATGTGGTAAACAGTGGAGCGAAATAGCAGATAGTCTTGCAAAAGAAGGAGCAAATAGAAACGCTGAAAATTTATCAATAAATCCTTAGATTTTTCCCCTTGTGAATTAATCGAAATCGTGGAAAAGTATACACTTAAGCAGAATTTTAGTCAAAAATAGCTACTTTACAATTGTGCCCAAAGCACATTGTTAGATTAGTTCATAAATTAAGGCTGAATACTTGGAACACTAAATTTTCGGATGGTATTACTTTTGTCTGCAGAGAAGTTATTTCTGGGCGTCATCTTTTGTTTGAATGCTCAGTGTTGACCTCACTTTATCAGGAGAAAGGTATTGAGATGAATAACTTTGATAACGTTTAATACTGTCTTATATGGTTCATGTGTTGCTGAAATTGCCATGGTTATTTCACAGTCACAGGTTGCAATTGTTTTTGGTAAAAATCACAACTTTGTGTATCACTAGGGTATTTCACTTTTGTAAATATGCACATATCAGATGTAGCTTTGAGTGTGAAGGTTGTTTTTTGTTGTTTGTTTTATTTAACAAGTGTCTAATATCATCTGGCGATGCAAAGACATTCAATAAACCACAGAACTGAATTGAACTGATGCACGGGTTCATGTGCGTGCACGCACCCCTCTTCCACCTCCACCCTCCTCCCCTTTTTAATTTTTTTCCTTTCTTCAGTTTTCTAGATCAGCACGGAAGGTAATGAGGAGAAATTTCTCCTATGTTCTGCTCCTCTCTCTTTTCGCGTAACAAGTTGTTCATTAGAAGCCACTACAACTTTTTCTTGTCGTGCATTTATGGAGGAATTTTCTCCTTTCTGTGTAAGAAGCCATTACTGCCATGAGTGTGGTGATCACACTATTTGATTTTTTTTTTAAAGTTTACGTCTACAATGTTTATAGGCGCCGCCGATGGGCAATACTGCTGTGCAAGAAATAGATGATATGGATGGGGGACAGGAACTGCCTATGCTGATTGAAGCTGATGTTTGAGTTTGCTTGTTTGTTTTTTCTTGAAAAGTTGTTACTGGTATTCTGTGCTTCTTTAAACTTCTGCGTTGTAATGTTTTCTCTTTGAAGGGAAGTAAGAAGTTTTGACGGGCCATGTTCATAAGTTATGCAGAGTGGCATTTAGAGGTGTGGATCAAGGGTGTTGTTTAGACGTGATTGGTTCTTGGGAATGAAGGTGAAGTCATTGATGTTATTGTTGTTTGAATAACCCTTGAAAGACTTTGGCAACATTATGCCTTTTAAACATGACTTATTTACCGGGAGATCCCCCACCCCCCACCCCCCAGTTCTTCCTTCCTTGTTTTATTTTAGTTATTCATTATTTTCTTTTTCTTACACCTCTTCTCTCGTCCCTTCTCGCGTGCCCCATGCACGCGCCCCTTCCTCCACCCACCCCCAACCCCCCTTCTCCCGTCCCCCCTGAAACATTTATCAAACCCCTCTTACATTCTGGTCTGTTATCTTATCTAAAATACACAGGGCGCATAATCCCGCCCCGCTCCCCCCCCCCCCCCCCCCCCCCCCCCCCCATCCCAATCACCCTCTGCGCATGACAAAACATGTGTCGCCCCGAATGTTCCTGTCGTTGAGGACAGTCAGTTGAACTGTATTCCCAAGTACATAGAACTTCAGGCACACATACGTGCGCGTGATCGTGATTCCACGCCCCATCCGCACCTGCTCACCCCTCTCCTTTCCTTTTTTTTTTTTTTTGTTTTTTTTGTTAGTGAGTGAGGTGGTTGCGTGCTTGCACGCATGCGCGCGTGTGTGTGCGTGTGTGTGTGTGCGTTGTGTGTGTGGTGTGTGTGTGTGTGTGTGTGTGTGTGTGTGTGTGTGTGTGTGTGTGTGTGTGTGTGTGTGTGTGTGTGTGCCTGTGTATGGTCATCACCTAGTTATTATCCTTACAGAATGGAAGCATACGTTTCACCTTTTTCGAAAGTCAGGCTTGTTTTAGTTTGACTCTGCTTTATCCAAATGTTCCATTGCCTTTATTGGTATATTGCGTCCTTTTTCTTCTTTTTGTTAATGTTGTAAGTTTTGTTGTTGTTGTTGTTGTTCTTGTTCATAATCTTCTCTTCTTCTTCTTCTTCTTTTTCTTCTTCTTCTTCTTCTTCTTCTTCTTCTTCTCTTCTCATCTCCCTCTCTGCGCCTGCTGCTTGCCTGCGTTGGTCAAGCAAATTTTCACTCATTTTTGGCTTTAAATTGTACGTGTTGGTAGTCAGGTAGATCTGATTTTTTTCAGTATGCGTTTGTGTATGTTTGTGTATATGCATATGGTCTCTGTTTTCTTTTTTTCATTATTGTTGTTGTGTCAAAGGATGTATGCAGCACAGCTGAAAACAAATGGCACACTTTTATGACTGAGGAGAAAGAACATAAAAAAGTAAGGATATTTTAAGACGAATGGAGTCTATAGCGATATCATCTTTGAACTGCCAAGGTCTCGGGGGATACCCCAAAAGAAAGGATGTGTTTCAATTTTTAAGACAAAAGCAATACTCTATTTATTTTCTACAAGACATTCTTTCACTAGTAAATTAGAACGCCAGAAAAGAAGTGAATGGGGTTAAGAATGTGTACTTGCCTCCAACAACTCTCGATCAAGAGGTGTTGCAATACTCTTTAATAACAACCTTGAATTCGAAATAAAGAAGACTGTTAAAGATGTTAATAGTAATTACATAATAATAACAATTAGTACAATGGGAAAAGATTTAGTATTAGCGAATATCTATAGGCCAAATAATGACGACCCGTCTTCTTTGAAAATATGAAATAAAAAATAGAAGATTTGAATGTCCCCAATATAATAATGGCAGGGACTGGAACCTGGTCCTTAATCCTAGTAAGGATTATTACAGTTATAAACATGTTAATAATGCTCGCGCACAGGAAAAAGTTACCGAAATTATGTCCAAATTAGAGCTAGGTGATATATGAGTAGGACTGAACCAAGACACGAGACGATATACTTGGAGAAGACCAAAAGCATTTAAAAAGCGGGCTAGATTTCTTTTTACTGTCCGACACGTTAATTACTTACATAGAAGATGCTGATATTTTGTTCAGATATAAAACAGATCACACCTTGATATGCATAAATACTGTTTTTTGAAAAGGAAGAGAGGCATAAAGAGCTCTGGAAATTTAATTCCTCTCTTTTAAGAGACAAGCAATATGGAAATCTGGTTAACGAAACGATTGAAAGAATCAAAGGACAATATGCATTACTACCTTACAATAAAAACTCTGTCGGTGAAATCCCGAATGATCCAATTCAGTTTACAATTTCTGACCAATTACTTCTAGTAATTCTAATTATGGTAATAAGGGCAGAAACAATAATATTCAGTATTTGCAAAAATAGAAAAAGAGATAAAAAAGAAAAGCAAATTGGGAAAGCAATA
>CM031603.1:11567184-11584312 GCA_018398815.1 Conus ventricosus | reverse complement strand
AAAAAAGGGGGGGGGGGTTGTCGCTTCGATCCACAACTCAGCCCCAGCTCCCCGCATAAATTAACGAAGAGTCCTTGACCTCGGAATTTCCTGCCCTTCACTGGACAGGTCATGGCGACTGAGGCCTTGATGGAACAGTTTCCCCAGACTCACTCTGCCACCGCACGCCCCAGTGCTAGAAAATCGGGTCTGCCTGAGCTGTCTCAGGCTTGCAAAGGATTGGACCAGGGTTGCTTTAAACTTCACCACAACGGAGGAGAAGGCTCCCCCAGAATAAATACGACAGGAGCAAACTTGCCACGACAACCGTCCACTCTCCGTTCAGCTGCAGAATGGCGACTCGCATTGAAACTTTCTTCCCTAGCCCCGTTGATACATGAAGGCTTGGATACGGGCAGAAAAGAGCCACAAGAGGCCCGTAAGTCCCAATGCACCAGATGGCATGGCCCTTCGTGCACTCGTTGACCAACTCTGGTAGGTGCACTACTCCACAATCACTGTAAACAATGAAACATAGGGAGGTTACAAAGTGCGACTTTGCGCGCGAAACTTCAGTTCACTCAGTTCACTTCATTCTCCCTCTCTCTCTCTCTCTCTCTCTCTCTCTCTCTCCGCCTCTCTCTCCCGAGGGAGAGAGAGAGAGAGAGCGAGAGACAGAGAGAGAGAAGAGAGACACAACACACACACACACACACACACACGCACGCACGCACGCACGCACACACACACACACACACACACACACACACACACACACACACACACACACACACACACACACACACACACAGCTTGGTAGGCAGCTAAGCTTCTTCATGTGAACATTTCTGTCAAACAACCCAATACGCTTTCCTTGCTGTTGTTTGCTGTTTCAGTTGCTGTGACGGGGTCGTAAGCTTTAGTCATATGCAACAGCTGTGGAGAGGGGAAAAGGGGAAATTGTTCACACTCACACGACCACATCTTTCCTGGTCGTTTTGCTGAGCCCATGCACTTGAAGTCCTCTGTTACTTTTGTGTCTGCGTGTGTACATGTGAGTGCGTGCGAGAGCGTGTGTGTGTATGTGTATATGTGTATTATGTGTGCATGTGTGCCTCTGTGACTGTGTGGTGTGTGTGTGTGTGTGTGTGTGTGTGTTGTGTGTGTGTGTGTGTGTGTGGTGACTACTGTGCTTTTTTGTGTTTCTTTTGTTTTTTGTTTTGTTCTAAGCTTGATTCTTTGCTTATTCAGACAATTCTTTCAATGCTGTCGAAATGACAATTTTTACTTCCTTTTCTCTCTCTCTCTCTCTCTCTCTCCTCTCTCTCTCTCTCTCTTCTCTCTCTCCCCTCTCTCTCTCTCTCCCTCCTCTCTCTCTGTGTTTGCGTGTGTGCGCACGCGTGCGTGCGTGCGCGTGCATGCTTATGTCCATGTGTGTGTGTGTGTGTGTGTGTGTGTGTGGTGTGTGTGTGTGTGTGTGTGTGTGTGTGTGTGTGTTTGGCTGTTTGTGTAATTTCCTGGGCACAACACACACACACCACACACACACACACAAAACACACACACACACACACACACACACACACACACACCGCACACACACACACACACACACACACACACACACACACACACACACACACACACACACACACACACACACACACACACACATATAATGAAGGAACTTTTATTCTACAAATTCAGTTTGAGGGGAGGGGGGGGAGTAAAAAGTACTCCGGAAAATGAATTTATTCTCCCACTCTCTCAGATCTCTCCCCCTTTTTTAAACGTGTGGGGCTACATCATAGAAATGTGACTAATGTAGCACTGTTACAGTCACAAAGATACTCAAGAGAGTACAGTCCTTTGCCAAGGTCGAAATAAAATGATTTCGTTCATGAGTGAAAAGAATATTACATACATTCCCCGCCAGTGCAAGTCAAAATTTATTTCCTGTGTATCTTTTTTTTCTTATCAGGGCATGCAAACGCAAAATAACAATCTTTCCATCACAGAAAGACTAACAATTTCACAAATACTCAGTAGATAGATATCGCTCCATAACACTAGGTGCAGAGTTTTCATGTTTAGGAAAGAATTTGCAATAGTCTCATCCATAATGTGTATAAGATCCCGGATCCGCTGTGTAATCCAGATTTGCATCTGGAATCCACGAAAAGTTTGACTTTGATGGGCTTGTTCTTGGGCCAGGTCTGTAACTGCTTTACTTGCAACATGCGTCACTTGCTCGTGTACAAATGAGCTATTTCACTGTGTTATGCTGTGTATATATCTTGTATGAGACACATTGTGAGAGTATGTGTATACATGTGTGCGGCGCGCGCACGTGTGTGCGTGCGTGCGTGCGTGCGTGCGTGCGTGCGTGTATGTGTGTGTGTGTGTTGTGTGTGTGTGTGTTGTGTGTGTGTGTGTGTGTGTGTTGTGTGTGTGTTGTGTGTGTGTGTGTGTGTGTTACATAGTGATTTATTAAAACTTTAAAGCGTAACCTGCGCTCTCTGGATGGGCGGTATAGAAATAGTCCTCATTGTTATCATTATTAAATGAGTTCAAATATAAAAAATATGTCTTAGCCTGTTTTGTAACGCATTACTCATTCTTTTAAATCCAAAAGACGGTAAAGAATCGAGTTGTAAAGTGTGACAGCCAGTTGAAGATAAAGGCAATAATTCTCAAACTATATGACGCATCTCGCGCAAAACTATAGGATGGTCTTGAAATTGTGAGAGAAAAAAAAGGAAGAAAATGACCTAGGTTGCAGCCGCTGCCACCTAAAGGACTATATGAATGTAAGCAGATACACTGCATTACACACATATACACGCACACATGATTTAAGGGTTCGTTTGATGGCTGAGAATGTTGCGAGCATCCCAAACAAAGAAACCGTTTTTTTTGTTTTTGTTTTTGTTTTATCTATCTCCATTTAACCGAAAACATCGAACGTTATATTACTGAGGGCTTGAGGGTCTGAGTAAGTGTTCAGAACTAATCCAACGCGTCTGTGCACAGTGTTGGTGTTTTTGAGTGAGTGTCATAGTCATTGTCTTTAGGGAACGTGGCAAACTTCATTGCCAACCTGAACACAGCTTCAAGCCTATCCGACTGTGCGTTGATATATCATATTTGTTCTAAATGCTAAAAACATGCTTTGTGGGCGTTTTTCTTTCTTTTTCATTTTTTCTTTGTTTTTCTTTTGCTTTTTTTTTAAATTATAGCGGACTCATTGCTTGCTTTTGTTATGAGTGTTTTTTGGGTTTTTTTTTTTTTACTTATGTGCTGTAGACAGATGTCCTTATTTTGTGCATGTGAGTGTGTGTGCAGATGTTGGACCTAGGACATCGGGAGGTGACTCGGGGATAAAAGCAGGCGACAGTGACACGTGCAGCACATCGTCTGCCTGATCCTAGCACGGCGAACCTGACTTCATCTTTCTTCACTGCCTCCTTTGGGTAAGTAAGCTTCCCTCAAAGACATTTTGCCGAAAATGGGAGGTTCGACATAAGCATTTATTACCCGACGATCGTGTATGATACAATGAATTTTGTCTGTCAGCAGCACAATTGATTTCATCGAAACCGGACTTGTATAATAAAAAAAATGATAGGCACAGATAGTGAATTGATGCAAGGGAGGTGGCTTTAAATCTGAATCAGTTATCAAATATTTTGTGTGACATGGCATTCTATTGCCCTTCTCCGACAAGTAGTGTAAGTATTGGATATGTACCAATCTTATATTTCAGCCTGGAAAGTAATCGTTTTTGCATGCTAGCTTTTGCCTCGTGATTGAAAAAATATTACCACCAGAACACCAAAAAATACCAGCCAGAACGACAATGGCAGTAACCAGAGGAAACATGCGTGACTCTTGTATTAGTAAATAATCAAAACGTAATCCAAAACAATGGCAACTTCCAAGGAAGTGAAACAAAAATATGTGCAATCTAAGCAAAATGATTTGTTGCATCATTTGCGTAAACAAACTATACTCATCTTCATAATACATGAGATTTGTATGAGAGATGTCTTTGAAATATATGCAAGGTGGTTTGCAATTTTTGTAGAGCTGTTTTGTGCCGCCGACAAGCAGTGTTTAGAAATCTTTGTCTCATGCTTGCTTAGACTTTTTTTAACCTGTTTTACCACGTTCTGTTGTTGTCTTCATCACTTGTTGAATTCATCAGAGAGAGGACTTGGGGACAGAGGTGACAGCTGATGGAGCTTTTAAAGTAGATTCACCAAAACAGTATTGCTGTTTATCTCCAGAAAACATGTTGACGATAAACTCCACGGTGTTGATGTTTTGACTCCAATACTAAAATACACCTATGTGCTGCCTTTGTTTCTTTTATAATGACGCACAGTATGTTCTATCGTGAAACATGGAAATGCATGTCTTTGTCGTTGCAGTTCTATGTCGACTACATTTCGTCGGGAAATTGAACAAACATTGATAGTAAATATTTATTACCAATGTGCTATGTTCGTGCACACGCATAAAAAAAGAACATGGTGACACTGTAGTGAGCATTACAACATACAATAGAACATGTCATTGAGTGTTTGATACTGCAACGTTCGCTGAAAGCAGTCAGTTGCTGTTTTACACTACTGTATGAAATGGGATCTGTCTTGTTTGAATAGCATTGCAACAACGATGAAACACATCATTAGCTGTTTCGCTGTGTCATTAAATAATAAACGCTTAAAAAACCCGTCGTTGGCTGTCTAACATAGCAACACGCAATTCGAACACATCATTAACTGTTTTGCTGCGAAAGCACACAATATGCGTTGAATACTAAACACTGTAAAACCTGTTGTTCGCTGTTTAACATAGCAACACACAATTCGAACACATCTTAACGGTTTTGCTGCGAAAGCACACAATATGCCGTTGATACTAAACACTGTAAAACCTGTTGTTCGCTGTTTAACATAGCAACGTGCAATAAAACACATCATTGGCTGTTTTGCTGTGAAAACACACAATATGCCAAGTTTCAAAACAGAGTGACTGAGGGCGGAAAATGAGGCAAAGTTTAGAAAGAGAGGGGTTAGTTACCGCCAAGGACACAGAGTACAGGACTAGACACAATGCATTCGACCTCTTGGGTCTTCTTCGGGCGAAAACAAATAACATTTAGGACAGTGAAAACGGAGAATGAGAACCACCTATCTTCTCACGTTCGCCACACGATCAAAATAGTGGTTTCTTGTTCTTCGTTTTCCCACTGTCCTAAACGGTATTTGTTTTCCCTGAAGAAGACCGAAGAGGTCGAAATGCATTGTGTCTTGTCCCGTACTCTGTCTGTCTGTGTCCTCGGCGGTAACTAACCCCTGTCTTTCTCAATTTTGACACAATATCCCGTTGAATACTAAACACTGTAAAACTGTCGTTAGCTGATTAACATAGCAACGTGGCTTTTTTTGAAATACGAAACACGGTAACAATCATCAATGGAATTTTCAGCATCGCCAAAACCGTCATCAGAATGAAACTGACGTGCGTGGTGATCGCTCCGTGCTGCTCCTGACGGCCTGTCAACTCAATACGGCTGATGACTCCAGAGGTGAGTTCATACGATTTTCTCTCTTTTTCTCTCTCTCTCTCTCTCTCCTCTCCTCACTCTCTCTCTCTCCTCTCTCTCTCTCTCTCTCTCTCTCTGAGAATGTTAGTCATAGTCAATAGTGCACAGAGTTTAATAACGTAATGTAATAGAAATAGTAAAAAAACAACAAAAAAAGGTTAACAATTGTGACTGCACAGAGTAACGTGACATGACAGATGTGAAAAGAGTCTACCATGTGAACTGACAGAAGTAATACGAGAAGTTCCATAAAACAGTGTGACGGGGAAGCAACGCAATAAATTAAATGTTGTGACAGAAGCAATATCAAGGGTTTGATAACGCATTCAGACAGAAGTAATACAAAACCCACGAGAAGTGATGTGACAGACGTCACGCACAGAGCGTAGTGATATAATTTGATGGAAACAATGCATAGAGTTCAAAAATCAGAGGAGACATCAGTAATACATACAGAGCATGTTATGATGTGACGTAAGATATATACAAAGACAGTGATATAATGTGGCTTAAGTAACATACAGAGTGCAGTGATATATTGTGGTATAAGTATTATGTGACATAAATAATATACAGAGTCAGTGACATGAAGTGGCGTATGTAGCATATACAGTGCAGTGATTTATTGTGATATAAGTAATATACAGATTGCAGTGATATGATGTGACGTCACCATTTAACAGGCTGCAGAGGTATCATGTGGCATGGGTAATACATAGAGTACATTGAAGATATATGGCATGAGTAATACATAGAGTTCAATGAAGCTATATGGCAGGAGTAATACATAGAGTACAATGAAGCTATATGGCAGGAGTAATACATAGAGTTCAATGAAGCTATATGGCAGGGGTAATACATAGAGTTCAATGAAGCTATATGGCAGGAGTAATACATAGAGTTCAATGAAGCTATATGGCAGGAGTAATACATAGAGTACAATGAAGCTATATGGCAGGAGTAATACATAGTGTTCAATGAAGCTATATGGCAGGAGTAATGCATGGAGTTCAATGAAGCTATATGGCAGGAGTAATGCATGGAGTTCAATGATACGATGTGGCATGAGTAATATTCAGAGTGCCATGACGTGGTGTGACAGAAGGAACGTGTGTAAAGAGTGCGATGATGTGATGTCATACCAGTAATGCGTAGAATTGTAAAGAGTAATATAATAGCAGTAACGCATAGAGTGTTATAATGTAATGTCACGGCGATAATGCATAGAGTGTGATAATGTGACGTCATAACTGTCATACACAGAGCTAAATTGTGAGAAATGATAGAAGTAATGCACAGAGTGTAGTGATGTGACAGAAATAATGCACAGAGTGTAGTGATGTGATGTGATAGAAGTAATGCACACAGTATAGCGATGTGATGTGATAGAAGTAAAGCACAGAGTGTAGTGACGGGATGTAATAGAAGTAATGCACACAGTGTAATGATGTGATGTGATAGAAGTAATGCACAGAGTGTAGTGATGTGATGTGACGGAAGTAATGCACAGAGTGTAGTGATGTGATGTGACGGAAGTAATGTACAGAGTGTAGTGATGTGATGTGACAGAAGTAATGCACAGAGTGTAGTGATGTAATGTGATATAAGTAATGCACAGAGTGTAGTGATGTGATGTAATAGAAGTAATGCACAGAGTGTAATGATGTGATGTGATAGAAGTGATGTACAGAGTGTAGTGATGTGATGTGATAGAAGTAATGCACAGAGTGTAGTGATGTGATGTGATAGAAGTAATGCACAGAGTGTAGAGATGTGATGTGATAGAATTAATGCACAGAGTGTAGTGATGTGATGTGATGTGGTAGAAGTAATCCACAGAGTGTAGTGATGTAATGTGATAGAGGTAATGCACAAAGTGTAGTGATGTGATGTGATAGAAGCAATGCACAGAGTGTAGTGATGTGATGTAATAGAAGTAATGTACAGAGTGTAGTGATGTGATGTGATGGAAGTAATGCACAGATGCATTGAGTGCAAGGATGTGATATAGAAATAATGCTTAGCGTGTAATGATGCAGTGTGATAGAAGTATTTCACACATTATGATGATTTGGTATGATATAGGTACCGCATAGGATGTAATAATTTGATGTGATCAGTTCAACTCATGGTGATTATAGGCCAGCCACCGCAAAGTGCCACTTCAGGACTGTCACCTCGTTGAAGGCAACTCAACAATATGCAAAGGAAAAATCAAATACACTCACAAATCGCTGAAAACATTTTCTAAAAACACAACAGAACTGCTTTAAGATCTTTTCTCGGTGAAATCCTAAATCAGATGAAAAAATGTTTTTCTCTTTCAGAAAAAACAAAAAAAACATCACACCACCTGGGACACCCTTTGGCGAGGTTTTCATGGAGTTTGCTGTAAAGTGTTTATGTCTGACATCATGTGATCATGACACTCATGACATGTCAGACCCGTGTGCCTTCCTGGCCCCTGCACACGTTAAAGAACCCACGGCAGTTGAAAATCGAAAAGAGCAGGGGGGTTCCCCGCTGCCCTGGCAAAATTGAGGTAGATTGAAGATAGCCGCCTGGTATTTCTACCAAGCCACAAAAATTGTCACTTACTGTTATCATGTGCCATCGTGTACCGGTGGAAATGGAGGACACGTATAAACATCGCATGCATTCTATGTCAGAAACTGGAGGAATAAATGAGATAAATGAGAATGAGTGACTGATATTTGAATGGTACGGACAACGACTTAATGAGTGCCAGTAGGCTGCTCTTCGGCCGGCTCTACCTTGGTAGGCAGCCCGTTGAGTGAGTGAGATAGTGTGTTTACGGTAAAAGGCTTAGAGCTTGGTCTGTGACCGAGGATAGGCGCTATATAAATACCCAATATAATAATAATCATATTAATAATAACACTCTATAAGCACATGTTTTATAGTGATCGTCACATCATATGGAATGCACCACAGAGCTTCTTCATCTTTTTAAGGATGCACGTGACGTGCGCAAATGGTACAAGACTGTTTCTTCTCATGGCTGCTAGTCGCACACAGTTAAAAGTCTTTAAGATTTGGTTATATTTTGAAAGTGTCTTATCCGTCTGTACTCCCATTTCTCTTGTCAGAGGTCTTTGACACAGACCTGTGTTTGGGGTTTTAGATGTGTTAGAGGGATAAAGAATCTGCTCAAAGCCTTACCTGTGGCAATCTTGGCAAGTGATCAGCCACTTGGTTGCCTTGAATGCCGACATGAACAGGAAACTAAGCAAGGACTATATTGCAACCATCAGATTTCAGAGATGTGTGCAGTTCAAAAGCTTTCAGCACTAGAGGATGCTTGAGGTTATGGACAGCAATGGCTTTCAAAACAGATGGGCAGTCAAAGAGAATGGGGAAGTTTTCATGTTTTGATTTTGAGACCATTTGAAATGCCGGGACCAATGTTGTGAGGTCAGTCGTGCAGCTGTCTGTGGGAATGCGTTGAGAAGATTTCTGATATGTTTAGAACATTTCTGAGATGGAGCCATCAGTACCTACTCTCGGAAAACACGTAAATTCAGAAACAAATGTATTTTGGAGAGCTAACAGTCTTAGCAATATGAGACAAGATCAGAGCAAATCACTGGGTGAGGAAAGTCCGTGGTGGGTCGTCCGGAAATTTGGATGAATCACACACGACCCTAAGGGCTATGTCTGCACTGTTCAAACGGCGAAGAATATGAATTCCCATGGGTGGAATGGAACTATGGAGATATTGGAATTTCTTGAAGAATTTTCGGCCAAACACAGTCATGAACAGGGTTCTGGAGTTCAGTGAAAAGGTTTAAACAATAGTTCTAAGAAAGTTTCAGCCAATGGTCGGAGAGGGATGGTTCCCCTGCCTCTGCATACAGACTGTATGCAGGAGTGAGGCGGAATGCATCCAGGCACCCAGGAAGGTCTGATAGAACTGTAGATAACACAGCCATGGTTCAATCTTGAATTTATCAAACTCTCGTAAAGATGGAGATGCTCTATCCATATATGCATCAACTCTCAGAATGTTCATTGTTATCAGACAAGAAATTTTGAAGTGCTTTTTTTTTTAAGTTTGTGATTTCCAAAGTTCCGTTTTTTTTAAAGAAAATTCCTACAAATTTGACTTTTCTCATAGCTGGAATGGCGGATTTGTCTAGACGAGTCTCAGGGTGAAGGGTATAGCAGGCTGGTGTTACGGAGATGGAAAGTAAAAAAAAAAACATGCTACGTTTGGATGTTGATGCCATGATGGTGGAGAGTGGAAGAGAATGGGTTAAAAGACTAACTGCATACATTGATTAATCAAAAAACAAACAAACAAAACAAACAAGAGGGAAGGGGAACTGATGTAGAGAGGATAGTATATGGAATTGAAAGAAACCCAGATGAAGAAAAAAGGAAATGGATAGTTCTGACTAAAGAATAGATTGATGTAGAGAATGGAGAGAGTTTAGGAAGAGGGGAAGTGGATACCTGTTGTTCATACATGTGGAAAATAGTGGGAGGGATGGTAGTGTGTGTGTGTGTGTGTGTGTGTGTGTGTGTGTGTGTGTGTGTGTGTGTGTGTGTGTGTGTGTGTGTGTGTGTGTGTGTGTGCGTGCGTGCGTGGGTGCGTGCGTGCGTGCGTGCGTGCGTGTGTGTGTGTGTGTGTGTGTGTGTGTGTGTGTGTGTGTGTGTGTGTGTGTGTGTGTGTGTGTGTGTGTGTGTGTGCAATGGGGCTGAATGCCAACAAGATCTATCCTCATCATCATCATCC
This sequence comes from Conus ventricosus, assembly GCA_018398815.1. Classification (NCBI taxonomy): domain Eukaryota; kingdom Metazoa; phylum Mollusca; class Gastropoda; order Neogastropoda; family Conidae; genus Conus; species Conus ventricosus. The sequence goes on along the minus strand of CM031603.1, from coordinate 11,573,960 downwards.
TTTACCAGCCAAGAAACCCCCACACCAGTGTCTGTTCTGACCTTAGAACATGAATCTGAGCCATCCAGGCTTCGGCAGGGATATGCCATAAACAGTAACCAACTAACCCTACCCCCACCCCTCTGATCATGCCCAGCTACCAGGGACAGACAGTAGAGCACTGTGGTTTACCTAAACTAGCCAGGATACTGGCTGTCTTGATCCAGCCCCACGCAGGGTTGACGTATTGATCCTGTGATACATAGGCCGGTGTAGGCCTATACCTCCTGTCTTGGACAGTTCCAAGCCAAAGAATTGTGTTCAGAGTACCTGTCCTCTCAATCACCAATATATCATTCCACTCCATGACAAGTCGCACAGCACGGCAAACGAGGCGGGATTTAAGAAAGGGAGAAAGACGAATGTAGAAAAGAAGTCTTGAAGAGGAGAATTAGAGAGAAAAACAATCATCTAAGAAAGGCAGAAGATGGGACAGGAAAAAGGTGGGTCACACTTTGGCAAGGCCCCCATTTAGCCTATCTGAAATGAGAGACCCCACCAGGGACATCAGCTCCTACCAACTTGTGTTTAGACCAGTCAGCACCTTGGCTGTGAAGGCCTTGAGACGTTGTCGTAAGCTTGTCTTCCATCAAAGTATTGGTACCACTGTTATCAGACGCTAAGGGATCAGTAGACCACGCAAACCCTCCGACTATTATTATTATTATTACATTGGGTATTTATATAGCGCCTATCCTCGGTCACAGACCAAGCTCTAAGCGCTTTACAATAAACACACTACCTCACTCATTCAACGGGCTGCCTACCAAGGAAGAGCCGGCCGAAGAGCAGCATACTGGCACTCATTCAGTCGTTTCCCGTACCATTCAAATATCAGTCACTCATTTTCATTTATCTCATTTATTCCTCCAGTTTCTGACATAGGATGCATGCGATGTTTATACGTGTCCTCCATTTCCACCGGTACACGATGGCACACGATAACAGTAAGTGACAATTTTTGTGGCTTGGTAAGAAATACCAGGCGGCTATCTTCAATCTACATCAATTTTGCCAGGGCAGCGGGGAACCCCCCTGCTCTTTTCGATTTTCAACTGCCGTGGGTTCTTTAACGTGCGCAGGGTGCCAGGAAGGCACACGGGTCTGACTCGCTTATAGTCCCCATCCGATGGACTTGACGTTCAGTTCAATTTGTCATTCAAACTGGGAAAGAAAGGGCGAGAAAGGCAGGGCTCGAACCCATGTACTTCTTACACGTTGGATTGGCAGGCGAACGTCTTAACCACTCTGCCACCTTTCTTCCTAAGGCAGAAGATGGGACAGCAAAAAGGCGGGTCACTATTGTGAAGTCGCGACCCCTGGAGGGATGTGACGTGGTAGAGATAATGCACAGACTGAAATGATGCGATGTAGCGGAGGTACTGCTCGGAGTGTACTGATGTGATGTGACAGAGGTAATGCACAGACTGAAATGATGTGATGTAGCGGAGGTACTGCTCGGAGTGTACTGATGTGATGTGACAGAGGTAATGAATAAAGTGAGTGTAAGGATTTGACAGAGGTCATGTAAAGGGTTCACCGTGATGTGACAGACATCATCCACATAATGTAATGGCGTGATGTGATAGAGCAGCTAATGCTGGGAGTGCGTTGATGCAACGTGATAGAAGTAATGCATGACGTACAATGATGTGATGTGACAGACATCATCCACATAATGTAATGGCGTGTTGTGATAGAGCAGCTAATGCTCGGAGTGCGTTGATGCAACGTGATAGAAGTAATGCATGAAGTACAATGATGTGATGTGACAGATAAGCAGGAGGATCGTTTGGTGAGATTGTTCCACAAGAAGCGGAATTCTCTGGACTCCAAGTAAGTGATAAACAAATAATGATACTCTCTCTCTCTCTCTCTCTCTCTCTCTCTCTCTCTCTCTCTCTCTCTCTCTCTCTCTCTCAAAAATGCATTCATGTTTTGTCTTATCTCGCGCAATTTCTCTCTCTCTCTCCTCTCTCTCTCTCTCTCTCTCTCTCTCTCTCTCTCTCTCTCTCTCTCTCTCTCTCTCTCTCTCCTCTCTCTCAATCAATCAAGTCAAATTTATCTGTATCGAGGGTTAAAGAATGAGCTTTTCAGCTTTTTTACATCCTTCCATGTGCGCGCACGCGCGCGTGAGTTTGTGTGTGTGTGTGTGTGTGTGTGTGTGTGTGTGTGTGTGTGTGTGTGTGTGTGTGTGTGTGTGTGTGTGTGTGTGTGTGCATGCGCGTTTTACTCTTAATGTTTTTTTGCATATACTTTCATTTTACTACTACTACTACTACTACTACTACTACTACTACTACTACTACTACTACTAACTACTACAACTACTACTACTACTGCTACTACTACTACAAGTGGTAGTATTCTCATCGTCATCTGTTGTTGTCATGTCATAGGTAATGGTGGCACCAGTGTAGCAGTGGTGGTCAGAGTGTTGTTGTCATGTCATAGGTAATGGTGGCACCAGCGTAGCAGTGGTGGTCATAGTTTTTTTTTTTTCATTCATCATTTTTCAATGTGCATGTTTCCTTGCAGTTAAGTTTGTTGCCGTGCACTTGTTATTGTGTTGAAACTCATTTAATGTTCAGAATAGCCATGACAGATTGGAAGTACTGCTACTGCTTTTAATCTTTATTCTCGAGAAGTAAAGTCTTTCAGTCGTGCGTCTAGAGCCTGAATGTGTGTGTGTGTGTGTGTGTGTGTGTGTGTGTGTGTGTGTGTGTGTGTGTGTGTGTGTGTGTGTGTGTGCGCGCGCGTGCGTGCGTGCGTGCGTGCGTGCGTGCGCGCGCGCGCGCGCGTGCGCGTGTGTGTGTATGTGTGTGTGCGTGCATGCGCGTATGTGTTTGTGTGTGTTTGGTTGGTGTATGCATGTGTGTGCATACGCGGGCGTGCACATGCACATATGGGTTTCTTTGTAAATAAGTTTTATTTCATTGTTGTTTACTTTGCTTTGCTCCTTTCTTCAGCTTTTGATGTAAATTTCAAGTCGCTGATTGCTAGATATAAACCTACCTTGTCATTGTTTTCTAAAATAAAGCCTTGAAGATAGTGACTGCGATGCGTGGCCGTACGAAAATGAAGGGTCACTAAAATCAAGTAAGCCTAAACTGCTGGCCTCTGGACAGTCAATCACACAAGCAAAAGGGAGACTGAGTGGTGGATACAGGGGATTTAGCTGTCACTGAAATATAGTAGGCTAAACTACAAACTAAGCCACCAGAAAATCAAAGCTCGGTGAGTTAAAGTCAGACTCAGTAGGGCTCACTGAAATCAAAGCTCGGTGAGTTAAAGTCAGACTCAGTAGGGCTCACTGAAATCAAAGCTCGGTGAGTTAAAGTCAGACTCATAGGGCTCACTGAAATCAAAGCTCGGTGAGTTAAAGTCAGACTCAGTAGGGCTCACTGAAATCAAAGCTCGGTGAGTTAAAGTCAGACTCAGTAGGGCTCACTGAAATCAAAGCTCGGTGAGTTAAAGTCAGACTCAGTAGGGCTCACTGAAATCAAAGCTCGGTGAGTTAAAGTCAGACTCAGTAGGGCTCACTGAAATCAAAGCTCGGTGAGTTAAATTCAGACTCAGTAGGGCTCACTGAAATCAAAGCTCGGTGAGTTAAAGTCAGACTCAGTAGGGCTCACTGAAATCAAAGCTCGGTGAGTTAAAGTCAGACTCAGTAGGGCTCACTGAAATCAAAGCTCGGTGAGTTAAAGTCAGACTCAGTAGGGCTCACTGAAATCAAATCACAGACAAATGGCAGCCAGGAGAGAATTAGATCACATAGTTAACCTAAACTGAACTGGTGGCCATCCTAAACTGAACTGGTGGCCATCGGACTTTTAAAGGTCATTGACTTTAAGACAGACTCAGCTGGTGGCTACTGGACACCTGAGGTGCATTAAAATCAAGGCAGAGACAAAAATGGTGCAGGTGCTCTATGGAAATTAAGGGTCATTCTAAATATCCAGACTGAATAGGTGGCCACAGGAGAGTTGAGGGTCATTGAAAAACGACATTTTTAAACTGGGGGCCACATAACTTTTAAGGTCATTGAATCAATGCCAGACTGAATAGATGGCCAATGGAAATTAAGGGTCATTGAACAAACGTCAGTCTTAAATGGTGGCCAATGGAGCGGTACGCGTCATTGAAAGAAGGTAAACTGCACTGTAATTGAGTAAAAGTCCTAAAACATACAACACTTGTGGCCACCGAGCTTTTGAGGGTCAGTGAATCAAAGCCAGACTGGAGATTTAAGGGTCATTGGAATAAGGTTCATTGGAATAAACCTAGAGTACAATTACAGCTGCCGAGAATTAAGAGTCATGGGAATAAAGCTAGAAAAAAATGACAGCTGCCACAGAATTAAGGGTCATGGGATTTAATCTTAGAGTAAAATGATGGCTGCTAGAGAATTTAGGGTCGTGAGAAGAAAGCTTAGAGCGAAATGATGGCTGCTGGAGAATTAAGGGTCATTGGAATAAACCTAGGGTAAAATGACAGCTGCCAGAGAATTAAGGGTCGTGAGAAGAAGTCTTAGAGAGAAATGATGTCTGCTGGAGAATTAAGAGTCATTGGAAAGAAGGTCTGTTGTACTAGTGGTCAACAGGTTCACAAGGTAATTCAATTGAGGCCGAAGTGAAATGGTGGCCTCTGCAAAAATCGGGCTCATCAGAATCAAGTCACACGGAAATGGCGGGCACTGGAGTATCCAAGCTGATTTGAAACCAAGACAAGTTAAAATGGTAGCTACTGGAGAAAGCTCATTGAGTTCAAAGCAGACGAATATGATGCCACCGGAAAATTAAGTGTAAATGAATTACCGCCAGGCTGAATCGGTGGTCACTGGAGGACGGTCATTGAAATGAAGTCTGACTTAAGAAGTGGGAATTTGAAAATGAAGGGTCATTGAATATGTGACCACTGGTAAAATACGGTTTATCGATTTAGTGTTGGATGGTCAGAGTTGATGGTCAGTATTTTAGGTTTTGACCCTGAAAATTCACTTTCCTGTTTCAGGCAATCCCGTTGTAAATGCCTCTTGTATGATTCTGGAATATACAAAAAATGTGTCACTTGCACATAAAGGTATGCTTATTCAAATATGGAACCCATATATTCATCAAATGCAATTGTGCCATGGAATGATTATGATGCTGGACAATTAAGTAGTGGGGGAAACCAAGTGCAGGCTAACAATTCTTCAGTCATTATAGTAATGACTTGGCAAAGATTCGATTTACAAAAAAAAATGAAGATGAAGAAAATGGGGGAATATATTATAAATATGAGAAACCCTTCACTAGCTGCCTGAGGGAACTCTCGCACTCCCCCTCGAAGGCAGATCTATTCGTATTGCCTGCTGCTAGACCTTTCGTCCGCTGGATCGGACTCATCAGTGAGACATGGCTGATTGTGTCTGTGCTCTTGGTGTCAAATAGAGACACACCACAGTCCATAATTCTGTGGTGTTCTCTCACCACCAAGGGTTCAAAAAAGAATTCAACAGCACCTCCAAAGCAGCCAACGAAGGGTAGTAAATGGAACAAAACGAAAGTGCGGAGAGGAAAAAAAGTTGCTGAAAAACTAAAAGCATTATGCAAACAGTATAAAATGTAGGGGACAATCTTTGAGTCTATACTTGAGGATCGATTCAAGGATGCAAGGGAGATCAAAAGATATGGAACAGTTTGAGTGGTCAATAACCCAAGCATTGTGAGTGGCTAAGAATTGTACAGTACAACCTTTACTTAGATTGTGCCATGGAATTATTATGAAAATCATTCCGACACAATGACATTAATAACGGAGATATCTCCCTGACTTTCTCCTTCTGAGTAAAGAAATGGGATATAATAATTTCCACTTTGTACCACCTCATATGATCTTACATTCGATGCACCTGCATTTAAATCTCACATTCATGTTTTCTGTAGCTCGTTTAGTCACTAAACTATAATTCCTAACGAGTCAAATGCTTTCTTATAATCAATGAAAACAAAAGATGAATTTTTACTTCATTGTCGTTTTTGTTTTAACATATTGATTAGAATGTTTTTCACGAAAGTGGATGAATGGAAACGGAGCTTCCTAATGCAGTAGTATGTTGTCTCTTTTATTAACGTTATTCTCGAAGCTTTCGATTAAGAAAAAGCCATGACAGCCTAGAAGTGGGGCTGGGGTGTCTTTTTAATTATGTGCCCTCGCTTAATTGTACGAGGACACAAGATTCGCATCACGTTTAGATGGCTGATATGCACCGACTCTCCGTTAATGTCAGTTGATCCATCAGTTAATAAAACGGCGAACTATCACTTTATCCACCTGTTGACTGAAAGACCAAAATATCAGACAATCATCCTACTACTAGATAACTTAACCGATCAGATTTTTTTCAGTCCGTCAATAAAGCCTATCAGTTATTCAATCTGTCGATTAGCTTAATCGATCAGTCTATCCATGCATTTCGTTAATATTCTTTCCTTAGCTTTATCTAACTATCCACCTGTCCACCAATCCAATTATCAAGTAACCATTTACCCATCCATCTCTTCAAACATGTATCCATTCTTCGCTCTCTCCATTGATATCTGTGCCTTTGCTTTGGATTGTTTTCAAATTATGTTTATGATCTTAACACATATTTGGCATCCTTGCTCCTCTCTCTGTCTCCGTCTCTGTCTTTCCCTCTCTCTCCTCTCTCTCTCTCTCTCTCTCTCTCTCTCTCCTCTCTCTCTCCTCTC
>CM031603.1:11557184-11564684 GCA_018398815.1 Conus ventricosus | reverse complement strand
AAATACACACCACACACACACACACAACACCCCACACCACACACACACACACACACACACACATATATATATATATATTATATATATATAATATTATATATATATTATATATTTATTAGCCAAAATTGACGTGCTTACTGCGTGCTCATTTATTTTAAGATGATAGGGTAAATAGTAGATTTGACAGACAGATGGACAGACAGATATGATCTAATATCCCACATATTTGAATGTGCTCTTAAATGTGTAGAAAATACTTTTTACACGAATGGCTTTTTGGCTTGCACTTGTTTTGGGATGTTTGGGGGTGTTCCTGAGAGCATTTGTGGATGTTAGGGGTGTGGGATGTTCACAAATCAACACAGATGTTGACTACTGGCTAAGGTTTCTATGTACCATTATCGTTTGGGTGCACATATCTCAATTAGGCGACACCCGAGAGATACTTCTGTGGTTTAAAAAGCCCGGAACGCACGTAACGAAGAAGAAGACGAAGGAAGAAAAAGAAGAAGAACAAGAAGTAGAAGAAGGGAAAAACAGAAGAAGACGAAGACGAAGACGATGAAATAGAAGAAGAAAGGCAGAGACAGTGTTCATTCCTTCAACCAGAAATACGAGGCTGCGAGAGAAACTAGTGTCTGGTTGACAGGTTAGTGTGGGAAGTTAGAAAAAGTTCTTTTATACACGTTCCCCAAACATTCCCAGCAGAGGATAGGATAGGCGAATACGACACTTGAACGGTGTCTAGAACTCGCAGTGTATTCATTTTGACTACAAATCTAAACGATGTTTCAAGCATTCTGACTTTCAACTAAGACCTTCCCCATCTACATGATAAGAACAGATACACAAAAACATAGAGTCACATACCTTAACATCATGATCACTATATGGCCAGGCCCGAAGGCCGAGAGGCCAGCATTACCCTGACTGAACCAGGATGTCAAGGAGCAGGTGCTCGGCCCCCCCCCCCCCCCCCCCCCCCCCCCCCCCCCCCCCCCCCCCCCCCCCCCCCCCCCCCCCCCCCCCCCCCCCCCCCCCGCCCCCGAATTATATAGCTGGTGACTGGATTCCTGATTAATGGAATCACATATTTTGATGTTTTTGACTTGGAGACATGCTGACCCTTGGACACGTTGATTGTGTTCACACGTGTTTTGGTAAGAACTGTTGGTTCAGCAATGCTGTAATAACCTGAGTGTGTGGACAATTGGAGGTGTTTGCACCCCGTGACCGGGGAACATGTTGTTTCACCGATTGTGGGACAGTAAGAGTGATTGGGAGCCTGCAATGATCCGGACGCTGTAAGGACCAGTGTTTGTCCATGGGCAGCAACGGCAATGACCGTTGTCACAACACGTACAGTCATCTGGTTCAGAATCGAAGTAGCAGCGTGTGTGTGTGTGTGTGTGTGTGTGTGTGTGTGTGTGTGTGTGTGTGTGTGTGTGGTGTGTGTGTGTGTTGTGACCATATCCACTGTTAATGTCACTCTGTGATCTATATATCTATCTGACTATCTATCTATCTATCTATCTATCTTTTTTTTAAATGAAGGAAGCAACAAGCACTTCAGTGTTTTGCTAATATTTCACGGATCTTCCTCAGGGGAGTTTGATAAATACATTTGACATTGCAGACCTTCATGAATACTTTAAAAATATATACATACCAAGACTAGATCAAGTTTAACATATTTCCTGTGACGGTAATTATGAACAGAAAGATCGAAACTATCTCATCTGAACTTGTCATAATATATCTTAAATGATCGCCCATTTCAATACATTGACACACAATACACAGATCTGAGCTGTCTATACAGAACACATCGGTCACTTTTGGGAACATGACATGACTTTCTTGCCACTCGCAATCAATCAGTCTGCTTCGATATGTCCAAATAAATACATATGTGTCCCTAATGTAGCCAAACGGAGCCAAAATCGAGTTCAGCTGATGTAATCTGCCGTTTGAAACCCAGGTTTTTTTTCTCTCTGCATCGAAATCATATTGTCTTATAAGCAATCATTGGCAAACTTCAGGTTTCCATATGTGTCATGTTAATTAGTAAAGTATCCAATTTGTCGCTCAATTCAAATGTCTTGGATGTCTGTTTACTGTGCCATAGACTAAATTATCGGATGTTCGCACCCTCTCTCCAAGAAATTTTTTTCTGACGCAAATAATGGACAAGTTCACAATAAGCAACAGAATAACAAAAGCCCTAACTTTCAGTTCCACACAGAACGATAGCCTGTAGCTGAGAATCAAACAATTTCATAAGCAGTTTTAAAGATTTGTTCTCTCGTTTTGATGACTTTTGCATGCTACATAGGAATGGACGCGCAGCGCTACTGGAAAGATCCTTTCAAGTAGAGGTAAAGCTTATTTTGTTGAAAAGTATATTCCTCTATTGTTGTATACGTTGACTACAGGCATAAACCCTTCATTAAGAGTCCACATTTCTCTAATTCCTAAGCGCTCACCCTTTTTAAACAGAATCATACTGCTTTTTGACATATTTACTGTTAACTGAACCGAAGTTGCAGATTGTAATAAATTATTTAATTGAGTTTGTAAACCAATTATTTTTTCAGATATCAAAACAAAAACAGAAGAGTGAGTAAGCCTGCAATTATACAAGTACATTGTGCACCATGTTTTCCATTTCTAATAACCTCTGACGTTAACTCATAAATAAAAAGAGAGAACAAAAGAAAATGCACACATCGCCCTTCCTTTCCACAAGACGCGCGTTGAATATAGTCAGTCAAATACCCCCATAACGAGGATTTCACGCAGAAATACGTGTCTATTAAACATCTGAGCAGTTTTCCATGGACCCCAGCTTATAAAAGAATAGGCCAAAGAATAGTTCTATGAAGTTTTTCAAAGTCCATAAAAGCAACATGCAACTTCCGATTAAAACAAAAACTGTTTTTGCACAGAAGCCATCTCAGAAAACATATGATCTACAGTTAAACAATTGCGCTGAAATCATTCTGGATAGTATCATCTTCAACCCATTCCTGTTGCCTGTAACTGATTATAATGCTGTACTTTCTACTAGCATCATTTAAAGAAATGTTATGTACAAAGGTGGAACAATACATTTAGTCCAATGTTAAGGTCAAATTCCCTCAGTAACAAGGGATTAAAAAAGGTTATAAAGAAGTTCAAAATTATATCAGATTTACAAGCATACTTCAGCAGCTCACCAGTTGTGCCATCTGGCCTACTGCTTTACATTTATTAACTTTCCTCAGGAAAACATTACTTCCTTCTTCGAAATCAGACTGTCTAAATACTGATCTTCTGCTTCATCTTGATCCTATGGAAACGCACTGTCAGCTGGAAGTCTTTAGTTACCAGTGACTCAAAATGCTCATAGCAAGTTTTGATACTGATTGTTACGGATGGTGTGCGGTGCGTGTTTTGTTGTCTGACTCTCGCTCTCAAAAGTTTGGATGCGTGTAATAATTATTCTCTACACACACCCACACCATACGTACATGGATAGCCAGGCAACACACGAGTTAGATTTCTTTTCTTTATAATTATGCTGCCTGAACCATCAAAACATACATTCATGTAAATTGGTACAAATTAATACATGTCACTACACAGCATATAGATCCAGATATGAATACATCAATCATCAGATATCATATTACATATTGTGATATCACTCACAGATCTCGCCGGCGCCGTCCACAGTGTCTCACATATATAATCAACGTATTCAGTTCCACAGTACCCAAGCCACAGTCTACAGCATTAAAATAAGACGAAGAAGGATAACCAAGGTCCCCACACGGTAAACACAGCCGTTCACAAAACACAAGCGATGAAGAAGAAACAGGGTCTCAACACAGCAAGCACAATATATTACGTCGAACTATCAGAAGAAGAACCGCAAATTTACAAGGCACAACAATCCACAGAAGAAGAACCGTAGATTCATAAAGCACTGCAATCCACAGATGAAGAACCGCAAATTTACAAGGCACAACAATCCACAGAAGAAGAACCGTAGATTCATAAAGCACAGCAATCCACAGATGAAGAACTGAAGATTCATAAAGCACAGCAATCCACAGATGAAGAACTGAAGATTCATAAAGCACAGTAAACCATAGAAGAACTGCAGATTCACAAGTACAGCAATCAATATTGAATCCCCGGAGAACACAATTTCACCAAAGTCCCATGGAACACAATAAACTTCGATTCCACGTACCGTTGATCTAAAACAAATATTAACTTCTCCGTGTATTCACACTACAATGTTTATATCAATAAATTCAGCCCACCGACACACATGCGGTGGTACAATTAGAGCACATAAATATTCTTATAGGAGTTTTAAGTCATTCTCGGCGACACAGCATTCACAACAATTTTATAACAAATACATTTCCTGCTTCATATTCCGCTGGTACCGTCATCAAAAGTATCCCACATACACAGTGAACATCGATGCACTACTGACTTGAAAGTCAGCCTCTCCACATAGTAACACTACGGAGAAAAAAAACGATGATTAAACAAATAAATTAGGCTGGACACCAAATCCTCGGCCGTTAGTTCTTGCTCCCTTCTCTTGTCTAATATCATTTTCGTCATGTAGTTACCTATGTCATTTCCAGTTGACGTCATAATTTACGTTGACGTCACACTGATCCTATTCGCTGCCTTCTTTTTAATGAAATCCAATGCACATTGTTCCAAAGCAATTAGTTGTGTCAGCAACGCGTTGTTACACTGCTTCTTTGTCACCCTTTGCAGATGGTTGTACTCCAGTCTTGCCGTGCAATAGTATTCACATCATATGTTTGGGTTTTTTTATTTAAAGAAATCGCAAGATTTATTGTTATGACATTCAACATCAAACCAGCCTTCGGATTTCAAGTCATTATTAACCCTTATGTCTTTCTTCATATACTCTGTAGCATCTTTAATACAGACATTGAAATCATCGAACGATTCACTTTTATCGACATCAATGACACGAACTACATAGTTAATTGTTTCATTAGCCTGTTACGTAACGATATTGATTATAAACACATCAGCACATTCTTCATTCCATACAAACCTTTACAATGTAAAACAGCTGATAGAAGGATTTGTCTGCGATTCGACATTATCATTACCGTAACTCACATGAAGGTCCATGGGCATAATCGGTATCAAATTTTGCCGGTCGCCATGACACAAATTATCAGAAAATCGATTAACACTAACCAGATGATTTGCATGTTGAAAAACATAAAAATACATGAAATTCCTTGACAATGACGTGACATATTACTCGTCCATCTGTTCAAATTTCTGCACAACAACACATATGCATCTTTGCAAACTGATGAAAAACTGGACAAATGATCTTCCAATAAAACAGTCCCATTTTCAGAATCAAGAGATGTATTCTATTGGGAACCTGGAAGATAAGATAAGATAATGTTGCTTATAGCCCAGCCGACCGCGAAGGGCCACATCAGGGCTGTCGAACCTGGAAGAGGCATATATATATATATATATATATATATATATATATATATATATATATATATATATATATATATATATATATGTATGTATATATATATATATATATATATATATATATATGTATATATATGTGTGTGTGTGTGTGTGTGTGTGTGTGTGTGTGTGTGTGTGTGTGTGTGTGTGTGTGTGTGTGTGTGTCTGTGTGTGTGTCTGTGTGTGTGTCTGTGTGTGTGTGTGTGTCCGAACCAATCAATGTTTAAATGATAATTCGTGCACTTTGAATTAGATTTTACTTCAACTTCTTTGACATATGACACATATACACTTTTAATAAGACATGTAATTTCACCCAATTGCCTGCCGTTAGTTCTATTGCAAGTAAACAAAACATTTGAATACAGAGTATTTACAAGATTCATATTCATCAATGAACGTTTCAGCTTAACAAATAAACACAGAAGACTGAAAAATGTTACAACGCCATGATCTTATGGTTTTGATATCAGTTTATTGATTTTCCATTGGAGAAAAGATCATGATCTAATTTTGTCATGTTTGTTTCTAGTTACATCTTTCCCAGGTCCTAGGTTCTTAAAAATCCTTTACAGAAGCACACAAAGAAGTTGAAACACTCAGAGAGTTCTCCGGTGGTGCCAGTATCTCTTTTGGAAAAGTTCCCTCTCAAAGAGCACTCTCATGTACAACAAAATACGGCTGGCCGAGTTCCTATTTAAGATCTGCGAGTCTGTCACGAGCGTTTACAGAGAACCTTTTGTTATCGAACAATAAGCCATCATGGCTTGTTTTTACTTCCTGCCTTCCTCGAGTTAGATGTGGCGACAGTCTCTGTCGACGGTCCTTTGCCCCTTTGTAATAGCCCCCCTCCCCCTGCCCCTCCTGATAAATAAACTTTAACCTTTAAGCCTACTTTTAGCTTTCAGAATCTCTGCCTTTCGTTTTCAAAAAGCACAAAGGGCGATCACTGGGGAGTCAGGTCGGGAACTTGGTGCACACAGTCAGACTCCACCTCGTCTGTCAGGTCCAGCTTGTCCGTCAGCAATTCCTGCACCAAGCCCTCACAGTCTGCACTGCTCTTCTGGCTAGATCGTCCAAGTCAGGATGTTGTGCCCCTCTCGCCCCCCCCCCCCCCCCTACTTATTTTTGCCATGTAATGATCGTTCAGCTGGTGAAGGACTGCATCTCTTAAGCCATTCTGGTGTAGGCCACTTCACACAGTTCTCAGCCATTGTCAGTGAGGGTAGGACAGCAATGTCTGGAGCACTAAACAGCAGAGCTTGATCAAACAGTAGTGCTGACCACTCAGACCGCTGGCACCCTTTGATAATAATAATAATAATGAATACTTATATAGCGCCTGTTCTCGGCTAGAGACCAAGCTCTAAGCGCTTTACAATCCACACTCGTTTACACAACGGGCTGCCCACCTGGGTAGTGTCGACTGAAGAGCTGCCAGCTGGCGCTTCATTCAGTCGTTTCCCGTGTCATCCAGTCAGTATCGTTCAATATCGATCATTCATTTTCCTTACTTCCTTCATTCGTTCCATTTCTCATGCAGGGTGCATGCTATGCGTAACGTGTCATCCATCCATCCATCCATCCATCCCGTGCATCCTGTTGGGATCTTCAAGCATGGCCTCAAAAGGAGCCGAACGTCGGCACCAGACAGACCCTTTCAAGACACAGAACTGGATGGTTCCCACAAGCTGATATTCCCTAATACTCAGACCCGGAATAGCTCAGTTGGCAGAGCGCCAGACTCGTGATCCTGAGGTTACGGGTTCGAATTTCGGTACAGGGGATTTTTCCCTCGGAGTTAACATTGGTTCTGACTCCATTTCCCATACAGTCCTTCGAATGAGACTATAAACCGAGGTTCCGTGTGTGAACGCACGCACAACATCTTGCACACACGTAAAATCCCATCACCAACTTTCGGAAGAGAAAGGCCAGTTTGGCCGTTGGTGT
>CM031603.1:11529684-11552184 GCA_018398815.1 Conus ventricosus | reverse complement strand
AGCAGATGGGTAGCTAGCTAGCTAGATAGATAGACAGACAGATAGGCAGATAACACCCCACGCACTCACTCACTCATTCGCTCATTCACTCACTCTGAGAGAGAGAGAGAGAGAGAGAGAGAAGAGAGAGAGAGAGAGAGACAGACAGACAGACAGAAAAGACCAGACAGGCAGAGAGGGGAGAGAGAGAGAGAGAGAGAAGAGAGAGGAGAGAGAGAGAGAGAGAGAGAGAGAAAAGAGAGAGAGAGAGAGGAGAGAGAGAGAGAGAGAGAGTTTTAACTATATATTTAAGGGTGACAACACAGCTGTTTCTATTTTCATACATATTGTACGCATTACTTCCCCTGAATTGCATAGCGAGAATGTGCGCGCGTGTGCGAGCGCTCACATGCACTCACGCGCACACACACACACACACACACACACACACACACACACACACACACACACACACACACACACACACACACATTCACGTGCACACACACACACACACACACACACACACACACACACACACACACACACCACGCACGCACGCACGCACGCACGCACACACACACACACACACACACACACACACACACACACAACACACATGCGCGCGCACAGAGAGAGAGAGAGAGAGAGAGAGAGAGAGAGAGAGAGAGAGAGAGAGAGAGAGAGAGAGAGAGAGAGAGAGGTGAAGGGTTATATAAGATAGATTTATTTTTGAAGGGGGGCAAATATACCATTATTATTTACCATACGTGTGATTGGCAAATTTTCTTTTCAACCGTAGGAAGCATTTTTTCAAAAGTTAGTTTAAACACGTCATTTATGAAATATAAAAAAAGAGTGACAAACCATAGGAAAATAACTAACTAAGCAAAAAGGAGTGGAGAAGAAAATGATAAGAGTGGAGAAGAAAATGATAAGAGTGGAGAAGAAAATGATAAGAGTGGAGAAGAAAATGATAAGAGTGGAGAAGAAAATGATAAGAGTGGAGAAGAAAATGATATGAGTGGAGAAGAAAATGATAAGAGTGGAGAAGAAAATGATGTGGAGAAGAAAATGATAAGAGTGGAGAAGAAAATGATAAGAGTGGAGAAGAAAATGATAAGCAAAAGAACGGGCAAGAAGAGAAGAATGATGAAAGAATAGTAATTAAAAAAAGATAAATAAATAGGAAAGGAAAGTAGGTTGGAGGGGGGGGGGGGGTGGTGGTGGTGGGTGGAGGAGGAGGGGTTGGGGGGAAGATGGAGGGAAGATTCGTGGGATTGTTAGGAGGATGTTACAGGAAGGGTGATGAAAATGAAAATGACGGAAGGGAAGAAAAATAAGGCAAAAGAAAAAAAAAATACAAGCATCTCATCCATAGCAAGAAAAAAAAATTAAACTGTGGGTATGCGGCTTCGGGATAGCTTTTTTTCATCAAATAAATGCAACATATGTCCTCAGGGCATCATTGTGTTTAAATACCTTGAAATTCTGGCAGCTTTTTCTTCTGTGTGCGGAAGAACCTCTGTGTGTGTGTGTGTGTGTGTGTGTGTGTGTGTGTGTGTGGTGTGTGTGTGTGGTGGGTGTGTGTGTGTGTGTGTGTGGTGTGTGTGTGTGTGTGTGTGTGTGTGTGTGTGTGTGTGTGTGTGTGTTCAGTTCAGTTCAGTTCAGTAGTTTTCTTTAACGTCTTTTCATCGCAAGATGATCTTAGACCTTTAAACTGCAATGTACATTCCATTGTACTACCAGCACCTCCCCCCCCCCACCCCACCCACCCACCCAGAAAACACACACACACACACACACACACACACACACACACACACACACACACACACACACACACAATACTATTAACACACATATCTCAAATGGCTGTTTTTCACAATAGTTTTGCAACTGGGGACTGAGCAATAACCAAACCAATATCAAAAAAGCAAGAGTTATTTACCACACTATCAACATGGTCAGAATTATTTATAAAAATATTCTTCTCCTTATAAGCGGGGGTTAGTATAGGGCATTCAAATAAAAGATGACGAATTGAGATATTCTCCTGACATATACACGCTATACCTCGTGGATATTTTGTATTCCATGTAATTAACCGTAATTTATGAATTAATCTGGCTATATACCTTGGACATGATGGCAGGACGAATAATTTCTGATTAAGTTGTTTTTTCCGCATTATTCTTTTCCAATCGACTTCTGGATTAATTCATGCGGAGAAAAAATCAGACTTTGTTGAAGGGTGTTCAAAATTGTAAAGCTCCCTGTTTTGCCCATTTGTCTGCTAGTTCAATCCCTTACCCACAATGTGACGGAACCCAGCAAAATCACTGCTATACATCGGGATAGTACAACAATGACATAGATGTTAATTTCAAAAGAATATCAGTTCTAATTTTAGCAGTTCCAGTGCATTTAATGATTGAAAACTGATTTTTGAATAAACACCAAAATAGCACACTATA
This sequence comes from Conus ventricosus, assembly GCA_018398815.1. NCBI lineage: Eukaryota > Metazoa > Mollusca > Gastropoda > Neogastropoda > Conidae > Conus > Conus ventricosus. The sequence continues at coordinate 11,549,728 of CM031603.1, read as the reverse complement.
AAAATGATACTGGCGTGTCATATAAGATATAATTAAGAGCTTTATAATTGATATAGCTCTGATGTATAATTGAAAATTCTCTGCCTAGATAGGAAAGACTTTTGCAACATTTAGGATTGGTATAGTGAATCCAGACACACTGTCAGACGTTCTTCTATTATTGAACCATCAGTAAAAAACTTTTTAATGATTTTGTAATGAGACGGCCGAATGTTCTCGAGCATTTAGGCAAATTAAGGGTATGTTTTGCTGTTGTAGAGAGCATGTTCTGGGTTCTTCAAGTGTGCGAACTCAGGCATACCAGAGGGGAATAACAGAGTCGTATACTTGAAGAGGGAGAGTTACTGGGAAGAGTTTGCATGTCCGAGGGATAGGGACAAGTTAGTTGCGACCTGCCGGTCCTTGGGTAGAGGAGTGTCCAGTCCGACCTCTGGCACATCCTGACTATTCACTGGGTTCTCCAGTGCGGACTGAAGGGAAGGCGATCGTGGTCAGCGTGACCGTCACGGGAGGGTGACGCCCAGCCTGCAGGAGAGCTCCAGCGCCATTCGTCGTCCTTGTTCTGAGGAATGAATGGAAGGCTGCGGCCAATAGAGTGGTTTTGCGCCTTGTTGTCTAAATACTTGAGACCTCATTCATGGGCTGGTAGAGAAGTCCAGGCTGTTTTACAGAGGGTAGCTGTCGGGGAATCGAACATGGAGTTTTTGAAAAGGAGGTTATGCTTAACACTGGTGCCAAATCTTTGTTGGCGCTAGCAGCTGTTGTGTGTGTATGTATGTGTAGGGTGATAGGATTCAAATGGTGAATAAAAAAAATAAACTTTGGGAATTTATTTGGTACAAATTGTTGTATGGTGTGTGAGCCCGTGATTCCATTGTAGCCAGTAAACCTAGGGTTCTCTCTTAGTTTGAGAATGAATATAAGCTGCTTGGAAAACCAGGGGAGTGAGTGACTCATTAAGGGAAAGTTGAACTCGCCGTTTGCTGAAGGGCTCAAGACAAATACAGCGTTGACGCAGCTGATATGCTGTCGCCTCGTTGTCTCCTGGGAGGGGACGTATGACAGTGGAGGTTGCTGTAGCCTCGGAGGCCGACGACGAGAAGAATTGTCTTACCCCGTGTGGGGACTGTCGACAGCAAGAAGTGTTAGACTGTTGGAGCCTGACCGGGAGCTGCCAGAAACGGTGGGGTGTTTGCACCAGAGAAGACATGTGGGAGAGGCCGACAGGGCGCCCTTTCCGTGGAGAGGGGCGAAGTCCAGGTGGAGTCTGGGAGACTCCGGTGTGAGGGTGCGACTTCAAGCTACGATGCCAGTGTCCCCCACGGGATTTGGCCAATCGGGAGGACACAACAGTGTGGAGCGTCAGCTCGTAGTCACACCAGTGGGATGAGAAGAAACCGCAAGAAAACCAAGGAATGCTGGCAAGTTACGGGACGTTTTATTTGTTCTTAAGATATAAAAGTGTTGCAAGCAGAATGTGGAAATATGTCTATCCTGGTTAATGAAGGAGTTATGAAGGAAAAGGGGGATGCGATTTTATGAGATAGTCTGTATGATGTAATTGTTGTTATGATACAGTAGTTGGTTGAGGTAGTGACGGGTGGGGGCTCTAGAGTCAAGTTAAATAAAGTTGATTATTTTCTATGAAATGATTATGTATGGTTCCGCGACACCTTTGTGCGGTCGCGATGTGTCGTGCTGTCTGACAGAGTGCGTGTAGTGTGTGCCTATGCGAGAGCGCATTTTGGTAGTGGAAAGCGTAAATACTTCTGTCTATAACCCCCTGCATCCTGAATATTGGAAAATATATTTTTATAACGGAGGGGGAGCGTCGGAAGACCGTCACAAATTGGGGACTGTCGTCCGGGAATGAACATAAATGAGCCATAAGTGTGATTTTGATTCTGGGGTTTTGTTCAAATTGCAGAGGGATTTGAAATCTGTCGCATTGTGGAAACCTAGATATTTTTGTCTACCGGGAAAGACGTTAGTCATGTGTTGATTGTTTTGATCTTTTTTTCATGACTGGGCCTTGTATTTGAACTTGCTTGTTTGGTTGCTGTTGAGGTAGATTGTGTGTAGCAAATATTTGATCGCTTATTTACAAGTGATCGTGTGGTTATCTCGCTTGTTACTGTGGTTGTATTAACTAGCTGATCGAAGGTTAGTTAGCTTTAAGGAATGTCGACTGAGAGGGAGCTGAGACAATGGGGTCCGCTGAAAAAAAGTGGACCTCTAGAAGGAAGGGAAAAGGCTTTAGGACTAATGAGGTCCGGAATGAAGGGCATATGTAGATGGAAATGGCACCGTGTATGTAATCGACGGCCCAGAAATACAAAGGGGGGACGCAAAAGCAAGAGAGAGAAAGAGAAGGGAGCTAAAAAGAGGAGCGAGAAGAAGAGAACGGGAAAAAGAGGAGAGAGAAAGAGACGGGAGAAGGAAAAAAGAGGAGAGAGAAAGGGAACGGGAAAAAGAGGAGAGTGAACGGGGGAAAAAGAGGAGAGAGAAAGAGAACGGGAAAAAGAGGACGAGAGAAAGAGAACGGGAAAAGGAGGAGAGTGAAGGGAAAGAGAGGAGAGGAGAAGAGGAACGGGAAAGAGAGAGAGACAAGGGATAAGGAGGAAAGAGAGGAGAGAGAAAGAGAAAGGAAGAGACGAGAGAGAAACGAGAGAAGATAAGGCAGTTAGTTTGAGTTTAGAAAAATTTAAAAATTGGAGAGAAAGAACGGGACGGGGCGGACGCAAAACCTCAAGTGACCTTAGGCACCACCTGTCTGTCCCTGATCAATAGCCAAGGTTCGATGATAATCGGACAATTTAGAGGATTTCATTTCGCCAATTTGAAAGATTGCAAAGATCTAGGGCTTTACCCGAAGAAAAGGTGGGCACAAATTGACGTCTGCCGAGCTGAACCCAAAGTAGGGGAGCTTTTTTTGCTTACCACCGGAAAAACAGACAGATTATGAGTCGGTGCGCGATGTGCTTTGATTCAGAGGTACCAGGTAACGCCGGATTGATATAGGAAAATTGTTCAGAGAAAACGTTCGTAAATCAGGTTGAGACGCACGTACAGTTCCCTTTATCGGCTTAGGGGCCCTCTTTGACAAATGGAATAAGGTAAGGGAAACATCGAACAAACTTTTGAATCTTTGAGGAGGAGATCGTTAAGGAGCAAATTCTCTCACTTGTCAGAAGGGATCCCTGTTTCTTGGCAGAAAGAGCAATTAGGAAAGTTTTGTAGTGAGGGATAGTGAAAGTTGCGACAGGTATGAATCTGCCCTTTGTCAGCGTAATGGGATGAAGGCGATCGTAAAAACCAGTTGACCGTAATGCCCAGACACAAGTCAGGGAGTGATTCGCCGATCCCTCAAACAGGAGCGAGACCGCAGTTAGAAACGGTTTCTAAGTCCCGTGGCAACAGTGGGACTACAAGAGAATGTTAGAGTGAAACGCACATGTTTTAAGTGTGGGAGAGGAGCGACGTCATATTGCCTAGGAATGTGCGGAAAGTGCGAATCACTCAGTTGTTAGCTGTTGATTAACAAATCAACAGGAAGGCTGGGTGCCACCACCAAACTCTAGGGCAGTAGTAACGGGGAAGAGGTGACATGCTTATTAGATTACAGGACTGACTCTAGCGGCAATGGTAGAGCCTGGTTTGTCGAGGAGGAGACAGACTATCGGGGGAGGAAACCACCTGCGTGGATATGCAGATGTGAGAATAATCGGCTACTTTGGCGCCCGTGTCAAAGTAGAGTCAGGTTTGTCAGGAGTACTATCACAAGCAGCAGTGCAAAACAATCTTCCCTATCCAGATTTGTTAGGGGGTAGGTTACATCCTCCCGAGCCTAACCAGGCTTGCAGTCAAGTAGGGAAAGCAAGGGCCAGTGCAGGGGTAGGAAAGTAAACAGAAACGCAGGTTGGAGTGCACAGGCGCCGCTAGCAAGTAGAGCTAGTGTAGGCCTGAAGGCTGGCCGTGGGGGTGGTGCAGTGGGACCATGAAATAGGCCGTTCGGTTGGCGGGAGTCCGTGGGCCATGGTGGCCGTAGTGGTGGTTCAAAAAGTTGTTGGCGTGCCGTGGCAGTCAGAAATGTTAGGAGCCACCGGTGGCGGACCTCAATGGTCGGGGACACATGGACCACGAGAACTGGAACCAGCAGCTGGGTTGGGACCAGGGAGGCGGTAATAACGCATGGGCAAGAAGGTCGACGTTGAACGCTATCGTTAGGAAAGCAATGAAGTCAGCTAAAGGAGCAGATAATCCAGTTCAGGAAAGGGGTAAAGTAAATTTGGCCCATAGAAGATATCGTGGGCAAAGGCACTGAGTGGATTTGAAGGATTTGAACCAAGGACGTTCCACACAGAGAAAGAAATATCGGTTCGGATAAGATGAGTGAGGGATAATCTATTAACATTTTGAAAAGGGAGATGATTTCGTCGCAGTGCAGGGTGCGGACAGGCTAGAAGAGGATCGCGCAGATTTTTCATGCGCTCCTTTAAGGACTAAAACTTGAGTGAAAGGGCTCCTAACTCTCTTGTAAAGTCAGGAATGCCGCAAACTTCTGCCCAAGGTACCATTGGCGAGCCACAACGGCGGTCAAGATGAGAAGGAGGCAGGAGTAGCAGTCAAGGGTTGGAAGTAATGCCTTCTGGGTGTTGCTGTTGTAGTGTGAACAACAGGAGCAGGACAATGGTACAGGAGCAATGCCTTAGGGCTGCTTGTGATTGTGGTGGTGGTAGTGAGAGTAATCTGTTACGGACAGTACGTGTAAAATAATGTAGCTGGCCAGTTATGTTATTGATTTTGATTGCCCAGATAATAGGAGGGGTCGAGTTCGAGTCTTTGGTTATGTATCATTTTTCATTTTTTTTTTTTGATTGATGTATATCTGTTCAATAGTGCTTGTTCATTGCCCTTATGGAGCGGGGGGATCAGTACGTGCTCACGTGTTATGATTTATGATTGATATATGTTTGCTCATGTTGTTTGTCACATCTCGGTTAAAGTGTGAAAATCTCCTTATGTTGCTGAAATCAGGATAAAATGTTTGATTTGCATATGTGTGTGAGACATGTGAGCAGTTTGTGGCCACACGCCTGAATTTGATTTTGATGTTACGTACGGTTGGGGCACACGCTGAATTTTGAATTTGTCTTGTGGATAGTGGCATACCACGCACTGAATTTGATTTTGATGTATTTTAAGTAGGACTGTGCCACACACCTGAATTTGAATCGTGAATTAGCAGAATAGAGCACTTACTCCTGGGATTTGGATCTTGTGCCAATGATGTTGTGCTATATTAGAATTGAATGGAATGATTAATTAAACATTACTGGACATGCTGATAGCTAACGTTATAGAGAGGTTCTTGAAATATATGTGAGCAGTTATATGAACTGAGTGATTCAAATGGACTATCTGACTGATTTATTATTTTTAATTGGGTACATTATCCATGTTTGAGATGTTGATGGAAGTGGATGTCTTAAAGCATAGAGGTAGTACAGTTATACTGATCCATGCCACTGAGTTTGTTTTATCCCTCAATTTGAGAAACTTCCGTCCTCTTGAGGAAATGTTTGATGGAACAACATTCTAGGTACGGGAGGTCTGTTGTATGAGTCGGCCGAATGTTCCCGAGCATTTAGGCAAATTAAGGGTAGTTTTTGCTGTTGTTGCAGAGCAAGTTCTGGGTTTCTTCAAGTGTGCGAACCTCGGCATCACCAGAGGGGAATACCCGAGTCGTATACTGCAGCGAGGGCGAGTTACTGGGAAGGTTTCGCATGTCCGAGGGATAGGGACAAGTAAGTTGCCGGACCCCCTCCCATGCCGGTCGGGTAGAGGAGTCGATCCATTCCGACCACTGGCTGATATTCACTGGGTTCTACAGTGGGCCTGAATGGAAGGCGATCGTGTCAGGAGGACGACATGGGTAGGTGGCCGCCGCTGGCAGCAGGTATAACATCAGACCATTCAGTCGTCCTTTTCTGAGGAATGAATGGAAAGGCTGCGGCCAATTGAGTGGTTAGCGGCCTTGTTGTCTAAATACTTGAAGCATCAGTCATGGCTGTAGAGGAAAGTCCAAGGCTGTTAGTTACAGTGGGGTAGCTTCGGGATCGAACATGAAGTTTGAATAGGAGGTATGCTTTAACCACTGGGTGTGACCAAAGTCTTTGTTGCGCTAGCAGCCTTTTGTGTGCGTGTATGTGTAGGAGACTAGGGAATTCCATAGGTGGAATAAAAAAAACTTGCGGGAATTCTAATGGTACAAATTGCTTGTGATGTGTGATGTGCCGTGATTCATTGGTTGAGCCAGTTAAATCGAGGTTTTCTTGTTTGAAGATAAGTAAATAAGCTGCATGGAAAAACCAGGAGTGGTGACTCACTTAAGTGAAATGAACTCGCCGTCTTGCTGAGGGGCTCAAGAAAATACAGGTGAAGCAGAGGTTAGCTGTCGCCTCGTTGTCTCCTGGGTGGGGACATACGTATGATCAGTTGGAGGTTGCTGTAGCTCGGAGCGACGACGAGAAGAATTGTCTCCCGTGTGGTGACTGTCGACAGCAAAGACGTGTTAGTCCTGTTGGAGCCTAGACAGGTAGACTGCAAGACAACGGTGGGTGGGGTGTTTGCAGCAGAGAAGACTGTGGGAAGAGGCGACAGGAGCCCTTTCCATTAGTCGAGATGATGCAATGTACGGTGGAGTCTGGCGAGATAATTCGCAGGATATGTGAGGGTGCGACTCAAGCTACAGTTGCCAGTTGTCACCCCAAACTGGGATTTGGCCAATCGGAGAGGACAAACAGTGTGGGTAGCTTCAGTCGTAGTCACACAGTGTCACGGTCAAAAATTCAACACAACCGAAGTGTGGACCGTCGCGGCCACTTGACTGGACATAAGTCCAAACGCGACAATTTGGCGAAAGTAGACCGGCCCATGGATTCGGTCCGGCCAATTTAAGCTTAGTGGAGAGGCATTCACAGCGACGCGGTCCCGGACCACCAGACTGTCTAAGGCCGTTTTTTTAACCGACGCCTCGATGTTAGCGAGATCGAGTCGTATGAGCCCGTGCTCAGGCTTTTCTACAGGCAATTTGTGACCAGCTGTCATTGTTACTCAGACGAAGTGGCGCTACCCAGACTCTGCATGGCCAATTTAGATTTACCAGTGTTCCACGACTCTTAAGCCCACACGGCGCGTTAAGTAGGACAAGGGGGAAGGTAGTGTTAGTTGTGGGGTGAAAGGAAATCTCGCTAATCAATTAGAATGACAATTGACCACCACAGAAGAGGAAGGTGTGTAGGGCGTGACTGGCATGCTTTTGGACAGTCCAATGAATTAGAGGAAGATAACTTCGGTTGTCAGGGGTAAAAATACTGACCAATGGTACTGGCCCTTGACACGGGGTTAGAGCATTAAAGGAATGCGTGAGTGAAGAGAGGGGGAAGGACGAAAACGAACGGACAGAGAGAGAGAGGGAGAAGTTCGGGGAAGTAGGCTCTCGCCTACAGGAAGGCAGGGAGATGAAGAGGAGAACGAGGGGGAGAACGAACAGAGAGACAGAGAGGGGGAGAGGTTCTAGGTCTGCTTGAGAGAGAAGCAGAGAGATGAAGGAGGAGAGAAGAGAACCAAGTTGAGAGATTAGCATGAGATAGTCTGCAGAGGAAGGACTGAGGAGAGATGTGGAGAGAGAGAGAGTTGCTAATTAATGAAGAAGAAAAGAAAGAAAAGAAAAAAGAAAAGAAAAGCAACCATGTCCATTTGATAAGAGCAGACTAGAAGAGAGAGAGAGAGAGTGCAATGCGTTAATGCAGGAAGAAAGAAAGGAGAACAGATCGATGTTGATAGTCACTGTTCTATCTAAAGGGGGGGTTCACCCATATTGGCCACCCCCATTCTGGGCAGTCCAACCTGACCAACCCACAGTCCAGTCTGTGGGTGCCAGCATCCGCTGCCGGGGAAACCAACCAACACCAGGGCCAGCAGTTGTTCGTGGTGAAAGTGACGGGGAAAAAAAAAGAAAAGAAAAGACAGTATTCGTAAAAAGTTAAGTCACCGGGCCAGGTAAAGAGAAACATTCATCCCCGGGGTTAGAAATGAGTTTTAGAAAAGATTTTGTAAAGTCAGGAAAGAGAAATGTTTTTTTTGTTTGTTTTCCCATAGGCATTGATGTTTCGTTTATGATCATTTTGTTAAATTATAGCTTATAGTGGTTTGATTGACGAATGCATGTTTAAGAATGAATTGAAAAGCAAGCGTGAGTGTTTTTTGGGCTGTGCTTTTTCCCTTTCCCACTGACCCCCCGGGGGTTTGACAATTTTTTTGGCGAGCTTCCCGGGATATTCTGCCCATTTATTAAAATTTGTTAAACTTCCAGAGAGGAAGCGGGTGGGTTCAAGTTTTTGTAATCCAAAGAAAGGGGGTTTTGTCTTATGTATTTTCCCAAGATTTTAAAATTCTATTTGGGCTTTTGTTCCAAAAAAGTTAATACTGGGTTTGGGGCATTTCACCCCCGAGTACTCATTTCGCAAGTTTTATAATCGCCTCATATTTGGGTGGGGGCGCGGGGCTTTAAAAAAACTAATTCGTTTCCCAAGCAAATTTTTATCATTCATGGTTGTGCTATTACGTCACTCTTTGGGGAAACCACCATTTTGGGCGTCGTATAATAAAATCTTTTAAAAAAAAAAAAAAAAAAGATTAAGGCGGAAAAAGAACACCCCTATTAAACACAATTGGGTTAGGGGTACGAAAAAGGGAGTTCGTTGAATTGAAGAGCTAGTTATGAAAGAACGATTTTGTCAGGTTGGGGCCCCCTGATTAAACCTCATTTGAAGGGAGACCCAGAGACAGGGGAGGTTGTTGAAGTTCGCGAGGTGTATAGGGGGCCCTTTTTTGGGGCCTAAGGGCGGGAAAAAACAGGGCTAGGACGGGTGAAAAGAGTGCAAGGAGCCGGGGGATTTTTTCTGAAAAGCTGCAAACCCAGGGGGGGGGAAAGGGAAGGGCAAAGGGCATTGGGTGTTTATTTGTCAAAAGAAGGGACATGTGGCGGGTTTTGTCGCTGGGGTTTCCAAAAGGCACAGCTGAAGAGGGGGAAAAGGTCTAAAGGGAAAACGACTGCAGGGGAAACCCAAAAAGGGATTCTTGAAGAGGGGGGGAGTGCAGCCTATGGCTACAGGACAGCCGTGTCGGGGAGGGGGGCACTGGGCTGAGTGGTTCGTTACCGGGGAAAAAGGGGTGGTTTTGGCCCACAGGTAAAAAGTGTTACGAGACACGGGTTGTTATGGGGGGTTACGACAACGGGGCGAAAAAGGGGGTTTTGACGGGGCAAATCCAACCCTGTACCTAATCGATGGCCTGTGAGGGATTTTTCCATTGCAAAGAAGAAGTACGTACCCTTACTTCTCAGGCGATGTCTGCGTTGGTGAGGAGAACCCCTTCACGATTTGATTTTTTAAAAATACCCCAGGGAAAGGGACCGGGATCCGATTTGTTGAGCTACAAAGGGGGAGCAGTTCAAACACGGAGCAAAAAAAAAATTTAAACCCTTAGTTTTTCCAGGAAGGAATCGGCATAGACGTTCGCCTGATGAGTTTAGGGGGCACAGGGGCAAGACCCCTTTGTCGGGAACTGGGAGTTTTTGGGAAAGGTGGAGAGAAAAAGGGGTTTGAGGAGGTGAACAGAATTTTTTTGTGAAAAAGGGGGGTGTTGTACCCCATGTTCACCCAAGGGGGAAAACGGGAAAATGACCCTCAGTTAAGGTACCGCAGGTTACGTGACCTGTATGTCGTGGGCACAGTGCTCATGGGGGCATCTCGGGACCAGCAAAAAGCTGACCGGTCTTTTATGATTTTCTTGGGAGAATGGCAGAATCAAGCGTTTCTGCATGTATTACGTGGCAAAAGTCACCCCAAGAGGGGTGAAGAGGGAAAGGGGCCTCTTAAACACCCCCCTTTTAATTTAAACCACCCTTTGGAGGGTGGTGTTGATCTGATTTGGGCCCCAAACTCGCCCTTTCCCAAAAGGGGGGTTTCAGGGATAACATGTAAGGTTGCAAAGGGAATTTTAGAAAGGTAGGGTCGTTTAGAAAAAGCATATGACAGGGAAAGGGAGGAAGCAACCTCAAGGCGGGGGATCAAACCTTACCTTCCCAGGGGCACAACAAGCTGCTGATGATTGGAAGGGCCATTTACCTCACCGAAAAGGTCGGTCGAGATTACCCAAATTTATTGAATGGGAAACAAAAATTTTTTCCCCGAATTTTACCCCAAATATATTCAGCGTGAGATCGCACATAGGGGGCAGCAGAATCTTGAGAGGTGAAAAGCCCCGGAAGAAGGGGGGAGTTTGTGCCTAATTTTCCCGAAGAGCATAAAGGATGTGTCACGATGAAGGGTAGACAGTGGAGTTCTAGGTTTTGTTGTCGGAGGCGACACAAAGCAGCCAGAAAGGGGAAAGGTGGAGAAGATGATGAATTCAGAGAGACCAAAGACCAAAACAGAAGTCAGGAGTCTGCTAGGTTTTATTGGGTTCTATAGGGAGTTTGTTCCCAATTTCGCAGCAATCACGAGTCCTCTCAGTGATTTGGTCAAGGCAGGGAAACCGACAGTGGTCGAGTGGTCAGACGCTGCAGAGCAAGCACTGCAGACGGTGTTGGAAAGACTAGGTTCCCGTCCCATCTTGAAGCTACCAGATATGTCCAAACCATTTTTGTTGCGGACAGATGCATCAGGTGGTGGGATAGGTGCAGTATTGTTGCAGGAGCAATGAAGGGGTCGAGTTTCCCGTGAGATATGCTAGCAGAAAGTTGACAAAGTGTGAAGAAGGGTACGCAACGGTGGAGAAGGAGTGTTTAGCTGTCGTGTGGGCCGTGCAGAAGTTCCACAAATACTTGTGTGGGAAAGAGTTCGTGATAGAGACAGATCACCAGCCACTCAAATTCCTGCAGGAGGCGCAGTTGAAAAACAGCAGAGTTCTGCGTTGGGCAATGGCACTGCAGCCCTACAGGTATCGAGTGCAGTACATCCCAGGTCGACAGAATGTCGGAGCTGACTATTTAAGTCGCGTAGTCTAGCAAGCTGCAACTCAGAGGAAGTCAGTCGTATCCGGGGTGCTTTGTTGATAATATGTGTTGATTCCAGTTATGTTGATTGGATATGGGTTCATTCCCAGTTGGCTATGTTCATATTTTTTGTGTGTGAGACTTGTTCATATTTTCTTTGTGAGACTTGTTCATGTGAATGTAGTTATGCTTGGAGCATACAGTCGCTTGTGTAGTGATGCATTATTTGCAATAAGGGAGGATGGAGATTCCTCAGTGAAGTGTCATGGATCGTGATCATATTATATTGTGCTTTTCATAAGAATTGTGAAAAGAAGATATGGCAAATCCGCAGGTAGGGGAATGGCATAAGTGCGCACAGAGGTCGTTATAAAATGAGTTGAAATAACGCAAGAGCGCACGTCAATGATAACTCATTGGAGTGGTATTCACTAATGGTATATTTTATAATTTATAAACCGTTGGTTGTAAAGTATTTTCCAAACTTTGCGCGTGAAGCTGTGTGTCAGCAAATTCGGTTGTTGTCTTTTTTTGTACCGTTGTTTTGAGACAATGCGGTGCATAGTCTTTTGCAAGGGGAATTGTCACGGTCAAAATTCAACACAACCGAAGTGTGGTCCGTCGCCGGCCACTTCGACTGGACATAAGTCCAAACGCAGACATCTTGGCGCCACGTAGACCGGGCCCATGGTTCGGATCCGGCCAATTAAGCTTAGTGGAGAGGCTTCACAGAGACGGTCCGACCCACCCAGACTGACTAAGGCCGTTTTGACCGACGCCTCGATGTCTAGCGAGACGAGTCGTAGAGCCCGGCTCAGGCTCTACTGGCCAATTTGTGAACCAGCGTCATTGTTACTCAGACGTCGTGGCGCCTACCCAGACTCAGCTGGCCAATTTAGATTGACCAGTGTCCACGACTTAAGCCACACGGCGCCAGTTAAGTAGGAAAGGGGGGAAGGTAGTGTGTGGTGGGGGTGAAATCTAGCTAATCAATTAGATGACCAATTGACCACCACAGAGAGGAAGGTGTGTAGGCGTGACTGTCATGATTTGAATGTCCAATGGAATTAGAGGAAGATAACTTCGGTTGTCAGGGGTAAAAAATACTGACCAATGGTACTGGCCCTTGGACACGGGGTTAGAGCATAAAGGAATGCGTGAGTGAGAGAGAGGGGAAGGACGAAAACGAACGGACAGAGAGAGAGAGGGAGAAGTTCGGGAAGTAGGCTCTCGCCTACAGGAAGGCAGGGAGATGAAGAGGAGAACGAGGGGGAGAACGAACAGAGAGACAGAGAGAGGGAGAGGTTCTAGGTCTGCTTGAGAGAGAAGCAGAGAGATGAAGGGAGGAGAGAAGAGAACCAAGTTGAGAGATTAGCATGAGATAGTCTGCAGAGGAAGGACTGAGGAGAGATGTGGAGAGAGAGAGAGTTGCTAATTAATGAAGAAGAAAAGAAAGAAAAGAAAAAAGAAAAGAAAAGCAACCATGTCCATTTGATAAGAGCAGACTAGAAGAGAGAGAGAGAGAGTGCAATGCGTTAATGCAGGAAGAAAGAAAGGAGAACAGATCGATGTTGATAGTCACTGTTCTATCTAAACGGGGGTTCGACCTCATACTTGGCCAGCGCCACTTTCATCGGCAGTCCAACCTGACCAACGCCAGCAGTCCAGTCTGATCGGTGCCAGCAGTCCAGCTTGACCGGTGCAACCAGACCAACACCAGTGCCAGCAGTTGTGTCGTGTTGTGAAAGTGACAGTGGGAAAAAAAAAGGAAAAGAAAAAGACAGTGATTCGTGAATAGTTAAGATCACCTGGCCAGGTAAAGTAGAAATCTATTCATACCGGGTTAGTTAATGATGTTTTAGATAAATGATTTTGTGAAGTTCAGGAAAGAGAGAATGTTTTATTTTGTTTGATTCCATAGGCATTGATGTTTCGTTCTATGATCATGTGTAGTAAAGTTATAGACTTTACTAGTGGTTTGATGTGACGAATGCATGATATATGAATGAGATTGTAAGCAAGCTGTGAGTGTGTTTGGGCTGTGCGCTAGTCCTTCCTCCACTGACATCACCCGAGGTTGACACACAGTGGGATGAGAGAAACCGAAGATCAACCAAGGAATGCTGGCAAGTTACGGACGTTTTATTTGTTCTTAAGTTTATAAAGTGTGCAAGCAGAATTGTGGAATATTGTCTTTCCTGGTTAATGAAGAGTTATTGAAGGAAAGGGGATGCGATTTATGAGATTGTCTGTATGATGTTTACATTGTTGTATGATACAGATAGTTGTGTTGTGTAGTGACGGGTGGGGGCTCGGAGTCAAGTTAAATAAAGTTGATTATTTTCTATGAAATGTTATTGGTTTCCCGTCACCTTTGTGCAGGCCCGATGTGAGTGACAGAGTGCGTGTGCCTATGCGAGAGCGCATTTTGGTTGTGAAGCGTAAATACTTCTGTCTATAACCCCCTGCATCCTGAATATGAAAATCATATTTTAATAACGAGGGAAGCGTCAAGATGAGCTCTTCTTCTATGAAGGGAATTAAGTTGTGAAGGGAAGGGTACGCAACGGTGGAGAAGGAGTGTTTAGCTGTCGTGTGGGCCGTGCAGGAAGTCACAAATACTTGTGGGGGGAAAGAGTTCGTGATAGAGACAGATCCCCGCCACTCAAATTCCGCAGGAGGCGCAGTTGAAAAACAGCAGAGTTCTGCGTTGGGCAATGGCACTGCAGCCCTACAGGTATCGAGTGCCAGTAAAATCCAGGTCGACAGAATGTCGGAGCTGACTATTAAGTCGCGTAGTCTAGCAAGCTGCAACTCAGAGGAAGTCAGTCGTACCCGGGGTGCTTTGTTGATAATATGTGTTGATTCCAGTTATGTTGATTGGATATGGGTTCATTCCCATTTGGCTATGTTCATATTTTTTGTGTTGAGGACTTGTTCATATTTTCTTTGTGGGACTTGTTCATGTGAATGTAGTTATGCTTGGAGCATACAGTCGCTTTTGTAGTGATGCATTATTTGCAATAAGGGAGGATGGAGTTTCCCTCAGTGAAGTGTCATGGATCGTGATCATATTATATTGTGCTTTTCATAAGAATTGTGAAAAAGAAGATATGGCAAATCCGCAGTTGGGGAATGGCTAAGTGCGCACAGAGGTCGTTATAAAATGAGTTGAAATAACGCAAGAGCGCACGTCAATGATAACTCATTGGAGTGGTATTCACTATGGTATATTTTATAATTTTTTAAACCGTTGGTTGTAAAGTATTTTCCAAACTTTGCGCGGGGAAGCTGTGGGGCAGCAAATTCGGTTGTTGTCTTTTTTTTGTACCGTTGTTTTGAGACAATGCGGTGCATAGTCTTTTGCAAGGGGGGGAAAATTGTCACGGTCAAAATTCAACACAACCGAAGTGTGGTCCGTCGCCGGCCACTTCGACTGGACATAGTCCAAACGCAGACATCTTGGCGCCACGTAGACCGGGCCATGGTTCGGATCGGCCAATTAAGCTTAGTGGAGAGGCTTCACAGAGACGGTCCGACCCACCCAGACTGACAAAGCCGTTTGACCGACGCTCGATGTCTAGCGAGACGAGTCGTAGAGCCCGGCTCAGGCTCTAACTGGCCAATTGTGAACCAGCGTCATTGTTACTCAGCGTCGTGGCGCCTTACCCAGACTCAGCTGGCCAATTTAGATTGACCAGTGTCCACGACTTAAGCACACGGCGCCAGTTAAGTAGAAAGGGGGGAAGGTATGTGTGGGGGGGGGTGAAATCTAAGCTAATCAATTAGATTGACCAATTGACCACCACAGAGAGGAGGTGTGTAGGCGGGGACTGTCATGATTTGAATGTCCAATGGAATTAGAGGAAAAGATAACTTCGGTTGGTCAGGGGTAAAAAATACTGACCCAAAGGTATGGCCCTTTGGGCACGGGGTTAGAGCATAAAGGAATGCGTGAGTGAGGAGAGGGGAAGGACCCAAAACGAACGGACAGAGAGAGAGAGGGAGAAGTTCGGGGAAGTAGGCTCTCGCCTACAGGAAAGGGAGGAGATTTAAGAGGGAAACGAGGGGGAGAACGAACAGAGAGACAGAGAGAGGGAGAGGTTTAGGTCTGCTTGAGAGAAAGCAGAGAGTGAAGGGAGGAGAGAAGAGAACCAAGTTGAGAGATTAGCAGAGATAGTCTGCAGAGGAAGGACTGGGAGAGATGTGGAGAGGAGAGAGAGTTGCTAATTAATGAAGAAGAAAAGAAAGAAAAGAAAAAAGAAAAGAAAAACAACCATGTCCATTTGATAGAGCAGACTAGAGAGAGAGAGAGAGAGTGCAATGCGTTAATGCAGGAAGAAAGAAAGGGGAACAGATCGATGTTGATAGTCACTGTTCTATCTTAAAACGGGGGTTCGACCTCATACTTGGCCAGCGCCACTTTCATCGGCAAATCCAACCTGACCAACGCCAGCAGTCCAGTCTGATCGGTGCCAGCAGTCCCGCTTGACCGGTGCCAACCAGACAACACCAGTGCCAGCAGTTGGTCGTGTTGTGAAGTGACAGTGGGAAAAAAAAGGAAAAGAAAAGACAGTGATTCGTGAATAGTTAAGATCACCTGGCCAGGTAAAGTGAAATCTATTCATACCGGGTTAGTTAATGATGTTTTAGATAAATGATTTTGTGAAGTTCAGGAAAGAGAGAATGTTTTATTTTGTTTGATTCCATAGGCATTGATGTTTCGTTCTATGATCATGTGTAGTAAAGTTATAGACTTTACTAGTGGTTTGATGTGACGAATGCATGATATATGAATGAGATTGTAAGCAAGCTGTGAGTGTGTTTGGGCTGTGCGCTAGTCCTTCCTCCACTGACATCACCCGAGGTTGACACACAGTGGGATGAGAGAAACCGAAGATCAACCAAGGAATGCTGGCAAGTTACGGACGTTTTATTTGTTCTTAAGTTTATAAAGTGTGCAAGCAGAATTGTGGAATATTGTCTTTCCTGGTTAATGAAGAGTTATTGAAGGAAAGGGGATGCGATTTATGAGATTGTCTGTATGATGTTTACATTGTTGTATGATACAGATAGTTGTGTTGTGTAGTGACGGGTGGGGGCTCGGAGTCAAGTTAAATAAAGTTGATTATTTTCTATGAAATGTTATTGGTTTCCCGTCACCTTTGTGCAGGCCCGATGTGAGTGACAGAGTGCGTGTGCCTATGCGAGAGCGCATTTTGGTTGTGAAAGCGTAAATACTTCTGTCTATAACCCCCTGCATCCCTGAATATGAAAATCATATTTTAATAACGAGGGGAGCGTCGGAGACCCGTCACAGATTTGGATAAGTCTTTTCGAGATGTTCTCGAACTTCATTTACTAGAATATTTACATTGTCATCTTTCTTCAAAGTAGTATATTCATCATCAATTTTTGCGTTGAGATGCTCCCATGGGGGCATTTGAGGAAAAATGGGAACCTCCGAAATTGCATCAATATCAATACTACCTTCTGACATAAGCTCACAAGTGAAATTTCTAACTGGCTCTATGTATGATATATTTTTAGATCTTTTGGGGTATTCCTTGTTGGAATCCATATGAATTTCATCAGTAGCCGAGTTTTTTTACAGATAGGCCTCTTACAACGTATTTGGACACATCCAACGTTCGTTGTTCATTAAGAGGTAAAATGTTTGTCTCCTTATAGCATTTCATTGTGTTTGTGTGCACTGGAACACCCAAAGCTAATTTTAAGGCTTTACTATCTAAGCTTTGCAGTTTCTTTAAACGGTAGTTAGATGCAGAGAAGTATACTTCCTGTCCATATATTAATTTTGATCGGACTAACGATGTATATAAATGTAAAAGTGCGGTACAGTCTTGACCCATGGTTGACAACATATAATTTTGAGCAAATTTAATCTTTTCCTAGCTTTATCTATCAAATTTTCAATATGCTTTTTCCAGCTCAGTTTCGGTGTTAAAAACACTCCTAAGAATTTGACTGTTTGCTTATATTGTAGAACATTGTCGTCAAGAATAAGGTTGGGCAGAGCTTTTGGGTTTTCGCCATTATTAAAAGCATCAAACAAGTTTTCTCACCAGATAATTCAAGTCCGTTCTCTTTCATGTAAGCAGACAATCTGTCCAATTCTCCTTGATACATTGTCTGTACAAATTTTACTGCCCTTTCATTCGAGTGCTTCCTTAATGAAGGATTAATCCAAATGGCAACATCATCTGCATACTGCACTACATTGGTGGACTTTGATCATGCCTTTGGGAGATCATGTATAAGGATCGTAAATAATAAGGGTGCAATAACAGATCCCTGAGGAATGCCCATATCTATTTTCCTGAATGATGAATATATTTTTCCAATTCGTGTACATATATTTCTACCTTCTAGAAAGTTTTTTTTATATAATCATACATATTCCCAGAAATACCAATATTTTTCAGTTTATACAATAATCGAGCATGCCAAACACGGTCATATGCTTTCTTCACATCAAAGAATGTAGCTAATGTACTTTTTCTGCGTGAAAATTGCTTTTTTATATGAGAAGTTAGTTTCACTAAATGATCAGTTGTGCAACGCCCTTTTCTGAATCCAGCTTGCTAGACTGGAATAATGTCATTTTTTTCACAATAATATAATAAACGTGTTTATACAACTTTTTCGAGACGTTTACCAACATGAGATGTTAAAGCAATGGGTCTATAGCTATTTACAGATGTTCTCGTTTTAACCTTTTTTTGGTACTGGTACTACCACTGAACTTTTCCAGATTGTAGGAACAGTACCGTACGTCCAACATTTTTGGAACAACGAATGTAGTAATAGTGTCCACGAAGAAGGCAAGTGACGAAGAAGCTCGTAAGAAATACCATCTAGACATCTGTGTGTGTGTGTGTGTGTGTGTGTGTGTGTGTGTGTGTGTGTGTGTGTGTGTGTGTTGCGTGCGTGTATCCGCGTGTGTGTGTCTGTGTGTCTGTGTGTCAGTATGGGGGGTGTGGGTGTATGCGTGTGTGTGTGCGCGCGCGTGGGCCTACGTCTTTTTGTTTGGCATAGTGTCTTGCATTGTCAGCCGTTTCAACATGTGGTTGTATCGTGTGGGCAAATGCATGAAACATACTGGTTTGCTAATCGATTTTTTCTTTAATCAAACATTTCTAAAAACCAGACACTAATACTAAAAGACACTTTGAGCATGGAAACTTTGGAGCAGAATCTTACATCGTCTTGTAAATTGTTCATCAGTTACAGAACATTGTGGAAAATGTGTACTAGGAACATTCGATCCAGAAATGATATGAATCTGAGAACACACTGTTGAGGCCATCGGGCATCACAGGCGCCCCATTTGTCTTTCATGGCAATACAGATGTCTCAGACACACCCGGGGAATTTTAAGCTTTCATATCACATAGTTCTTGAAGAGGATCAAACTCGCGAAGAGACAGGTTGGAAACGTTTGAGTCTGGGAGTGTACTATGCCACGACCGTTTGAGCTTGGAAATGTACCATGCTGAGAACACTTCAGTTTGAAATGTACCTTGTTGAGAACGTTTGAACTTGGAATTTACCTTGCTCGTGGATGTACCTTGTTAAGAACGTTCGAGCTTGAGGACGTGCCTTATCAAAAACGTTTGAGCTTGTGGATGTAACCTTGCTAAGAACGTTTGAACTTGTGGATGCACTTTGCTAAGAACGTTTGAACTTGTGATGCACTTTGCTAAGAACGTTTGAACTTGTGGATGCACTTTGCTAAGAACGTTTGAACTTGTGGATGCACTTTGCTAAGAACGTTTGAACTTGTGGATGCACTTTGCTAAGAACGTTTGAGCTTGTGGATGTACCTTGTTAAGAACGTTTGAACTTGTGGATGTACCTTGTTAAGAACGTTTGAACTTGTGGATGTACCTTGTTAAGAACGTTTGAACTTGTGGATGCACTTTGCTAAGAACGTTTGAACTTGTGGATGCACTTTGCTAAGAACGTTTGAACTTGTGGATGCACTTTGCTAAGAACGTTTGAACTTGTGGATGCACTTTGCTAAGAACGTTTGAGCTTGTGGATGTACCTTGTTAAGAACGTTTCAACTTGTGGATGTACCTTGTTAAGAACGTTTGAACTTGTGGATGTACCTTATTAAGAACGTTTGAACTTGTGGATGTACCTTGTTAAGAACGCTTGAACTTGTGGATATACTTAGTTAAGAACGTTTGAACTTGTGGATGAGCCTTGAAAAGGTTTGAAAGTTGGGATGTACTTTGTCAAGAACATTTTATTTTGAGCTTGGGGATTTCTGGTACTAAAACAGTTACAACTTTGAATGTAGTAATTGACCTTGTTCAGAACGTCTCGTCTTGGAATGTGCTATGAGTGCTCGTGTGAGCCTAGAGGTGTGCTGTGTTGATAAACCTTTGAGCTTGGAGATGTAACAATGTTGAGAACATCTTGGCTTGGGAATGCTCAGTGTTGTGAAAATTTTAACTTGGGAATGCTCAATGTTGGGATATTGTTAACTTGGGAATGCTCAATGTTGGATAATGTTAACTTGGGAATGCTCAATGTTGGGATAATGTTAACTTGGGAATGCTCAATGTTTGGGATAATTTTAACTTGGGAATGCTCAATGTTGGGATAATGTTAACTTGGGAATGCTCAATGTTGGGATAATTTTAACTTGGGAATGCTCAATGTTGGGATAATGTTAACTTGGGAATGCTCAATGTTGGGATAATTTTAACTTAGGAATGCTCAATGTTGGGATAATTTTAACTTGGGAATGCTCAATGTTGGGATAATTTTAACTTGGCAATGCTCAATGTTGGGATAATTTTAACTTGGAATGCTCAATGTTGGGATAATTTTGACTTGGGAATGCTCAGTTTTGAGAACATTTTAATTTGGGAATGCTCAATGGTGAGAACATTTTGGCTAGGTGATGCTCAATGTTGAAAATGTTTCACTTTGGAGATGTTCCGTGTA
>CM031603.1:11523959-11529584 GCA_018398815.1 Conus ventricosus | reverse complement strand
ATTTTTTGTTTTGTGGGGACCTTTTAAATTTTTTTTGTGAGATTTCAGGAAGTTTTATGGATCTTGGATTCATTTTTAATATTGGGGTGGGCTGTTTCATAAGGAATTGTGAAAAGAAGATATGGCAAATCCGCAGGTAGGGGAATGGCATAAGTGCGCACAGAGGTCTTTAAATAAAATGAGTTGAAATAACGCAAGAGCGCACGTCAATGATAACTCATTGGAGTGGTATTCACTAATGGTATATTTTAAAAATTATAAAACCGTTGTTGTAAAGTATTTTCCAAATTTTGCGCGTGAAGCTGTGTGTCAGCAAATTCGGTTGTTGTCTTTTTTTTTTCCCGTTGTTTTGAGACAATGCGGTTGCATAGTCTTTTTGCAAGGGGGAAATTGTCACGGTCAAAATTCAACACAACCGAAGTGTGGTCCGTCGCCGGCCCACTTCGATGGAAAAAAGTCCAAAACGCAGACATTTGGCGCCACGTTAGCCCGGGCCTGGTTCGGATCCGGCCAATTAAGCTTGTGGAGAGGCTTCACAGAGACGGTCGCACCCACCCAGACTGACTAAGCCGTTTTGACCGACGCCTCGATGTCTAGCGAGACGAGTCGTAGAAGCCCGGCTCAGGCTCTACTGGCCATTTGTGAACCAGCGTCATTGTTACCAGACGTCTGGCGCCTACCCAGAACTCAGGGGCCCCAATTTTTAGATTGACCAGTGTCCACGAACTTAAAGCCACGGCGCCAGTTAAGTAGGAAAGGGGGGGGAAGGTAGTGTGTGGTGGGGGTGAAATCTAGCTAATCAATTAGATGACCAATTGACCACCACAGAGAGGAAGGTGTGTAGGCGTGACTGTCATGATTTGAATGTCCAAATGGAATTTAGAGGAAGATAACTTCGGTTGTCAGGGGTAAAAATATGACCAATGGTACTGGCCCTTGGACACGGGGTTAGAAACATAAGGAATGCGTGAGTGAGAGAGAGGGGAAGGACGAAAACGAACGGACAGAGAGAGAGAGGGAGAAGTTCGGGGAAGTAGGCTCTCGGCCTACAGGAAGGCAGGGAGATGAAGAGGAGAACGAGGGGGAGAACGAACAGAGAGACAGAGAGAGGGAGAGGTTTATAGGTCTGCTTGAGAGAGAAGCCGAGAGATGAAGGGAGGGAGAGAAAAAAAGACCAAGTTGAGAGAAATTTGCATGAGATAGTCTGCAGAAGGAAGGGACTGAGGGAGAAGATTGGGGAGAGAGAGAGAGTTGCTAATTAATGAAGAAGAAAGAAAAAAAAAGAAAAAAAGAAAAGAAAGAAAAAACCATGTCCATTTGATAAGAGCAGGAACTAGAAGGGGAGAGAGAGAGAGTGCCCAAAGCGTTATGCAGGAAGAAAGAAAGGGGAAAGACGTGTGAAAGTCACTGTTCATCTAAACCGGGGGTTCGACCAAAACTTGGCCAGCGCCAACTTTCATTCGGCAGGCCAAACCTGACCAACGCCAGCAGTCCAGTCCCGATCGGTGCCACAGTCAGCTTGGGAACGGTGCAACCACCAACACCGTGCCACAGTTGTTCTGTTTGAAAGACCTGGGAAAAAAGGAAAAAAAAAAAAAGGGAAAATTCGTGGAATAGTTAAGTCACCTGGCCGGGTTAAAAGTAGAAATCTATTCATCCCCCGGGTTTTTTAATGATTTTTTTAGATAAATGTTTTTTGGAAGTTCGGGAAAAAGAGAAGTTTTATTTTTTTTGTTTTTCCATAGGCATTGATGTTTTTTTTTTTTTGATCGTGTAGTAAATTTTTAAGATTTATAGTGGTTTGATGTGACGAAGCATGATTATAAATAGATTGTAAGCAAGCTGTGAGTGTTTTTGGGCTGTGCGCTGTCCTTCCCCCATGAATCCCCGAGGTTGACACACAGTGGATGAAGAAACCGAAGATCAACCAAAAAATGGGCAAGTTACGGACGTTTTATTTGTTTTAAATTTATGTGTGCAAAGGGGAGAATTGTGGAATATTGTCTTTCCCGGTTTTGAAGGTTATTGAAAGGAAAAGGGGGTGCGATTTAGAGATTGTCTGTATGTGTTTCATTTTTTGTATGAAAGATATTGTGTTGTGTAGGAGGGTGGGGGCTCGGGGTCAAGTTAAAAAAAGTTTATTATTTTCTATGAATGTTTTTGGTTTCCCGTACCCTTTTGCAGGCCCGTGTGGGGTGACAGATGGTGTGCCTATGCGAGAGCCCCCAAATTTTTGGTTGTGAAAGCGTAAATATTCTGTCTAAAAACCCCCTGCATCCCCCGAAAAGAAAATCATTTTTTAATAACGAGGGGGGGGGGCTCGGGGGGACCCGCCAGATTTGGATAAATCTTTTCGAGATGTTCTCAACTTTATTTACTAGAAATTTACTTTTTTTCTTCAAAATAGTATATTCATATCAATTTTTGCGTTGAGATTCCCATGGGGGATTTGAGGAAAAATGGGGGGAAACCCCCGAAAATTTCATCAATATCAATACTACCTTCTGACATAAACCACAAATGAAATTTCTAATGGGTTATGTATGATATATTTTTAGATTTTTGGGGTATTCCTTGTTGGAATCCATATGAATTTCTCAGTAGCCCGGTTTTTTTACGATAGGCCCCCTTCAAAATATTTGGACACATCCCCCGTTCTTGTTCATTAAGGGTAAAAAAGTTTGCTCCTTATGCATTTTTATTGTGTTTGTTGGCACTGGAACACCCCCAAAACTAATTTTTTAAACTTTAAATATCTTGCTTTTTCGTTTTCTTTAAACGGGGTTTGATCAGGAAATATATTTCCTGTCCATATATTAATTTTGTCGACTAACGAGTATTAAATGTAAAATGCGGTACAGTCTTGACCCCATGGTTTACAACATATAATTTTTAGCAAATTTAATCTTTTCCCAGCTTTTCTAAAAAAACAAAAATTTTTAAAATTTCTTTTCCCTCTTTCGGTGTTTTAAAAAAACTCCTAAAATTTACTGTTTGCTTATATTGAGAACTTTTTTTCGTCAAGGAAGGTTGGGAGGTTTTGGGTTTTGCCCCTTATTAAAAAGCATCAAACAAGTTTTCTCACCAGATAATTCAAGTCCGTTCTCTTTCATGTAAGCAGACAATCTGTCCAATTCTCCTTGATACATTGTCTGTACAAATTTTACTGCCCTTTCATTCGAGTGCTTCCTTAATGAAGGATTAATCCAAATGGCAACTCATCTGCATACTGCACTACATTGGTGGACTTTGATCATGCCTTTGGGAGATCATGTATAAGGATCGTAAATATTTAAGGGTGCAATAACAGATCCCTGAGGAATGCCCATATCTATTTTCCTGAATGATGAATATATTTTTCCAATTCGTGTACATATATTTCTACCTTCTAGAAAGTTTTTTTTATATAATCATACATATTTCCCAGAAATACCAATATTTTTTCAGTTTATACAATAATCGAGCATGCCAAACACGGTCATATGCTTTCTTCACATCAAAGAATGTAGCTAATGTACTTTTTTTGCGTGAAAATTGCTTTTTTATATGAGAAGTTAGTTTCACTAAATGATCAGTTGTGCAACGCCCTTTTCTGAATCCAGCTTGCTAGACTGGAATAATGTCATTTTTTTCACAATAATATAATAAACGTGTTTATACAACTTTTTCGAGACGTTTACCAACATGAGATGTTAAAGCAATGGGTCTATAGCTATTTACAGATGTTCTCGTTTTACCTTTTTTTGGTACTGGTACTACCACTGAACTTTTCCAGATTGTAGGAACAGTACCGTACGTCCAACATTTTTGGAACAACGAATGTAGTAATAGTGTCCACGAAGAAGGCAAGTGACGAAGAAGCTCGTAAGAAATACCATCTAGACATCTGTGTGTGTGTGTGTGTGTGTGTGTGTGTGTGTGTGTGTGTGTGTGTGTGTGTGTGTGTGTGTGCGTGCGTGTATCCGCGTGTGTGTGTCTGTGTGTCTGTGTGTCAGTATGGGGGGTGTGGGTGTATGCGTGTGTGTGTGCGCGCGCGTGGGCCTACGTCTTTTTGTTTGGCATAGTGTCTTGCATTGTCAGCCGTTTCAACATGTGGTTGTATCGTGTGGGCAAATGCATGAAACATACTGGTTTGCTAATCGATTTTTTCTTTAATCAAACATTTCTAAAAACCAGACACTAATACTAAAAGACACTTTGAGCATGGTAACTTTGGGCAGAATCTTACATCGTCTTGTAAATTGTTCATCAGTTACAGAACATTTGTGGAAAATGTGTACTAGGAACATTCGATCCAGAAATGATATGAATCTGAGAACACACTGTTGAGGCCATCGGGCATCACAGGCGCCCCATTTGTCTTTCATGGCAATACAGATGTCTCAGACACACCCGGGGAATTTTAAGCTTTCATATCACATAGTTCTTGAAGAGGATCAAACTCGCGAAGAGACAGGTTGGAAACGTTTGAGTCTGGGGAGTGTACTATGCCACGACCGTTTGAGCTTGGAAATGTACCATGCTGAGAACACTTCAGTTTGAAATGTACCTTGTTGAGAACGTTTGAACTTGGGAATTTACCTTGCTCGTGGATGTACCTTGTTAAGAACGTTCGAGCTTGAGGACGTGCCTTATCAAAAACGTTTGAGCTTGTGGATGTACCTTGCTAAGAACGTTTGAACTTGTGGATGCACTTTGCTAAGAACGTTTGAACTTGTGATGCACTTTGCTAAGAACGTTTGAACTTGTGGATGCACTTTGCTAAGAACGTTTGAACTTGTGGATGCACTTTGCTAAGAACGTTTGAACTTGTGGATGCACTTTGCTAAGAACGTTTGAGCTTGTGGATGTACCTTGTTAAGAACGTTTGAACTTGTGGATGTACCTTGTTAAGAACGTTGAACTTGTGGATGTACCTTGTTAAGAACGTTTGAACTTGTGGATGCACTTTGCTAAGAAGTTTGAACTTGTGGATGCATTTGCTAAGAACGTATTGAACTTGTGATGCACTTGCTAAAGAACGTTTTGAATTGTGGATGCACTTTGCCTAAGATGTTTGAGCTTGTGGATGTACTTGTAGAAACGTTTCAACTGTGGATGTACTTGTTAAGCAGTTTGAATTGTATGGATGTACTGATTAAGAACGTTTGGAAACGTGTGGATGTCCACTTGTTAAGAACGCTTGAACTTGTGGATATACCCTTAGTTAAGAACGTTTGAAAATTGTGGTTGAGCTGAAAAGGTGTTGAAAGTTGGGTTACTTTGTCAAGAACATGTTATTTTTGAGCTTGCGGGTTTGCTGGGTCCTAAAACAGTTAAACTTTTGAATGTAGTTAATTGACCTTGTTCAGGAACGTCTCCGTTTGGAATGTGCTTGTGTGCTCGTGTGAGCTAGAGGTGTGCGGTGGTGATAAAACTTTGAGCTTGGGAGATGTACAATGTTGAGAACATCTTGGCTTGGGATATCTCAGTGTTGTGAAAAATTTTAACTTGGGGATATGCTCAATGTTGGGTATTGTTTTAACTTGGGAATGGCTCAATGTTGGGTAATGTTAACTTGGATGATCAATTGTTGGGATAATGTTTAACTGGGTATTGATCAATGTTGGGATAATTTAACTTGGA
>CM031603.1:11511459-11516459 GCA_018398815.1 Conus ventricosus | reverse complement strand
AGATCCCCCGAACCATGTCCACGGAGAATCCAGATTGACCACATCTGCATTAGCCGCAAATTCAGGAGATCATGGCGGGATGTACGAGTGATGAGAGGTGCTGATGTGTCATCAGACCACCACCTTCTTTTAACAACAGTGAGACTTCGCCTCAAGAGATTCACCAACACCAACAACACACGTACAAGGTACAATGTCGGACTGCTCGGAACAGGGACACACAAGCAGCATTCCAGATCAGCCTTTCCAACAGGTTCCAGCCGCTACAAGAGCTGATAGAAGACAGTGAGACGGACATCGAGACACAGTGGGAACACTGCAAGAAGCTCTGGCATGACACATGTGAAGAGATCCTTGGCAAGAAGAAGGCCCAGCACAAAGAATGGATCTCTGCCGACACCATCCACAAGTTGGAAACAAGGAGAGAGAAGAAGCTACACTGAACACGAGGCGAACAAGAGCAGCTAGGGCAAAGGCACAGGAAGAGCACACAGCACGCGAACGGAGAAGTAAAGAAGAGCATCAGAAGGACAAGAGGGACTACTTTGACGACCTGGCCAGCCAAGCAGAGGCAGCAGCCGGACAGGGAATCTGAAGACCTGTACCTGGTGACCAAGAAGCTGACGGGTAAGTTCCAGCAGACAGACAAGCCAGTGAAGGACAAGAACGGAACCCACTGACAACAACCGAGGAACAGCTGAAACGTATGGGCAGAACACTTCAGGGAGCTGCTGAACCGCCCACCCTGACGCACCACCAGACATCCCACCTGCAGAGACAGACCTGCCCATCAGCTGTGACAAACCCTCAAAGGCAGAGTCAAGAAGGCCATCATGACTCTGAAAAATGGGAAGGCTGCAGGGCCGGACGAGATACCAGCAGAAGCCATCAAAGCAGACATAGAGACAGCTGTCAACATGCTATACAGCCTCTTCAGCAAGATCTGGGGAGAAGGAGGAGGTACCGGCTCAGTGGAAAGAAGGAATCGTCATCAAGCTGCCGAAGAAAGGAGACCTCAGGGACTGCAGCAACTACCGAGGGATCATGCTCCTGTCAACGCCAGGCAAGGTTCTCAACAGGGTTCTACTGGAGAGAATGAAAGAGGCCGTCGACCCCAAGCTCCGAGACCAGCAGGCAGGCTTCCGGCAGAACAAATCATGTGCCGACCAGATCGCCAGCCTGCGCATCATCGTGGAGCAGTCGCTGGAGTGGAAACTCCCCCTTTACATCAACTTCATAGATTATGAGAAGGCTTTCGACAGTGTGGACAGAGAGATGCTGTGGAAGCTGCTGAGGCATTACGGAGTCCCCGAGAAGATCATCTCCCTCATCCGGTGCACCTACCAGGACATGAACTGCAGGATTGCCCACGCCGGCCACCTGTCCGAAAGTTTCGAGGTGAAGACCGGAGTTCGGCAGGGATGCCTGCTGTCGCCGTTCCTCTTCCTCTGGTCATTGACTGGATCATGAAGACCACTACAACAGGCAGAAACAACGGTATACAGTGGACACTCTGGACGCAGCCGATGACTTGACTTTGCTGACGACCTGGCGCTCCTGTCACACAGCCACAGCCAGATGCAGGACAAGACCACTCGCTTGGAGACCACATCAGCCGGGACAGGGCTCAAGATTAACAGGAAGAAGACCGAGCTGATGAAAATCAACACCACTGCCAACACACCAGTCACAGTCGATGGAGAGCCCATCAGGGAGGTGGAGTCTTTCGTCTACCTGGGAAGCGTGGTTGACCAACAGGGAGGCACGGACCGAGACGTCACAGCCAGAATCGGCAAGGCAAGAGCAGCTTTCGTCATGCTCAAGAACATCTGGGCATCTGGGGAATCAGCATAAGAACCCAAACTCCGCATCTTCAACTCCAATGTGAAATCAGTTCTGCTCTACGGATGCGAGACGTGGCGAACAACACAGACGATGCAACAAAAGATTCAGACATTCTTCAACACCTGTCTGAGGCGCATCTACAAAATCCGATGGCAGGACAAGGTCCGAAACGAAGATCTGGGAGCGTGCGGGACAGGAACCAGTGGCCAAGCAGATACTGCGAGGAAGTGGGGCTGGATCGGACACACCCTCAGGAAGCCAGCATCCAGCACCACACGCCAAGCCCTGACCTGGAACCCGCAGGGAAAGAGAAAGAGAGGCCGGCCTCGCAACAGCTGGAGACGAGACACTGAGGCGGAGTTGAAACAACAAGGGACCAACTGACTGGAATGACCAGAACAGCCCAGAACAGAGTGCGATGGCGAAGAGTCGTTGATGGCCTATGCTCCACCGGGAGCGACGGGCATAAATGAAAAAAAAGGAAAACACACACACACCACACACACACACACACACACATTTCGAAAATATATATAATAAGATGCATGGGTGGTAGCGAGGTGTGGGGAGTGGGTGGTGGGTGGGAGTCATTCTGGTGGTATGTCAGAATAAACTCCCCTGGAGTCAAACTGAAACACAGAGGGAGTTAGTTTTTTTACATTCTAGTTTAACTCCCAGGGAGTTAAAATGTACAAATGAACAGTTTTACTCCCTGGGGGTTAAACCATTCGGGAGTTAAAACTGTTCTTACACCGGGTACGTGATTCCGAGACTAAAACTCACAAATGAAGTGAAAATTCTGGAACCAGCGAATCGATCTTGAATGCCGGGTACGTGGTAAGAGAGAGAGAGAGAGAGAGAGAGGAGGAGAGAGAGAGAGAGAGAGAGAGAGAGAGAGAGAGAGAGAGAGAGAGAGAATGTTGCTTATAGCCCAGTCGACCGCAAAAAGGCCGTATCAGGGCGTTGAAGTCAAATAAAAAAAAAAATAAAAAAAATTAAAAACTCATTCACACAACCATTCAAAATACACCTAAAACACACCGGGAATTTTGTTTAAAATATTTCTTCCGTAAACTCTTAGATCAGATGAAATATGTTGATGGCTTTTAAAATTCAAAATCACATCAGGCATCTCTGAACAAGGTTTTCATGAATCTGCGGTAAACTGTTTATGTCTCACATCATGTAAGTTCCAGCACTCCAAAAGAATATGTTTCACTGTGAGTGGTATATGACATAGAATGCACGACGGAGCTTCATCATCTTATAAAGATTAAGAATGGATGTAAAAGGAGTGGCCTGTGTGCAAACGACACAAGACTTTTTCTTCTTTACGGCCGCCCTTGGAACATGGTAAAAACTCTTTTCAGGTTTGGACGGGATTTGGAACAGTTTGGCATCCGTCTGCGAGTTCCATTAGTCTCGCCAGAGGTCTTTGACATAAGCCTGGGCTTTGGGTTTCAGATCAGTGTGAGGGAGGGATAGACAGTCTGCTCAACTCAGTCTTCGTGGCACTCTTGGCAAGTTGATCAACCAAGTTGGTAAGCAAATAGGTTATCGATCTATGGACAAGTTGGCAAACTTTGCCTTCAAAATTCAATGTGTGGTTTGCGTAGAAGGGTGTAGTGTTTGTGGAGCACGGACTTTGGCTGACCTGGTTTTCGGGTTTTGCTGGTTTGAATGACTGCAGAAGGGCGGTCAAACAAAGGCATTATAGTTGTGTCACCAGAACCCTGCACGAATGGAATAAACAAACGGCAGCACGTGTTAAGTACTGCGTTTCGACCTCTCGCGGGACGAACAAGAAGGACAAACAAAGGAAGGAGAAAAATAAAACAATAAGAATGAAAATAAAATTAAAACAAATAATGATACTGATGATAATAATTCTTAATGATAATAATGATGATAACAACAGCAACAACAATGATAATAATAATCATCATCATCATCATAATGATTATAATAATGATGATGATGATGAGACGATAATGATGATAATAATAATGATGATAATAATGATAATAATAGTAGTAATAACAACAACAATAATAATAATGACGTTGATAACAATAACAACAACAGCAACAATACTACTACTGCTACTACTACTACTTCTTTTGCTAATGATAATAATAATAATAATAAATAATAATAAATAATATATAACTCATCATCATCATCATCACAACACCACCACCAACAATAATAATTGTTATTAATGAAATAGATGATGATGATGATGATGATGATGATGACGACGATGATGATAATAAACATTAAATAATAATTACAGTGTCAATGAAGCACAAATGACTATGAATCGGTCTAGCTGTTAGGAGGGGC
The DNA here is from genome assembly GCA_018398815.1 of Conus ventricosus. Lineage (NCBI taxonomy): Eukaryota > Metazoa > Mollusca > Gastropoda > Neogastropoda > Conidae > Conus > Conus ventricosus. The sequence continues at coordinate 11,512,268 of CM031603.1, read as the reverse complement.
GTGTTTCCAATGAGAGGGAATAATGATGAAATTATGTTCTCATGTCATTGAAGTCAAGGAATCAAATGTTTGCAAGACCCATAGGAGAAGACCTAGATCAAAACAAAACAAACGAACAAACAAAAATTAAAAAGTGATAAATACATCAATAAATTGACAAGGAAAGGTGAAGTTGTAAACATAAGAATGGCAGTTAGAGGAGAAAAATGATAAAGAATAGAGATCTACGAGACGAAAAACATTAAGCAAAAGAATAGTCACTAAAGTGTTGTTGTTGTTTTTTTAGTAATAAACAACTGGGAAAAAAAAACGGAAATAATGACAAAAGGACATAAATTTTGGAATATTACTATAAAAAAAACACAAACGATTTTGAAATATTAATTAAAATATAATATGGAAAATACTGGTTAATTTATCTTCATTAGCAACAAGCAAATGATAAAACAGTAACAGTAATGATAAAAGGACATCGATTTTTGTAGCAACAATAGCCCCCTACACCATCCCCCTATTCGCCCTCACCTTTCGTTTATTTTGTCTGTTTGTGTGTTTGTCTTTCTCCATTTTCTGTATCGAATTTTCTGCTCCCTGTCTGTTTATTTTCCCTCCTTTTCTCTCATTGTCTTTTCTTTCCTGTTTTTTTTATTACTTATTGTTACCATCAATGTTAATTTCCATTTTGATTATAAAAAAAAAGAAGTGTTTATTATCAATTCTTTGAAAATAAATCAGTTTTTTTTTCTTTAACATTTTCTGGAGACATTTTCTATTTCATCTTTTTCGTTCTCATTTTTTATCCCTATGTT
>CM031603.1:11506459-11508959 GCA_018398815.1 Conus ventricosus | reverse complement strand
CTATTGAAACTTTTGCATTACTTCATTGCCTGTTTCCTGATTTATAGTCTGCACTGCACTCCCTCCGCCACACACACCCCCCTCCCACCCCTTTTTTCCGCCCATGCGGAGGTTAGTACAGGGTTACATGGTTACCTGTGGCAGCGGAGAACCTCTCGCGTTACTTTTACATGTGGGGAGTAAACCCAACCACAGAGGGTGATACCTGCCAGATTCACCTTGTCCAAGGCATGTCACCTGACTGCAAGGAATACAGGTATTACACGGCATCGGTGGCAGCTTCGCGCCATCTGTCTGTCAAACTTCTACCACGCGAGGCGAAATGTGTATTACTGGGGGAGGGTCGAGGGGTGGGGTAGGAGGGGAGGGGGGGGGGGGGGGGGGGGCATAGAGTTTTTGCGGACCATGCGAAGTTAGATGGAATGACGAAGAGATGACGACAGAGAAGGGCATGTCCTGTACTGCAGTGGAGAAGAAGAGTAATGTGTACATGGAGAAGGGTGTTAACAACAAAAGAAATATTTGAATGGTTGTCTCGTTCCACAGCAGGATTATGACCATCTTCCTGCAAGCAACAAACCCCCTCAGCATCCCTCTAGAACAAATTTCTGCTCCCAGATCGGATCTTAACGATGGCCAGATTGAAGAATTCTACACTCAGCTTCAAGCAGTCGCCGACAAAATTGGCAAGAAAGGTATTTTCATCGTTCAGGATGAACGGAATACCAAGTTTGTTACAGACACCAGAGAAGACTGGAAGAGGAATTTCTGTGGCCTCTGTTGTGAGGAGACCATCGATGATAGGGGACTACACCTGCTTGAATTTGCACATGATAATGATTTGGTTCTCGTTAACATTCTCCGTGAGTTTGAAGCATCCCGACGATGACATAGCGCTCCCAAAACAGTTGTCACAGGAGATATGCTGCTGTCTTGTAAAGAATCAGGACATGTCTTGCGGCAATCTAGCTCAGACAAGAACGTTTTTCAAGAGTTAACCTTGACCGTGACCACGACCTTGTTATGATGAACTTTAAAACCACGGTTAAGAACAACAGAGTCAAAAGCAGTCGTCTGAAATTCAAACTGACGAAGTGAAAAATCATGTGACATTGCCAGACTCCAAGCGGCGACCGGACGAAAATTCGCCCCACCACTGCTGTTTGAAGATACTGACGACTCACAGTTTCCACCAAGTGACAAACTGAATCAGCAAGAGAAGTTTAGGAATAAGCTTATGGAAATTCAAGCCATGGATTACAGGCGTACCTTAGGATTAGTGACATTAGAAGATATTAAAATAAGCACAAGACAACGGAGCGGTTAAAAATGCAATGCTACCAACAACAGGACCAGTCATGAAATGAGGAGTGTGAAGAAAAGCTGGATCGAACAACAGTGTGAAGACATTGAGAAAATTCTAAACCACGACAACACGAAGACTGTGAAAAACTTCTAAACGAAGACAAAGTCAGCAACAATCAGGCCACACACGGTAACTATTTTTCGAACCCTGCAACAATAAAATAAAGGGGATCTAAGTCTGCAATCAGCACAGGATTCATCAAATGAAAACGACTGTCCTGTCCTGTCCTCGGTCAACAAGTGTGTGCCGTACTGAAGTCGCTGAAATCCTTGTATTATTCTTGAATAATGGCGGAGAGATAAAAACCGATATACTAGCTATCACCCGCAACACAATCCAGCACACGTGCGAGTACCCTCGATCACTAATCGTCACCCTATCCAAGAAAGAGAAATCTCTAACTGCCAGAACCACCACACTATCAGTCAGACTGGCCATCCCAGCAAAATAGTGCTCAAAGTTATTCTAAACAGAGTGCAGCCGCAATCAGACACCGTCATTCCCGAGAACAGACTGTTTTTCACATTATCAGAAGTACCATCGACCACATCTTGAACCCGCGTAACCTTTACGAAGAACACCTGCAGTGCAGTGAGCTTTGCTACGTCTTCACAGACTTCAAGGAAGCGCTTGATAGAGTGTGGCAGGAGGCGCTCTGTGCCACGATGAAGACATGTTAACATCGGATAAAAGCTCTTGAACTCTATCCAGCAAACTCTATTCGACAGCAGCCAAGTGCGATATTCCATACAATACACGGTACTGTTTGACAGTGGATCCGCACTTCAGTCAGCGTTCACCAGGGTTGCCTTCTATTTCCCATATTTTTTCAATATATTTCTGGAACGCATCGTAACCCAAGATCATGGCAACTCTTGTCACACTGGAGGAAGAACCAATGCGAGCCTTCGCTTTGAAGACAATGTCTATGGTCTGGAAGACAGTGAACAAGAATAAGACAAACTCGCCTAAAAGAGAGGTGGAAAAGATCAAACGATATGGCATTGAAATCGCGCGAGAAGACCAAGTGATTGCCAGCCACAGCTTCACCATCACGAGCAATGCCATGTCCATGAAAGAAGCTAGAAGCTCTAGGCCAGTAAGGCGCCCACCTACACGCCAGCACTCAGTTTT
>CM031603.1:11474376-11499376 GCA_018398815.1 Conus ventricosus | reverse complement strand
TCTATATCTGAGAGAGAAGGGGGGAAAAGGGTTGGCATAGATTAGAAATTTGTGTGTGAGACACATGGGATAGAGAAGGGGGCGGGGGGGGGGGGGGTAGTTGGTGCTGTTTTTGTACAATTTGTACAAGAGAGTGGCTGCTTGGGACCGATCTGATGAAGTTGTCAAGTGACTCGTCACATGTGTGGTGGTGTCCGTGTGCCAAGCTAAAAATGAAAGTCGGCCAGCCAATCAGAAAAACACACATTTTTCAATAAAATTCAGGACACGTGACTAATTCACAGAAACCAATAATATCGAAGAAAATTCTACCTGACAAGTCTTGATCTGGCAAGTTAGTGTAAGAACACACACACACACCTGCCCTGTGGGTTGGGCATAGAATAGACCCACTGCCCTGCCATGCATGTCCGTAAGAGGCGACTAAGGCAGGACCACCTCGCCCCGAGGATAAAGGGGTTTGCGTAGGGCTAACAACCCTGCCTGTAAAAAAGACGAGTTACAGAAGCATTGACGACAATGAACCAAAGCATTCACCTGGGCAATGAAGGGTCTCCATCCGGAGACTTATGACGCAGTGCAGTGAAAGCCGAAAGGAAGCTGCAAGGCCGACTCCCCTTCTAACACCCAGGGACAACAACGAAAGTAGCCACATGGAACATCAGGACGATGTTTGAAACAGGAAAAACCATCCAAGTTGCGAGAGAGATGAAAAACTACAAGATCGGAGTGCTAGGACTGTGTGAGACAAGGTGGCTACAATCAGGACAGCTGAGACTTTCATCTGGAGAACAGCTGCTGTACTCGGGACACACAGAGGATGGAGCCCCCCACACTGAGGGTGTGGCCCTGATGCTGGCACCGGAGGCACAAGGGGCACTCATCGGATGGGAAACCTGTCAACTCCCGCATCATCACAGCCAAGTTTACCACGAAGAAGAATGACATCAGGCTGAACATCATCCAGTGCTATGCTCCCACCAATGATGCGGAAGAAGAGAGAAAGATGACTTCTACCAGCAACTACAGACAGTGATAGACAAAAGAGGAGCAAAGGACATAACCATACTGATGGGAGATTTTAACGCCAAGATCGGAAGGGACAACACAGGCTACGAGGACATCATGGGGACACATGGACTGGGACAGATGAACGAGAATGGTGAGCGTTTTGCAGACCTGTGCCCCCTGAACCAGCTGGTGATAGGGGGAAAGCATCTTCCCACACAAGCGCATCCACAAGGCCACATGGAGATCCCGAACCATGTCACGGAGAACCAGATTGACCCCCTCTGCATTAGCCGCAAATTCAGGAGATCATGGCGGGATGTACGAGTGATGAGAGGTGCTGATGTGTCATCAGACCACCACCTTCTTTTAACAACAGTGAGACTTCGCCTCAAGAGATTCACCAACACCAACAACACACGTACAAGGTACAATGTCGGACTGCTCCGGAACAGGGACACACAAGCAGCATTCCAGATCAGCCTTTCCAACAGGTTCCAGCCGCTACAAGAGCTGATAGAAGACAGTGAGACGGACATCGAGACACAGTGGGAACACTGCAAGAAGCTCTGGCATGACACATGTGAAGAGATCCTTGGCAAGAAGGGGCCCAGCACAAAGAATGGATCTCTGCCGACACCATCCACAAGTTGGAAACAAGAGAGAGAAGAAAGCTACACTGAACACGAGGCGAACAAGAGCAGCTAGGGCAAAGGCACAGGAAGAGCACACAGCAGCGAACGGAGAAGTAAAGAAGAGCATCAAGAAGGACAAGAGGGACTACTTTGACGACCTGGCCCGCCAAGCAGAGCGCCAGCCGGACAGGGGAATCTGAAGGACCTGTACCTGGTGACCAAGAAGCTGTAGGGTTTAAATTCCAGCAGACAGACAAGCCAGTGAAGGACAAGAACGGAAACCCACTGACAACAACCGAGGAACAGCTGAAACGATGGGCAGAACACTTCAGGGAGCTGCTGAACCGCCCCACCCCTGACGCACCACCAGACATCCCACCTGCAGAGACAGACCTGCCCATCAGCTGTGACAAACCCTCAAAGGCAGAGATCAAGAAGGCCATCATGACTCTGAAAAATGGGGAAGGCTGCAGGGCCGGACGAGATACCAGCAGAAGCCATCAAAGCAGACATAGAGACAGCTGTCAAAATGCTATAAAAGCCTCTTCAGCAAGATCTGGGAGAAGGAGGAGGTACCGGCTCAGTGGAAAGAAGGAATCGTCATCAAGCTGCCGAAAGAAAGGAGACCTCAGGGACTGCAGCAACTACCGAGGGATCATGCTCCTGTCAACGCCAGGCAAGGTTCTCAACAGGGTTCTACTGGAGAGAATGAAAGAGGCCGTCGACCCCAAGCTCCGAGACCAGCAGGCAGGCTTCCGGCAGAACAAATCATGTGCCGACCAGATCGCCAGCTGCGCATCATCGTGGAGCAGTCGCTGGAGTGGAACTCCCCCCTTTACATCAACTTCATAGATTATGAGAAGGCTTTCGACAGTGTGGACAGAGAGATGCTGTGGAAGCTGCTGAGGCATTACGGAGTCCCGAGAAGATCATCTCCCTCATCCGGTGCACCTACCAGGACATGAACTGCAGGATTGCCCACGCCGGCCACCTGTCCGAAAGTTTCGAGGTGAAGACCGGAGTTCGGCAGGGATGCCTGCTGTCGCCGTTCCTCTTCCTCCTGGTCATTGACTGGATCATGAAGACCACTACAACAGGCAGAAACAACGGTATACAGTGGACACTCTGGACGCAGCTCGATGACCTTGACTTTGCTGACGACCTGGCGTCCTGTCACACAGCCACAGCCAGATGCAGGACAAGACCACTCGCTTGGAGACCACATCAGCCGGGACAGGGCTCAAGATTAACAGGAAGAAGACCGAGCTGATGAAAATCAACACCACTGCCAACACACCAGTCACAGTCGATGGAGAGCCCATCAGGGAGGTGGAGTCTTTCGTCTACCTGGGAAGCGTGGTTGACCAACAGGAGGCACGGACCGAGACGTCACAGCCAGAATCGGCAAGGCAAGAGCAGCTTTCGTCATGCTCAAGAACATCTGGGCATCTGGAGGAATCAGCATAAGAACCAAACTCCGCATCTTCAACTCCAATGTGAAATCAGTTCTGCTCTACGGATGCGAGACGTGGCGAACAACACAGACGATGCAACAAAAGATTCAGACATTCTTCAACACCTGTCTGAGGCGCATCTACAAAATCCGATGGCAGGACAAGGTCCGAAACGAAGATCTGTGGGAGCGTGCGGGACAGGAACCAGTGGCCAAGCAGATACTGCGAAGGAAGTGGGGCTGGATCGGACACACCCTCAGGAAGCCAGCATCCAGCACCACACGCCAAGCCCTGACCTGGAACCCGCAGGGAAGAGAAAGAGAGGCCGGCCTCGCAACAGCTGGAGACGAGACACTGAGGCGGAGTTGAAACAACAAGGGACCAACTGGACTGGAATGACCAGAACAGCCCAGAACAGAGTGCGATGGCGAAGAGTCGTTGATGGCCTATGCTCCACCGGGAGCGACGGGCATAAATGAAAAAAAAGGAAAACACACACACACACACACACACACACCACACACACATTTCGAAAATATATATAATAAGATGCATGGGTGGTAGCGAGGTGTGGGGAGTGGGTGGTGGGTGGGAGTCATTCTGGTGGTATGTCAGAATAACTCCCCTGGAGTCAAACTGAAACACAGAGGGAGTTAGTTTTTTTACATTCTAGTTTAACTCCCAGGGAGTTAAAATGTACAAATGAACAGTTTTACTCCCTGGGGGTTAAACCATTCGGGGAGTTAAAACTGTTCTTACACGGGTACGTGATTCCGAGACTAAAACTCACAAATGAAGTGAAATTCTGGAACCAGCGAATCGATCTTGAATGCGGGTACGTGGTAAGAGAGAGAGAGAGAGAGAGAGAGAGAGAGAGAGAGAGAGAGAGAGAGAGAGAGAGAGAGAGAGAGAGAGAATGTTGCTTATAGCCCAGTCGACCGCAAAAGGCCGTATCAGGGCGTTGAAGTCAAATAAAAAAAAAATAAAAAAAAATAAAAAACTCATTCACACAACCATTCAAAATACACCTAAAACACACCGGGAATTTTGTTTAAAATATTTCTTCCGTAAACTCTTAGATCAGATGAAATATGTTGATGGCTTTTAAAAATTCAAAATCACATCAGGCATCTCTGAACAAGGTTTTCATGGAATCTGCGGTAAACTGTTTATGTCTCACATCATGTAAGTTCCAGCACTCCAAAAGAATATGTTTCACTGTGAGTGGTATATGACATAGAATGCACGACGGAGCTTCATCATCTTATAAAAGATAAGAATGAGTGTAAAAGGAGTGGCCTGTGTGCAAACGACACAAGACTTTTTCTTCTTTACGGCCGCCCTTGGAACATGGTAAAAACTCTTTCAGGTTTGGACGGATTTGGAACAGTTTGGCATCCGTCTGCGAGTTCCATTAGTCTCGCCAGAGGTCTTTGACATAAGCCTGGGCTTTGGGTTTCAGATCAGTGTGAGGGAGGGATAGACAGTCTGCTCAACTCAGTCTTCGTGGCACTCTTGGCAAGTTGATCAACCAAGTTGGTAAGCAAATAGGTTATCGATCTATGGACAAGTTGGCAAACTTTGCCTTCAAAATTCAATGTGTGGTTTGCGTAGAAGGGTGTAGTGTTGTGAGCACGGACTTTGGCTGACCTGGTTTTCGGGTTTGCTGGTTTGAATGACTGCAGAAGGGCGGTCAAACAAAGGCATTATAGTTGTGTCACCAGAACCCTGCACGAATGGAATAAACAAACGGCAGCACGTGTTAAGTACTGCGTTTCGACCTCTCGCGGGACGAACAAGAAGGACAAACAAAGGAAGGAGAAAAATAAAACAATAAGAATGAAAATAAATTAAAACAAATAATGATACTGATGATAATAATTCTTAATGATAATAATGATGATAACAACAGCAACAACAATGATAATAATAATCATCATCATCATCATAATGATTATAATAATGATGATGATGATGAGACGATAATGATGATAATAATAATGATGATAATAATGATAATAATAGTAGTAATAACAACAACAATAATAATAATGACGTTGATAACAATAACAACAACAGCAACAATACTACTACTGCTACTACTACTACTTCTTTTGCTAATGATAATAATAATAATAATAATAATATAATAATAATAATAATATCATCATCATCATCATCACAACACCACCACCAACAATAATAATTGTAATAATGAAATAGATGATGATGATGATGATGATGATGATGACGACGATGATGATAATAACATTAAATAATAATTACAGTGTCAATGAAGCACAAATGACTATGAATCGGTCTAGCTGTTAGGAGGGGCGTGTTTCCAATGAGAGGGAATAATGATGAAAATTATGTTCTCATGTCATTGAAGTCAAGGAATCAAATGTTTGCAAGACCCATAGGAGAAGACCTAGATCAAAACAAAACAAAACGAACAAACAAAAATTAAAAAGTGATAAATACATCAATAAATTGACAAGGAAAGGTGAAGTTGTAAACATAAGAATGGCAGTTAGAGGAGAAAAATGATAAAGAATAGAGATCTACGAGACGAAAAACATTAAGCAAAAAGAATAGTCACTAAAGTGTTGTTGTTGTTTTTTTTAGTAATAAACAACTGGGAAAAAAACGGAAATAATGACAAAAGGACATAAATTTTGGAATATTACTATAAAAAAACACAAACGATTTTGAAATATTAATTAAAATATAATATGGAAAATACTGGTTAATTTATCTTCATTAGCAACAAGCAAATGATAAAACAGTAACAAGTAATGATAAAAGGACATCGATTTTTGTAGCAACAATAGCCCCCTACACCATCCCCCTATTCGCCCTCACCTTTTCGTTTATTTTGTCTGTTTGTGTGTTTGTCTTTCTCCATTTTCTGTATCGAATTTTCTGCTCCCTGTCTGTTTATTTTCCCTCCTTTTCTCTCATTGTCTTTTCTTTCCTGTTTTTTTTATTACTTATTGTTACCATCAATGTTAATTTCCATTTTGATTTATAAAAAAAAGAAGTGTTTATTATCAATTCTTTGAAAATAAATCAGTTTTTTTTTCTTTAACATTTTCTGGAGACATTTTCTATTTCATCTTTTTCGTTCTCATTTTTTATCCCTATGTTTGGTGATCTATTCCTTCAAATGATTTTTTTTCATATTAACTTATTTATTAAGTTATTTACTTGTTTGTAAACCTTTACCAATAAGTCACTTCAATGTTCCATTTCCTAGTTTCTAGCCACTAATCCAAGAGAACATAACTCACCTGACATTCCCTGCTCATCAGAAACATCCTCACTCCTCCTCGTAGCTCTCTCTCTCTCTTTTTTTTTTTCTTTTTTTTTTTTTTTTTTTTTGTCTGTCTCGTTCTTTGTCTTATTAGAAGACCAAACGGCTGAAATGCGTTAATCTCTTTTGCAATTTATTCGTTCTTTTTCCTTCGGCGGTCTAGAAGAGAACATAACTCACCTGACATTCCCTGCTCATCAGAAACATCCTCACTCCTCCTCGTAGCTATCTCTTTTTTCTTTTCTTTTTTTTTCTTTCTTTCTTTTTTTTTTTTTTTTTTTTTTTTTTTGTCTGTCTCGTTCTTGTTTTATTAGAAGACCAAACGGCTGAGATGCGTTAATCTCTTTTGCAATTTATTCGTTCTTTTTCCTTTGGCGGTCTAACAATACAATGTTCATGTGCATTGCAGTTTATTTGTTATTTTCCTTTGGCGGTCTAGCAACACAATGTTCATCTGTATTGCAGTTTGTTATTTTCCTTTGGCGGTCTAGCAACACAATGTTCATCTGTATTGCAGTTTGTTTGTTATTTTCCTTTGGCGGTCTAGCAACACACAATGTTCATCTGTATTGCAGTTAGTTTGTTATTTTCCTTTGGCGGTCTAGCAACACAATGTTCATCTGTATTGCAGTTAGTTTGTTATTTTCCTTTGGCGGTCTAGCAACACAATGTTCATCTGTATTGCAGTTTATTCGTTATTTTCCTTTGGCGGTCTAGCAACACAATGTTCATCTGTATTGCAGTTAGTTTGTTATTTTCCTTTGGCGGTCTAGCAACACAATGTTCATCTGTATTGCAGTTTATTCGTTATTTTCCTTTGGCGGTCTAGCAACACAATGTTCATCTGTATTGCAGTTTGTTATTTTCTTTTGGCGGTCTAGCAACACAATGTTCATCTGTATTACAGTTTGTTATTTTCTTTTGGCGGTCTAGCAACACGATGTTTATCTGTATTGCAGTTTGTTTGTTATTTTCCTTTGGCGGTCTAGCAACACAATATTTATCTGTATTGCAGTTAATTCGTTATTTACTTTGGCAGTCTAACAACACAATATTCATCTGTATTGCAGTTTATTCGTTATTTTCTTTGACAGTTTAACAACACAACGCTCATCGGTATTGCATTTTATTCGTTCTTTTTCTTTGGCGGTCTAGCAACACAACTTTCTTTCGGTTGGTGTTGAGTCAATGGGAACAAGCAAGTGGCGAATGGTTACATTTAAATCATGGATTCATGACATTTTTTTTTAGAACGTGCTTGTCGTCTCTTCAAATGGTTTACAGCGAAAACTAAAATGCACTACAACGTTTCAACCGTTGTTTGTCAAAGCTTCTTTCACAAGAAATCCTGCAAAGATATATTCACTTCACTGAAAACTGCGTCAAACTGAAAAAAACCACGAAGTCGGCTACGTTTTTCAAAAGATTCAACATTCATGTTTCGTTAAAAAAAAAAAAAGGCGCGCGATGAAGGAAGGGGGGGGGGGGGGTGAGGAAGAGTGGGGAGGGGAACGGTGGAGAAGGGGGGGGGTTGAGAGTGGGAGTGAGGATCAAGGGTGGGAGAGGAGGGGGTCTGGTTGAAAACCAAACCCAACCAAACAAAAATGGCCGTCATAATAATCACACAGCAGGCCCCCGTTAGCAATATTTATCATACAGATTGTCAGGAACAGTCGTTAGAATGTTTTCATTAAAACGCAGACAAAAAATTCTAGCACTCAATATTATTCGTATATTTGTTGGAACTACGCGAATTTGTTAAATGAATCTAAAAGGGGAGGGGGATCGGGAGGGGGAGTACCCTTTCAATGATTATGCATAAACATAGCCAACATTAAGAAGGTTTTCTTTTAATCCATTGTTGTTTTATTGTAATACCATAGGATATCAGTGCATTTGGGTCTATCTGTTGTAGTATGGTTCGAGCAGTGGTTCCTGATATTTATAATAAAAAAGGCATTTACATATGTTATTGAATTTATCATTTCGATCACTGAAAGCTGTCGTAGTCTACTTCACCTGTTTCTTGTGTTTACTGCTACGTGCACACACACACACACACACACACACACACACACACACACACACACACACACACACACACAACACGCAACCACGCGCGCGCGCACGCACACACACACACACACACACACACACACACACACACACACACACACACACACACACACACACACACACACAATACACACACACACGCGCGCGCGCGCACACACACACACACACACACACACACACACACACACACACACACACACACACACACACACACACACACACAGCACACAGCATACGCGCAAGAATAGAGTAAACTGTCTATTGAAACTTTTGCATTACTTCATTGCCTGTTTCCTGATTTATAGTCTGCACTGCACTCCCTCCGCCACACACACCCCCCTCCCACCCCCTTTTTCCGCCCATGCGGAGGTTAGTACAGGGTTACATGGTTACCTGTGGCAGCGGAGAACCTCTCGCGTTACTTTACATGTGGGGAGTAAACCCAACCACAGAGGGATGATACCTGCCAGATTCACCTTGTCCAAGGCATGTCACCTGACTGCAAGGAATACAGGTATTACACGGCATCGGTGGCAGCTTCGCGCCATCTGTCTGTCAACTTCTACCACGCGAGGCGAAATGTGTATTACTGGGGGAGGGTCGAGGGGTGGGGGTAGGAGGGGAGGGGGGGGGGGGGGCATAGAGTTTTTGCGGACCATGCGAAGTTAGATGGAATGACGAAGAGATGACGACAGAAGAAGGGCATGTCCTGTACTGCAGTGGAGAAGAAGAGTAATGTGTACATGGAGAAGGGTGTTAACAACAAAAGAAAATATTTGAATGTTGTCTCGTTCACAGCAGGATTATGACCATCTTCCTGCAAGCAACACCCACTCAGCATCCCTCTAGAACAAATTTCTGCTCCCAGATCGGATCTTAACGATGGCCAGATTGAAGAATTCTACACTCAGCTTCAAGCAGTCGCCGACAAAATTGGCAAGAAAGGTATTTTCATCGTTCAGGATGAACGGAATACCAAGTTTGTTACAGACACCAGAGAAGACTGGAAGAGGAATTTCTGTGGCCTCTGTTGTGAGGAGACCATCGATGATAGGGGACTACACCTGCTTGAATTTGCACATGATAATGATTTGGTTCTCGTTAACATTCTCCGTGAGTTTGAAGCATCCCGACGATGACATAGCGCTCCCAAAACAGTGTCACAGGAGATATGCTGCTGTCTTGTAAAGAATCAGGACATGTCTTGCGGCAATCTAGCTCAGACAAGAACGTTTTCAAGAGTTAACCTTGACCGTGACCACGACCTTGTTATGATGAACTTTAAAAACCACGGTTAAGAACAACAGAGTCAAAAGCAGTCGTCTGAAATTCAAACTGACGAAGTGAAAAATCATGTGACATTGCCAGACTCCAAGCGGCGACCGGACGAAAATTCGCCCCACCACTGCTGTTTGAAGATACTGACGACTCACAGTTTCCACCAAGTGACGACTGAATCAGCAAGAGAAGTTTTAGGAATAAGCTTATGGAAATTCAAGCCATGGATTACAGGCGTACCTTAGGATTAGTGACATTAGAAGATATTAAAATAAGCACAAGACAACGGAGCGGTAAAAATGCAATGCTACCAACAACAGGACCAGTCATGAAATGAGGAGTGTGAAGAAAAGCTGGATCGAACAACAGTGTGAAGACATTGAGAAAATTCTAAACCACGACAACACGAAGACTGTGAAAAACTTCTAAACGAAGACAAAGTCAGCAACAATCAGGCCACACACGGTAACTATTTTTCGAACCCTGCAACAAATAAAATAAAGGGGATCTAAGTCTGCAATCAGCACAGGATTCATCAAATGAAAACGACTGTCCTGTCCTGTCCTCGGTCAACAAGTGTGTGCCGTACTGAAGTCGCTGAAATCCTTGTATTATTCTTGAATAATGGCGGAGAGATAAAAACCGATATACTAGCTATCACCCGCAACACAATCCAGCACACGTGCGAGTACCCTCGATCACTAATCGTCACCCTATCCAAGAAAGAGAAATCTCTAACTGCCAGAACCACCACACTATCAGTCAGACTGGCCATCCCAGCAAAATAGTGCTCAAAGTTATTCTAAACAGAGTGCAGCCGCAATCAGACACCGTCATTCCCGAGAACAGACTGTTTTTCACATTATCAGAAGTACCATCGACCACATCTTGAACCCGCGTAACCTTTACGAAGAACACCTGCAGTGCCAGTGAGCTTTGCTACGTCTTCACAGACTTCAAGGAAGCGCTTGATAGAGTGTGGCAGGAGGCGCTCTGTGCCACGATGAAGACATGTAACATCGGATAAAAGCTCTTGAACTCTATCCAGCAACTCTATTCGACAGCAGCCAAGTGCGATATTCATACAATACACGGTACTGTTTGACAGTGGATCCGCACTTCAGTCAGCGTTCACCAGGGTTGCCTTCTATTTCCCATATTTTTTCAATATATTTCTGGAACGCATCGTAACCCAAGATCATGGCAACTCTTGTCACACTGGAGGAAGAACCAATGCGAGCCTTCGCTTTGAAGACAATGTCTATGGTCTGGAAGACAGTGAACAAGAATAAGACAAACTCGCCTAAAAGAGAGGTGGGAAAAGATCAAACAGATATGGCATTGAAATCCGCGCCGAGAAGACCAAGTTGATTGCCAGCCACAGCTTCACCATCACGAGCAATGCCATGTCCATGGAAAGAAGCTAGAAGCATCTAGGCCAGTAGGCGCCCACCTACACGCCCAGCAACATCAGTTCGATTATGACAACAACAGCGTTCTCGACCGTGACGATAGATGGTTTCAGCGTGGGGTGAAGGAGGCCATACATATTGCCGCCAACAACCCCACACTCAACCGGGACCGGGGCAGACACACCTCGCCATCGGTGTACAACACCCTCATTGTTCAGTCACATGACCAGGGTTCGACCCGTGGTCGCGTGCACTGAACTCCAGTTCACCCAGTAGCCACACCACCGCTGAAGAAGACGGACGGAGGTCTGTCGAAAGCTCCAAGTAAGTGCTATTCCTAGCTGAGTGACCTGTTTAAATCCGGTAGTTGTTAGAAACATCTAATAGCTCACTTACATAAGATCAATTCTAAGTAAAGAGAGATCCAAACCAGACATCCTTTTATGGGCAACAAAGAAAACATCAGCACTATCCAGACTGAAATCTGTATGGAAAGAGGATAACATCTCCGTGAAACACAAGATCAGGCTTCCATATATGCTGGAATATCGAATCTTCATGCATGCCAAGACACTTAATATTCGATATTCTGATCACTTCACCGATGACCAAATGCGATGAACTATCAAAGAACACATCGAACCAGATGACGAACTGCTGAAATTAGTGGAGAGAAGAAAATTACAAGAGTGTGGCAGATTAAAAAGAGAGAATGGTCTAACCAACACAGTCTTTTAAGGAACTGTTGCAGGAGAGAGACGAGGGTGAAGATGGGGGGAGGGGGGGGGGGTGGACGCGGAAACCATCTGCAGGAACACACGATGGTGCACTCTATCGACAGACCTGGAGGGACGTGGCCACCAATTTCCACTGCGGTGCCCCAGTGATTCTTCATGGAGCTGAGGAAGAAGAAAAAGAAGTCTGAATTCCAAACTTCGGTTATGTGTTAATGCACACACACACACACACACACACACACACACACACACACACACACACACACACAGAAACCTACAAACACACATATATATATACAAGCACGCGCACACGCGCACGCACTCATGCACACACGTGTGTGTGTGTGTGTGTGTGTGTGTGTGTGTGTGTGTGTGTGTGTGTGTGTGTGTGTGTGTGTGTGTGTATGCGCTGTGTGTGTGTGTGTGTGGTGTGTGTGTGTGTGTGTTAGAAATATGTAAGCGGGCGTTTGTCTTTGTGAATGTACGCATGAGTGAGTGCTCTGACTCTTCAATTACCAAACGTTTTGAGCTGAACTGTCAGAAGTGTATTTTCCTCCGTAAGTGCTCTGTTTACTAGAGGTAAGGACCTCTAAATACCCCATGGTTACTACCACAATGGAACATCAATATCTTTCAGGAAAAAAACAGAGAGAGAGACAGACAGACAGACAGACAGGCAGACAGACAAGACAGACACACAGATAGACAGACACACAGTCACACAGACACACAGAGAAGAACCACAAAACAACTCCGTAAGAGACAGCTCAAAAGTTCGTGTCGGTTGTTTTTCTCTTCTTCCCAGCGGCCATTCCCCAAGAATTCGTCTCAACAGAACAGGACAACCCCGCACACTACAACTGGCAATTCTACCACCACCACCACCACCATCTCCACCACTTCCACCACCACCACCATCACACCCTCCTAACGGACCAGCGAAGAACTTTGACAGACGTAATCAAGCCGACGCCCCCCAACCGAACACCCCCCCGACCCCCTTTGATCCGAATTCAATGGACATCAGCCATCTCAAAACAACGCCAGCGCCTTGTTTTGTCCAAATGATTGACACCCATTCAATTTCTAGCCAAACATGAAAGAAGCCATAGGGCGCGAATTTGCATCCGGGCTCTTTTCGCACGTGCGCCGGAATGGCGGGCCGGGCCCAGGGCGAGGCTCCGATCGATCTCGGTGCGTCTCGTGTCTGGCGATACATGGGTTGGGAGAGTAAGGAGAGGGATGGAGAGAGGTGACTGGATGGGAGGGTGGAAGTGGGGCATACGATGTGGAACCGTGATGTCGTGAGTCGGCAATCAAATATTTGCTAATTAAATTCTCACTTGTCAACGCTTTTCTTACTGGCGCTGCCTCCAAAGGGGAACAAAGCTGAACACGCCATGGGTTTATTGCTCACTGAGGTCGGTGACAAGCTCTCTCTCTCTCTCTCTCTCTCTCTCTCTCTCTCTCTCTCTCTCTTTATCGTGGTGTGTGTGTGTGTGTGTGTATGTGTGTGTGTGTGTGTGTGTGTGTGTGTGTGTGTGTGTGTGTGTGTGTGTGTGTATGTGACAGAGAGTGAAAGGGAGACATACAGACAGAGAGACTCGTGTCGTGGTGTGTGTGTGTGTGTGTGTGTGTGTGTGTGTGTGTGTGTGTGTGTGTGTGTTCGTGTTCATGCGCGCGTCTGACAGAGAAGGAAGAGAGAGAGAGAGAGAGAGAGAGAGAGAGAGAGAGAGAGAGAGAGAGAGAGAGAGAGATGGATTCAGAAAGACTTTACTCGTGAAAACATTATTGAAAATAATATGAAATGACAGGGTAATTATACAGCTGCTTCGTCGATCTTCAGAGAGCCCTTCAAAGTTTTTAGCACGAATCTCTCCTTATAAAACTTTCTGGAACAGAAATCAAAAGCAACTGTTTTAAAATAATACGATCGATGCTCAGTAACGCTGAAATCTATGCAATGATAACAGGCAGGATACCCCCTAAGATACCATTACTCAAAGGTGTTCTCTATGCAATGATAACAGCAGGATACCCCCTAAGATACCATTACTCAAAGGTGTTCTCTATGCAATGATAACAGGCAGGATGCCCCCTAAAATACCATTACGCAAAGGTGTTCTCTATGTAATGATAACAGGCAGGATACCCCCTAAGATACCATTACTCAAAGGTGTTCTCTATGCAATGATAACAGGCAGGATACCCCCTAAGATACCATTACTCAAAGGTGTTCTCTATGCAATGATAACAGGCAGGATACCCCCTAAGATACCATTACTCAAAGGTGTTCTCTATGCAATGATAACAGGCAGGATACCCCCTAAGATACCATTACTCAAAGGTGTTCTCCAAGGCAGCACGCTAAGCCAGACACTATTCATTGAATTCATAGAGCACCTTCCAAATCATATGCACAGCTACCATTCTCCTAGCTTGAACACATACAACAGCATCACAATTTGTTATATGCCGATGACCTGGTAATCGTATTCACCCCTAAAGCGGTGCAACAAAATAATTGAAATAAACTTTATGAGTACGGTCATTTTCGGGGAAAATAAATTATCCCCAAAATCCCTTGTATCCAAACATTGTCCGGTTATCACACAGATCAAGAGCTAGTTCAAATATCTCGGGGTAGTTTTGCATAAAAACGGAAATTTTACAAGCTAACAAGAGCATCTTGTAGAGCAAACAAATGAAAAGCACTGCACACCTTGAGAAGGACTAGTAATAATACGGCTCTAAAACCAGATATGACAACGCATTTTCATGACATGCTAATCGTACCAACATCAAGCTATGGCACTGAGATGTGGGTCCCGTACACAAATCATGAACTGACCCCATGTTTCCACCGTTTTCCAACGTAGCCCATTCCAAACATCCCCTCACAGAAAAAAGATATATACAAAATTTTGCAAGATTCTGCCAGGTCTTCTCAAAGAGGCAATGAATCCTCCAATATCAGCAGAACTTGGTCGTTTTCCTGTCGACTCACAAACATCATGCCACACACTTCGCTACTTGTTACATAATACATATAACAAAAAACAGACAAGTCCTATCTCAAACAGTCGTATAGTAGCATGCTTAAAAATGTAGAAATATTTTACACTCCATCGCTAGAATTCACCTGCTCTGGTAAAATTACATTGGGAATCTCATATCTGAGAAAATGAGTCAACCCTCTATATAAGTAGAACAAAATCTATCATCGTAAAAGAAATTAGAATCTAAGTTCACAGACAAAATACCGAAAAAAGTAGCACTTTTTTTTTATAACACTACGGGAAATTGCCGACGAGAATCACAAATAATATACATTATAAACTTGAAAATTTAGACGTTGTTTCCGCAGTCTTTGCGTCAGTGTTCATGATCTGCAAATATAAAGAAGTTAAATACAGGGACTGTACAAGAGAAGACAGAAGATGCCCAGAATGTGGTCTGATTTTCTGGACAACTTCCCCTGATTCTAGCGGCTAAGACTGAAGTTTACAGAACAGGTATCAACAGATATGTTTGACCCAAACGTGTAAAAGGTATGCCCACGTGAACTGCCTGGCAATGGTGATCGATGAATCCATATCATAAAATATCTTCATGATTGCACGACAATAAAAAGACAACAATGGCTCCCTATAGAGATCCAGATGATATGTGGTCAACCCATTATGATTTCTCATTCTAACCATGTTCTGTTTCTGGACCCTTAAAGGTTCTCGTGACAATTTAAGTCTGAGTCATGCACGCACGCACGCACGCACACACACACACACACACACACACACACACACACACACACACACACACACACACACACACACACACACAAGCACGCACGCACGCACGCATGCACACACACACACACACACACACACACACACACACACACACACACACACACACACACACACACACACACACACACACACATACGCGCATGAGCTCCCGCGCGCATACTTTTCTTGTGTGCGTATGTACGTGTGAGTGTGTGTGTGTGTGTGTGTGTGTGTGTGTGTGTGTGTGTGTGTGTGTGTGTGTGTGTGTGTGTTCGTGTTCATGCGCGCGTCTGACAGAGAAGGAGAGAGAGAGAGAGAGAGAGAGAGAGAGAGAGAGAGAGAGAGAGAGAGAGAGAGAGAGAGAGAGAGAGAGAGATGGATTCAGAAAGACTTTACTCGTAAAAACATTATTGAGAATAATATATGAAATGACAGGGTAATTATACAGCTGCTTCGTCGATCTTCAGAGAGCCCTTCAAAGTTTTTAGCACGAATCTCTCCTTATAAAACTTTCTGGAACAGAAATCAAAAGCAACTGTTTTAAAATAATAAGATCGATGCTCAATAACACTGAAATCTATGCAATGATAACAGACAGGATACCCCCTAAGATACCATTACTCAAAGGTGTTCTCCAAGGCAGCACGCTAAGCCAGACACTATTCATTGAATTCATTGAGCACCTTCCAAATCATATGCACAGCTACGATTCTCCTAGCTTGAACACATACAACAGCATCACAATTTGTTATATGCCGATGACCTGGTAATCGTATTCACCCCTAAAGCGGTGCAACAAAATAATTGAAATAAACTTTATGAGTACGGTCATTTTCAGGGAAAATAAATTATCCCCAAAATCCCTTGTATCCAAACATTGTCCGGTTATCACACAGATCAAGAGCTAGTACAAATATCTCGGGTAGTTCTGCATAAAAACGGAAATTTTACAAGCTAACAAGAGCATCTTGTAGAGCAAACAAATGAAACGCACTGCACATCTTGAGAAGGACTAGTAATAATACGGCTCTAAAACCAGATAATTATGACAACGCATTTTCATGACATGCTAATCGCACCAACATCAAGTTATGGCACTGAGAAGTGGGTCCCGTACACAAATCATGAACTGACCCCATGTTTCCACCGTTTTCCAACGTAGCCCAATTCAAACATTCCCTCACAAAAAAAGATATATGCAAAATTTTGCAAGAATCTACCAGGTCTTCTCAAAGAGGCAATGAATCCTCCAATATCAGCAGAACTTGATCGTTTTCCTGTCGACTCACAAACATCATGCCACACACTTCGCTACTTGTTACATAATACATATAACAAAAAACAGACAAGTCCTATCTCAAACAGTCGTATAGTAGCATGCTAAAAAAGGTAGAAATATTTTACACTCCATCGCTAGAATTCACCTGCTCTGGTAAAATTACATTGGGAATCTCATATCTCAGAAAATGAGTCAACCCTCTATATAAATAGAACAAAATCTATCATCGTAAAAGAAATTAGAATCTAAGTTCACAGACAAAAAACCGAAAAAAGTAGCACTTTTTTTTTTAATAACACTACGGAAATTGCCGACGAGAATCACAAATAATATACATTATAAACTTGAAAATTTAGACGTTGTTTCCGCAGTCTTTGCGTCAGTGTTCATGATCTGCAAATATAAAGAAGTTAAATACAGGGACTGTACAAGAGAAGACAGAAGATGCCCAGAATGTGGTCTGATTTTCTGGACAACTTCCCCTGATACTAACGGCTAAGACTGAAGTTTACAGAACAGGTATCAAAATATATGTTTGACCCAAACGTGTAAAAGTTATGCCCACGTGAACTGCCTGGTAATGGTGATCGATGAATCCATATCATAAAAAATCTTCATGATTGCACGACTATAAAAAGACAACAATGGCTCCTTATAGAGATCCAGATGATATGTGGTCAACCCATTATGATTTCTCATTCTAACCATATTCTGTTTCTGGACCCTTAAAGGTTCGTGACAATTTAAGTCTGAGTCATGCACGCACGCACGCACGCACACACACACACACACACACACACACACACACACACACACACACACACACACACACACACACAACACACATACGCGCATGAGCTCCCGCGCGCATACTTTTCTTGTGTGCGTATGTACGTGTGAGTGTGTGTGTGTGTGTGTTTTTTTTTGTGTGTGTTTTTTTTGGTGTGTGTGTGTGTGTGTGTGTGTGTGTGTGTGTGTGTGTGTGTGGTGTGTGGTGTGAGCTAAAGAGATCAAAACACAATACAATGTTTTTCTCAGAGAAGAGGGGGGAGGGGGGGGGGGGGGGGGGGGGGGGGGGGGGGGGGGGGGGGGGGGGGGGGGGGGGGGGGGGGGGGGGGGAGGCATAGGTTAAAAGAGAGAAATAAAATCCAGTAGATTCTGGTCAAATTTTCACAAAGTTATGGCAAGTTTCCCTCTGCTTTTCTTAAGTTCCCCTTCTGCCTTCACTTCGGCCAGCCATCGCCCAAAGGATCAGAAACATCGGCGAAAAACTACAAACCCGTGTAATGTCTATGCTACAAGCTGCTCTTACGCTTTCTTTCTGGCTGAATTGTTGCCTCCGTCTTCTTCTTATATATTATTATTATTTGTTCCAACATCTTGACACATCTCAGTGTTGAGGAAAATAGTGTAGACTGAATCGTAATTGTAAACTCCCGCGCCAAGTCCGGGCCGAATGACAAAGACAAAAATACCGCACTTTAGCAGTGTTTAGCCTTATAGGAGGTAGAACAGGGATCTCTGTACTGAACGCAACATGCTATCCAATACCCTCTCCTCTCCGTTTCTGCGTATGTGTTGGCAGCCACACATGTTTCTCTGATCCGTTACTCGTTCAGTTCAGTCCTCTAAGTCAATCACGTTCTGTTTGCACACTTGTTTGTTTTTTTCCCCGTCAAAATTCCATAATGTCATTCGACGGCTGTTTAGACTAGTAAAAAAAGACCTTAGCTTCGGAAACTGTCGGAGTACAGCTCTGCCATTCGCTTGCACGACGTGCGCACATCACGTTTATTTCAACGATTTTTTTACAGGTACACTTCACGTAAAAGGGAGGGTTGAAAGAGAACAGGGGAGGGATTATACAGGAGAAGGAGGGGGATGCGAATTATCATGAGAAAGGCAGTCATTTATTGACTGAGAGAAAAATCACAGGATTTAATCCTCTCCCTCTCCACCACCACCTCTCCTCTTCCTCCTCCTCCTTCTCTATAAAAAGAGTGGAAAATAAATGACCCAAATATAACGATCAACGGCAAACACAGAACGTCAATGGACAAGCAAGGCACGTTCTAAGGACCATGGACATTACACCAATGATCAAAAAGAGCAAACCACTACCACCAACACCACTCGTGCCACCCTTCCCTCACCCCTTCCGCCTTCTTCTTCCCCAAGAGGCAGACACACAGAGCAGCACATCAGGCCAGATTCATTTGCCACGCTTGACAAGCAGACGGCACATCGTTTGCAGACCCAGACCAATTTAGGTTAAAAAAAATTAAAACTAGAAAAAGAAAGAAAACGAATTGATGGCAAATCACCATCCCACACACCAACCCCGTTCAACCTAATCCATTTCTAATCGGTATCCAATCACGCCAACAACACTGGCCGCATCGACAAAGATTGTTTTCATACACCAGCCGATTTCGCCCCATTTCAAGAACATGATAGCAGTTCATAAGCCTGGAAAAATTCTTTTTTTCCCCCGCTTCTTCATTTGTCTCTGGAGGCGTGTTTGATATTTTGCTGAAGTAATGTACAACAATCACAGGTAATCCCCTACCCCTCTCCTACAGCCACTTTCCATCCACACTCTCTCTTATCCTCCATACTCACCCACTCCCATCCCCCCTCTCTCTCTCTGTCTCTCTCTCTCTCTCTCTCTCTCTCATCTCTCTCTCTCTCTCTCTCTCTCTGCTCCCCTCATCACCCCACATCTAGCCCCTGGCCTTTGTAGGACTCAGTACAGAGAATCAATCCACAGGGTAGTGTCAGTGGCGGCCAGCCACTCTGGTAATGGAAGAGTAAATGGTGACGTTTCACCCTCCCAGACAAGCGGTCAGAGAGGGAAGGAAGGAATCAAATCGCCAACAATGAGGCGGGTCAGAGTGTGGTCAGTGTCCCTCCAGTAATGTCGATACCTTCCCTGTTTAGCTATCTAACATGGAGTTGGGGGTGGAGGGAGTGTTAAAGGGAGAGAGAGTGGTTGAACAAAAGATGGACAAAGGTTTGAAGGGATGGAAGGGGAGGAGGGGAAGAGAGAGAGAGAGAGAGAGAGAGAGAGAGAGAGAGAGAGAGGGAGGGAGAGGGAGGGAGGGAGAAAGAGACAGACAGATAAACAGATACATGTTAATTTGTCCTTATATCGTTTTGCTGTCAAGTCTTTCATCCCATGTCTATGTCTATATATCTATGTGTCCTCGTGTGTGTGTGGGTGTCTTCATCTCTGTGTCCTAGAGTCTATGTATCTCTGAGTTAATGTGTCATATGTTTATGTCCTCATGACCATATATATCTCGTGTCTAAGTTTTCTTTTGACTATGTGCCTCAATGCCTATGTATTCTCATACATTTGTGTCCTCATGCCCATATACATCTTATGTCTAAGTTTTCTTCTGACTTTGTGCCTCAATGCCTATGTGTTCTCATACAGGACACGCCCATATATCTCCATGGTCATACGTACACATAGTTCTGCCCTTATGTCTTCGTCCTCACATTCATGTGCCCTCGCACAATGGCTTCAAGTCTATGTGTCCTAACGTCTGTGTACCCCTATAGTTATGTGCTCTAGTATATGTGTGTCTGTCTGACATCCAATATGTCCGCTTGTCTTCATATTTCTGTGTCTATGTGTCTTCATTTTAGTGTGTCCAAACTTTAAGTGTACACATGTCAATATGCCCCCATGTTTTGTGTGTCCTGTTATGTATGTGTCAGATGTCTTTGTTCCAATATATATCAATCCCGTCTGTTTGTCTCTTATGCATATTATTAATTTTATATTGGGTATTTATATAGCGCCTATCCTCGGTCACAGACCAAGCTCTAAGTGCTTTACAATAAACATACTACCTCACTCACTCAACGGGCTGCCTACCCAGGTAGAGCCGGCCGAAGAGCAGCCTACTGGCGCTCATTCAGTTGTTTCCTGTACCGTTCAAATATCAGTCACTCATTTTCATTTATCTCATTTATTCCTCCAGTTTCTCACATAGGATGCATACGATGCTTTATACGTGTCCTCCATTTCCACCAGTACATGATGGCACACGATAACAGTAAGTGACAATTTTTGAGGCTTGGTAAGAAATACCAGGCGGCTATCTTCAATCTACATCAATTTTGCCAGGGCAGCGGGAACCCCCCTGCTCTTTTCGATTTTCAACTGCCATGGGTTCTTTAACGTGTGCAGGGGGCCAGGAAGGCACACGGTCCGACTCGCTTATAGTCCCCATCCGATGGACGTGACGTTCAGTTCGATTTGTCATTCAAACTGGGAAAGAAAGGGCGAGAAAGGCAGGGCTCGAACCCACGCATTGATCACACGTTGGATTGGCAGGCGAACATCTTAACCACTCTGCCACCTTTCTTCAAGTCTGTTTATTTACTAGAAACATATCTATGTGTCTTTATGAGTATGCACCCTCATGTCTGTTGACTCCCATGTCTGTATATCCAAATACAAGAACACTACATGATAAAACAGAAAATACTCAGCATGTGTGTGTGTGTGTGTGTGTGTGTGTGTGTGTGTGTGTGTGTGTGTGTGTTTGTGTGTGTGTGTGTGTGTGTGTGTGTGTGTGTGTGTGTGTTGTGTGTGTGTGTGTGTGTGTGTGTGTGTGCACATGAACAAATAGCTCAAAAGCCGAATACAAGATTATATTCCAGAAAAAGGTGGTGGAAAAGACAGTACATGGATGACACAGTAAAGTAAGAAATAGTCAGGTAGTGGATTTATTACCTACGTGTACACATTGTCATATCTTGAGGTCTCTAAGTGCCCAAGAAAATATCAGACACCGACATGTAATAAAGAATGTATTCAGAATTACGTCTGAGTGGATGCCCTTGCCGCGCTCTAGCTCAATCAATTTTGTTGGAGGCAGAAAGGTGGCCTTTGTACTGAACACAAGGTTGTTATCAAAATCCTCTCCTCTGATTCTCCATATTGTTTGCAACAAAACACTTTTCTGATTATTTGTTTGTTCAGTCCGTACCTATAACTCAGCCACGTTTTATTTGCACACTTGTTTGTTTTCTTTCTTGTCTAAATTCCATTGTGTCCATCGACAGATGTGAAGATTTAAAAGGAAAAGAAAAGAAATGACGTGAGCTTTGGAAACAATTAGAGATATCTCCACCATTCGCCATCATGACGCTCACTGTAATGGCGTATTACAGGTGCAATCCACATAGAAAGAGAATTCTTGGGAAAGACGAAAATGTGGAAGGGGATGGGCGAATTATCATGAAAAAGGCAGTCTTTTATTTGACCAAAAGAACAATCACGGGGACCTCATACTCTGCTCTCACTTCCCACCCCCTGCAGCCTCTCTCATCTCTCCTCTGTAACAAAAAAAGTAGAAAAACATATACGACCCAAAATGATAAATAGTAAATACAGAACGTTAATAAACAAGTGAAGGGCACATTCTAAGGGCCGTGGACATTTACACCAATGACCAAAAAGAGCAAATCACTGCCACCAACACCACTAGTCCCACCCTCCCCTTCCCTCCTCCCCTTTCATCCTCCCCCGAGGGACAGACACACAGAGCAGAACATCAGGCCAGATTCATTTGCCACGCTTGACAAGCAGACGGCACATCGTTTGCAGACCCAGACCAGTTTAGGTTTTTTTAAAAAGTTAAAAAGAGAAAAAGAAAGAAAATGAATTGATGGCAAATTACCATCCCACACACCCACCCTGTTCAACCTAATTCCTTTCTAATCGTATCCAATCACGCCAACAACGCTGACCGCATTGACAAAGATTTGTTTTCATCACCAGCCGATTTCGCCCCATTTCAAGAACACGATACCAGTTCACAAGCCTGGAAAAATTCTTTTTTTTCCCTGCTTCTCCATTTGTCTCTGGAGTCTTGTTTGATATTTTGCTGGCGTAATGTACGGCAATCACTGGTAACCCCCCCCCCCCCCCCCCTACCCGTCTCCCATCGCCACCTTCCATCGCTCTTCTTGACTTCTTTACTCACCCACTCCCATCTCCCTCCCTCTCTCTCTCTCTCTCCCTTTCTCTTCTCCCTCTCCCTCTCTCTCTCTCTCTCTCTCTCTCTCTCTCTCTCTCTCTCTCTCTCTCTCTCTCCTCTCTCTCTCTCTCTCTCTCTCTCTCGATGTTAGATTAATGGGAATGTTTTTGCAATTGATCAACTTACTGAAGAAGGGAGGAATGTACTCAGGACTGGAATTGGTAGGTATTTGTTTGTACCATGCAGGAATCAGACCACTCCCAGACTCAAATTCCCAACCACACCACCTCTCTCTCTCTCTCTCTCTCTCTCTCTCTCTCTCTCCTCTCTCTCTCTCTCTCTCTCTCTCTCTCTCTCTCTCTCTCTCTCTCTCTCTTACCCCTGCTCCACTCCCCTCATTCGAGCCACTTGCCCAGACAACACAGACAACACAGAGAATCAATCCACAGGGCAGTGTCAATGGTGGCCAGGCCACTCTGGGTAATGGAAGAGTAACTGGTGACGTTTCACCGTCCTAGACGAGGGAAGGAAGGAATCAAATCGTCAACAATGAGGCGGGTCAGAGTGTTAGCCAGTGTCGTCCCAGTCATGTCGATACCTTGGCTGTTTAAGTTTCTAACAGGATATAGGGATGTGGAAGCATATATAGAGAAAGAGTGGGTGGAGGAGAGAGGTACAAAGAGTTCAGGGGGGGATGGGGGGGGAGAAGAGATGGAAAGAGAGAAAGAAAGACAGGCAGACAGACAGACAGACGTTCATTTGCCTCTCTCTCTCTCTCTCTCCTCTCTCTCTCTCTCCTCTCTCCTCTCTCTCTCTCTCTCTCTCTCTCTCTCTCTCTCTCTCCCCTCTCTCCTCCTCCTCCTCCTCCTCCTCCCCCTCTTCTCTCTCGCTCTCTGTCTCTGTCTCTGTCTCTGTCTCTCTCTGTCTCTCTCTCTCTCTCTCTCTCTCTCTCTCTCTCTCTCTCTCTCTCTCTCTCTCTCTCTCTCTCTGCTCCACTCATCACCCCACATTCTAGCCCCTGGCCCATGTAGGGCTCAGTACAGATAATCAGTTCATGGGGTAGTGTCAGTGGTAGCCAGGCTACTCAGGGCAATGGAAGAGTAAATGGTGACGTTTCACGCTCCAAGACAAGCGGCCAGAGAGGAAAGGAAGGAATCAAATCGCCAACAATGAGGCGGAGCAGAGTGTCGGCCAGTTTCGTCCTAGACATGTCGATACCTTGGTTGGTTAAGTTTTTGACAGGGAATCAGGAATGGAGGAAGCGTGTGTGTGTGTGTGTGTGTGTGTGTGTGTGTGTGTGTGTGTGTGCATGTGTGTGTGTGTGTGTGTGTGTGTGTGTGTGTGTGTGTGTGTGTGTGTGTGTGTGTGGTGTGTGTGTGCATGAGAGAGAGAGAGAGAGAAAGAGAGCGAAAGAAAGGACAAACAGCTGGGAGGGGGGAGGGGGAGACGCATAGAGAGAAAGAGAGAGAGAAAAAAGACATTCAAACAGCTTTTTACAGGCAAAATTCAAATTTAAAAAGAGGGGATGGAAACGACGAGATGATGTGGAAAATATGGTGTTGGTGGTGTAGGGGGGGGGGGGGGAGGGAAGGGGAGAGGCGAATTTCCTTGAAATAGGCAGTCCTTTATTGACCGAAAGTAAAATCATTGGACATACACCCCCCCCCCCCCCCATCGCCTCTTCTCTGTCCTCCTTCCCCCTGAAAAGAGGGGAAACAAACGACCACAAATGTAATGATTAACAGCAAACACAGAAAGTCAATAAACAAGTGAAGGCCACATTCTTAGAGCAGTGCGCATTTACACTGATGTTCAAAAAGAGCACATCACTACCACCACCACCACTACCACCCTCCCTCACCACTTTCCCCTTCATCACCCCCAGGGGACAGACACACAAAGCACAACATCAGGCCAGATTCATTTTCCATGCCTGACCAGCAGACAGCACATCATTTGCAGACCCAGACCAGTTTTTAGGTTGAATCTTTTTTTTAACAGAAAAAGAAAGAAAA
>CM031603.1:11464376-11469376 GCA_018398815.1 Conus ventricosus | reverse complement strand
ATCACCACGGCTTTGTATCCTCGTGTGAGTGATTACCATGTCTGTACATCCCAATGTCTGTATTTCTCTGTGTCTGTGTTTCTGTGTATTCCCACGGCCTGTATGTTCCTTTGTCTATGTGGTCACTTTTTCTGTGTCATGTCTATGAATCACATGTCTATGTCTCCTTTTGTCAAACCCACTTGGCTATGCATCATCATGTCTGTATTTCCATATCAGTATGTTTCCATGTCAATTGGTCTTCGTGTTTATGTATCTGCAGGTCTGTATGTCTCCATGTCTATGTATCTGTCTATTTCCACGTCTCTGTGTTTCAAATCTATGTGTCCCAATGTCTATGAATTACTGTCTGTATGTCATCATATCTGTGGTGTCTAAGGGACATCTTTCCACATGTCTCTGTGTTCTCAATGTCTTTGTGTTCACATATCAGTATGTCAGATCATCAAAGAGTCCTTGTGTCTATGTTTCCCAGTCAATGTCCTAATTTTCTATAAGTTTTTCACGTTTGTGTGTCCCCTTGTCTATGCTTTCCCGTGTATATGTTCGCCTGTCTATTTGTCCGTTTGTCTGCATGTTCCCATTGTTTACGCGTCTCTTTGTCTATGTGTCTCCATGTCTATGTGGCACCCATGTTTTTGTATCCTTATGTCTGTTTATCCTTAACTCTATTCATCTCTATGTGTGTGCATCCTAGGATTGTGTATATGTATTTCTGTGTGTCCTTAGTTCTAAATATCCCTGTGTCTGTGCATCTTTAGTCTGTATTTCTTGTATCTGTGTGCCCCTATGTCGTTGTGTCCACGATACGGGCCTTAGTGTCGTGTCTGTTAAACCCCATGTCTGCATATCCCTAATTGCAAGCATTCTCGTGTGTATGTCTCTCAAGGTCTGTGTAGCTCTTTGTCTACACATCTCTGTGTCTGTGTCGTCATGTCTATGTATTTCCATGTTTACGTGTTCCAGTGACTACGTGTCCTTATGTCAATATGGCCTCATGGCTACGTGTTTCTCATATCTATGTATCCCAGTATCTGCATGGCGACAAGTCTATGTGTCCTTATATATTTAAATGTCTGTATGTCAAGTTGCGGACAAGATCTCTCCTCTCTCTCTCTCTCTCCTACTCTCTCTCTCTCTCTCTCTCTCTCTCTCTCTCTCTCTCTTTTTTTTTCCTCTTTCTCTCTCTCTCTCTCTCTCTCTCTCTCTCTCTCTTCTTTCTCTCTTTTTTTTAATTAATTTTTAATCAAACATTTGGATATTACAGGTGCGCAAAAGAGGACAGTGCGCAGAGTCAACACATCAGCAGCATTGCCGTAAGTCGCACCCACAAATACCTGACTCACAAAACAAAACAGAAGAGAAAAAAAAAACATCAAAGCAAAAACATCAAATCAAGCACAATACAGTTTCAACTAAATCTGTCTGCACGTAATTTTTCTTCCTCCCTTCTCTCTCTCTCTCTCTCCTCTCTCTCTCTCTCCTCTCTCTCTCTCCTCCTCTCTCTCTCTCTCTCTCTCTTGTCATTACACTGGAAAAAAAGGGTGGGAGGGATAGAGATGTGAGGAACATTACCATGAGAAAGGTATTTCTTTATTGACTGAAAGAAAAATGACGGTGGCTTAATCTGACCTCCCTTCCTCCTCTCCTTCTACGTCTCCCTCTCCCTTCATCCACCTCAAAAAAAAAGGGGGTGGGCGGTATAAAATAAACTAAATAGGGATCAATAGCAGAAAAGTAAACAAACAAACAAACAAATACCCCGTCAATTATTAAAGCGAAGGGCAGATTGTCAGGGCTGTGCACATATGCACCAATGAACAAAAAGAGCAAATCAACCACCCTCACCACCGTCACACCCCTCCGCCTTCCCTCCCCCCCCCCCTCCCCCCCCCCCTCCCCACCCCCCCCCCCCTCCCCCCCCCCCCCCCCCCCCCCCCCCAGTGCATCAACCAGTCCTCCCTCCCCCGCCACGCTTGACTGCAACGGCACACGTGGCAACCCAACCACAGCTCGCCTTACTACAAAAGGAAAAAAACAAGAAACCGATGGCAAATCACCTTCCCCACCAATGTCATCAGTTCAGCTTGATCCCTTTCTGATCATGTTCCAGTGGTCACCCGTCCAACATCACTCCTCCATCCAGTAAAAGATTTGTTTTCATCACCATCTGTTTTCAACCCCATTTTAAGAACATCATAATAACAGTTCACAAGTCTGGAAGCGATTTTATTTTTTTTCACCTCTCTCATTCGTCTACCTTTTTGTTTCCCTCTGAATGTGTGTCATGCTTTTGCTGGATATACTTAGACTGAGCTCTAGTCCCCTCACCATCATGCGCATACCTTCTATTCTCACCCAGTCTTCGTACGTTCCTATCCCACGTCCATTCTTTCTCCTCTTCTCCCTCTCTGTCTGTCCTGTCTTTCTGTCTCTCCTCTGTTCTGTCTCCTCCATTTTGCTCTCTCTCTCTCCCTCTCTATTTCTCCTCTCTCTCCTCTCTCTCTCTCTCCTCATCTCTCTCTCTTCGTCTCTTCCGTCTCTCTCTCTCTCTTCTCTCTCTCTCTCTCTTCTCCCTCTCTCTCTCCTCCCTCTGTTCCTTTCGGGCCGTCTGTGTGTCTGTCTGTCTATCTTTTGTCTGTCTGTCTATTTGACTGTCCTCTCTCCTCTCTTTCCTCCTCTCTCCTCTCTCTCTCTCTCTCTCTCTCCTCTCTCTCTCTTCTCTTCTCATATATATATTAATATATATATATACATTATATATAGATAATATATATCCCTCCTCCCCCTCCCTCCCACCCTCTCTCTCCCTCTCTCTCTCTCTCCTCTCTCTTCTCTCTCCTCTCTCTCTCTCCTCTCTCTGTTCTCCCCACTGATGTTAAATTGATTAAAGCTAGGAGCTTTTGCCAATTGCCAGAAGTGGCAGAGATGGATTCAGACTGAATCGGAAAATATTTACTCACACCATACAGGAACCAGGCCACTTCCAGACTCCACTCACCATGCCCAGCCGCCCCCCCCCCCCTCCTCTCTCTCTCTCTCTCTCTCTTCTCTCTCTCTCTCTCTCTCTCTCTCTCTCTCTCTCTCTCCCCTCTCTCTCTCTCTCTCTCCATTCTTACCCCTGGCCTAGCCAGAGAATCAATCCACAGGGTAGTGTCAGTGGCGGCCAGGCCACTCTGGATAATGGAAGAGTAAATGGTGACGTTTCACCCTCCCAGACAAGCGGTCAGAGAGGGAAGGAAGGAATCAAATTGCCAACAATGAGGCGGGTCAGGGTGTTAACCAGTGTCGCCCCAGTCATGTCGATTCCTTGGTTGTTTGAGTTTCTGATAAGGTGTGGGTTGAGGGGTTAGAGAGCATAGGGATGGGAGAGAGAAAGAGCAGGAGAAAAAGAGATTTAGAGAGAGAGAGAGAGAGAGAGTAGGGAGAGCATGGAAACAAGGAGACAGACAATGAGACAGAGAGCATGGAGACAAAGAGGGAGAAAGGCAGACAGCGTATTGTTTGCAGACTTGGACCAGTTTTGCTCAAAAAGAAGAAGAAGAAGAAGAAGAAGAAGAAGAAGAAGAAGAAGAAAAACAAAAACAAGAACAAGAACAAGAACAACAAGAACAAGAAGAACAAGAACAACAAGAACAAGAAGAACAAGAACAAGAAGAGAACCACGAGAATGAATGGCAAATCAGCATTCCACTCAACTACCCTGTGTAACCCAGTCCCTTTCAGATCTGTATTTAGTCACCACAACAATACAGCCTGCGTCGGCGAAGATTCGTTTTCTTTACAACCCAGTTTTGTCCCATGTCAAGTAAGCGTAAACGTAAGTTTTAACAAATACGGATGATAGTTTGCCATCCACCTGCATGTCAAGCACATTTTAACGCTTTTCACAGGTATAATTCACATAGAGAAGGGTTGGCGAAAGAAAGAGATGGGAGATGGGGCTGCATTACCATGCAAATGGCGGTCCATTGTCGACAGAAAGAAACATAAGGGCGGCTCCATCTCCCCTCCCTTTTCACCACCCTTCCCCTCTCCCTTCCCACCTAGCCTTACCTTTGCTCTCCAGTCTCTGCATAAAGAGAGAAAGAGAGACGAGGTCAACTATAATGATCGACAGCAAACACAAAACGTCAATAAACAATCTAACAGCGCATTCGTAGGGTAGTGCACATTGACACCAGCGATCAAAAAGAGCAAGCCAGTACCACCACCATCCCATCCCTACTCCTTCTCTCCCCTTCTCCTCCCCAGGGGGACAGACATACATGGGAGAGAGACTCAGGGACGGTTTATTTGCCATGCCTCACAGGCAGACGACACAGCGTGTGCATACCCGGACAGGTTTCGCTTCAAAGAACAAATAAGAAAACGAAATACAATTGACGGCAAATCACCACACAACTCAGCGACTCTGTTTAACCTGATTCCTTTCTAATCGGTATACAATCCCGCCAGCAACACCGCCTGCATCGATAAATGTTTGTTTTCATCACCAGCCGATTTCGCCCCATTTCAAGAACACGATTGCAGTTCACAAGTCTGGAAACATTCTTTTCTTTTGAGTCATTTTTCATTTGCATCTAAAGGCTTTTGGATAACGTTGCCGGAGAAATGTAGACTGATCAGCTGTGCTTGCCCATCTCTCACCTTCCTTCCACACCTCCCATTTCCATCCTGTCCCATCCTCTCTCTCTCTCTCTCTCTCTCTCTCTCTCTCTCTCTCTCTCTCTCTCTCTCTCTCTCCTCTCTCTCTCTCTCTCTCTCTCTCTCTCTCTCTCGCTCTCTCTCTCTCCGTCCTTCCTTCTCTCTCTCTCTCTCTCTCCTCTCTCTCTCTCTCTCTCTCTCTCTCTCTCTCTCTCTCTTTCTCTCTCTCTCTCTCTCTTGAGGTTAGATTGACGAAGACTGGTTTTGTTTGCTTGTTTGTTTCTTGTCTTTCTTTGTTTTAGGGTTTCGCCCCCCCCCCCCCCCCCCCCACCTCTCGCCCCTGTGATCGACTT
>CM031603.1:11441876-11454376 GCA_018398815.1 Conus ventricosus | reverse complement strand
CACACATATATATATATATATATATATATATATACTGAAAAATGAAGTAGTGGGGGGAAACAAGTGCAGGTTAACAATTCTTCAGTCGTTATAGTAATGACGTGGCAAAGATTTGAACTTTTAAAAAAAAATTGAAGATGAAGAAAATGGGGGGAATATATTTTAAATATGAGAAGCCCTTCACTAGGTGCCTGAGGGAACCATCGTAATCCACCTCGAAGGCACATTTATTTGTATTGCCTGCCCCTAGGCCTTTCGTCCGCTGGATCGGACTCATCAGGGAGACACGGTTGATTGTGTCTGTGCTCTTGGTGTCAAATAGAGACACACCACAGTCCATAATTCTGTGGTGTTCTCACCACCAAGGGTTCAAAAAAGAATACAACAGCACCCCCCAAAGCAGCCAGCGAAGGGTAGTAAAATGGAACAAAATAAAAGTATGGAGAGGAAAAAAGTTGCTGAAAAACTAAAAGCATTATTCAAACAGTATAAAATGTAGGGAACAATCTTTGAGCCTATGCTTGAGGATCCATACATTATATATATATATATATATATATATATATATATATATTATATATATATATATATATTATATATATATATATATATATATATGGTGGTGGTGGTTTAATTTTACGTCTTTTCATCCGGCAGATGATATTAGAGGGAAAAAAAAGGAGGGAAAAAGGGGGAGGGGAGGACAAAAAAATAAAATAAAATAAACCACTTAAGTCATTTCAACACACATCTGCATACACTTTTGAAAAGGAAATCAGCATATCAGTTAAGGACCCTCATAATAGTCTAGCTACATCAGAACTGGCTAAAGTGGCGGCAAACTCAATTATGCATGGGTCAGACAGAACTTGACTCTCATTTTCATATTTGTCAAGATTGATACCTTTCGCCTTATACATTTTAGTTAAAACTGGACAATCTAATAGAAATTGATGCACAGAGATGAATTTTCCACAGACACACACAACTTCAGGAGAAAATTTGGTCTTCCATGTGTTCAGCCTTAATTTTGTGATAATCTTAGCAAGATGGCGTGAGCAGTAGGCAGTGTGTAGCATTTTTCACAGAAAAAGGTTTTGTAAACGTAGTGTTCCAGGTTGAATAGTATTTCACACTTGGAAGGATGTAATGGCAAATTTTGCACACATTCTGAACAGTTTTGTGCACCACGTTTAGCTAGATTATCTGCTATTTCATTCCCTCTGAGACCACAATGTGAAGGAATCCAACAGAAGTCTACGATTTATACCCTGAGACATAATACAGTGTATCAGGTACTTTATTTCATATAGTAAATCTTTTCTGGCCTTACAATCCCAAGTTTGCAGTGCTTGCAAACAGACTTGGAATCAACACAAAACAGCACACTAAAAAGGATATTGGAGTACTATATACACAAAATAAAGCCATCAGTATAGCGTACAATTCTGCAGTGAATATTGAAAATCCCTTTCCGAGATGAAAATGTTTTCCTATATTCAGACTTGGAATAACGAAACCAGAACCGCTGTCAGCTGTGTCCATAACTGAACCATCAGTATAGATTTTAGGTGATTAGGATATGAATTTTCTAGGTGTTCTTTCACATCGTTCACTAGAATGTTAATATTTTTTTTTTCTTTGAGACCGTTTATACTCATAATCAAAATTTCCACTCAAGTGTTCCCAAGGAGGCATCATTGGAATTGTGGGGAACTCTGGAATCGATGTTAAATCTACATTACACTTAGACACAAGTTCAGCGGTATAATTCATTATTGGCTGAATATATGAAATTTTCCTTGGCTCTACTTGGAAAATCTTTATTCGAATTTACAAAAATATCATCAGTAACTGAATTTGTTTACTGACAAGCTTCAAATCACATTATTTGGCTACTTCTAGACATCTTTGCTCCGATAAAGGTAAGATATTCGCCGCTTTGTAGCTCTTTATATGTATTTGTTTGTACAGGAACTCCTAAACCTAATTTAATAGCTTTACTGTCAATACTTTGTAACCTTTTTAAAAGATACTTTGGCGCTGAAAAGTAAACTTCTTGTCCATACTTTAACTTGGAGCGGACAAGAGCCAAAGACAGATGCAAAAGGGTTTTAGTATTTTGACCCCAAGGTTGGCAATTAACAATTTTAAGAAAATTTAGTCTAGTTTTAGCTTTAGATAACAATTTTTTCTATGTGCATTTTCCAGCTTAGTTTTGGCGTTAAAAGGACTCCCAAAAAATGGACTGATTTCTGATATTGCAACAAAGTGTCATCTATATAATAATATTCAAGGATGGAGTACAGGCGGATTTTCTCCATTTGTTAAACAACATTAAACTGGTTTTTTCACCGGATAATTCTAGCCCTTTTATATATATATATGCCGATAAATGTCCAATTCATATTGATATGACTTCTGCACATGATTAATTGACCTCTTCTTTGTATGTTTTCTTAAACTAGTATGCATCCATATTGCGATATCATCAGCATACTGAACTACATGGATATTTTTGGACAGCGCAGAAGGAAGATGAATCATAAAGGAGAATTGAAAACAAAATTAGGGCAATAATTGATCCTTGGGGAATACCCATATTAATGTACCTGAAGGAAGAATACATCTTACCAATTCTTGTACATATATGTCTGTCCATTAAGAAACTTTTTATGTAAGAATACATGTTGCCTGAAATGCCATAAATATATATATGTGTGTATGTGTGTGTGTGTCTCCATATCTGTCTATATATATATATATATATATATTCAATTATAAACAAAAATTGAATTATAAACAAAGCTTGCTCTTATGTCCTAGATTGAAGAAATAGGGGGAGATAAGCATTCATATCTGCAGTGGTAGATGATTCTGCCTAACTAACAGTATATGCTTGAGTGGGTGAATGGGGAAAAAATATAAAATAAATGCTTCTCAAAATGAGCCTTCAGCAAGCTTATAGTCTCCAAGGGGAGACATCCTCCAATAGGAGGGAAACTCACTAACACATAACTCCTGGTCATATACCGATATTTCGAAACCTGGTTGTTTATCCTCAGTGACCGCGGAAAGTGGTAATTTGACTCCTCTGCCTTTTCAGTTTTAAGAAGAATGCAATCCCAGAAAAGGCTGGTGTGCAATACCGTAGTATGTTTGTTGAGTTTTCAAAAAACCAACCAAAGGTGCCACCTAAGAAGCAAAAGAAAATCATGAAAGAGCAAAACAAGCTACATTTTCTTGTGAAAAGTAGAAAATATAAAAAGATATCCTATTAAGACACAAGTGCTAAGGGCCAGTTCTTGGAATGAATCCGCAAGGGACTAAAATACAACAAACTAATAAATTCCAAGGATAAGTACCGAGCAGCGTTCCAGCAACTTACAGAGCAGCTTGGTGTTGCAATGACTGCAATAAATATTGAATTAAAACAAAGCTTGCTCTTATGTCCTAGATTGAAGAAATAGGGGGAAATAAGCATTCATATCTGCAGTGGCAGATGATTCTGCCTAACAGAGAAATAGGGACGGAGGGAGGGAGGGAGGGAGGGAGGGAGAGTGCAAAATCTGGAAACCCAGTCGCAAAATTGTATTCCAGAAGAAATTGGGGAGTGAAGGGGAGGAGGAAGAGGGCGAGGGAAGCATGGATAAAGGTTTGTATTGTTGTCAGATGTTCACAAAGGTATCAACGTTTACTTCTGTTTTAACCAGATTCCCTGCGGCCCTCACTCTGGCCGGCCATTTCCAAGAGGAAGGCTCTGACAAACTGAAACATTGGTTTCTTCTCATGCCTGCACTTCAATGAAATCCAGCCTTTTTGTTTTGACAGTGTTGTTTGTCACATCTATTATTTCTTTGCATGTTATCATCAATATCTAGAAACGATAACATCATGACTTCGCCGTATGTCTATGAATACATGGAGGAAAGATTTGGTCATGATGATGTTACCTGCCATGTCAGAGCGGATGCCAACAAAGCAGTCACGTCACTTAGCTTTGTTGAAACCAGCAACGTGGCTGCAATGTTGTTTCCAAACATTTTATTTGATTCTTCACATAGTTCAGCGATCTTTTCGCTCGTTTGATCCATTCCTATAACTCGATCATGTTTTGTTGTGAACACTTGTTTGGTTATCCCCCATCAGAAATCCATTATGTCTGTCAACAGGCGTTCAGATTAAAAAGAAGTTAAAAAAAGGGGGGGGGGAATGTGAGCTTGGACAACAGTTAGAGATGGCTTATCCCTTCCTCTGCACTACGAGAGCATCTAAATAACATTTTAATGGCCTTTTGCATGCGTAATTCACACAGAGAGAAGATGGAAAGTGATGGAGGGGAGAATGACTGAATTACCATGCAAAAGGCTCTCCTTCATTGTCAAAGCAAAAAAAAATCACAGCTGCTTCATCCTCTCCTCCTTCAACACCCAGTCCCCCCTTCCCCTTCCAGCTTTAACTTTGGTCTACACTGCCTGTTTAATGAGAAGACAGGTGAGGTCAAATAGAATGATCAACAGCAAACACAAGACGTCAGTAAACAAGCTAAAGGCGCATTCTTAGGGTCGTGCACAGTGACACAAACGATGAAAACGAGCACGCTAACACCACCACCATCCCATCCCCACTCCTACCCCTCCCCTTCTCCTCCCCGGGGGGGGGGGGGGGGGGGGGCAGACATAACAAGGAGAAATTCAGGAGAGGTTTACTTGCTGCGCCTGACAGGCAGACGATGCATTGTTTGCAGACTTGGACCAGTATTGCTCAAGAAAGAAAAGTAAAACTAAACAAGATGCAAAGCATATAAGCGTTCTCCCAGTTTATCTTGAATACGCGTGAGATATTCCATAAAGAGGGAAAACCGTTTTGGGCCGTTAGTAACGGCTATTCTGGTAAATCGGCCATTATATGTGACCCATAATGAACACACCTACAATTCTTCAGAAAGATCGTCGGCCAAGTACTTTCTCTATAACGGTAAAATAAAACATCGGGCATCATCCGTGACCCATAATGAATATACCTACAAATTTTCAGAAAGATCGGTTCAGTAGTTTTGTCTGGAGCGAGTGGAACACATTTTGACCATGGACAGACAGACAGACAGACAGACAGACAGACAGAGACAGCATATCTTCGTCCCCATTGTAAAGTACTCCTGTTCTATAAGAAATGGCAGTACAAAAAAAGAGAGAGAATGGAAGGAAAATCATTATTCTGCCGAATGACTCTGTTTAACCTAATCCCTTTCTAATCGGTATTCAATCACGCCAACAACACTGGCCGCGTCGACAAAGATTTGTTTTCATCACCAGCCGATTTCGCCCCATTTCAAGAACACGATACCAGTTCACAAGTCTGGAAACATTCTTTTCTTTTCAGTCATTTTCCATTTGCATCTAAAGAGTTTTTGATAACGTTGCTGGAGAAATGTATACTGCTCTATGGAACCGTCCCCTCTCATTTTCCTTCTACACCCACTTTTTCCACTTTTCCACTCTACCCCCACCCACAACTCTCTCTCTCTCTCTCTCTCTCTCTCTCTCTCTCTCTCTCTCTCTCTCTCTCTCTCTCTCTCTCTCTCTCTCTCTCTCTCTCTCTCTCTCTCTCTCTCTCTCTCTCTCTCTCCACCCACCTGATGTTAGATTGATGAGGATTGGATTTGTTTACATTCAATTTTTTTTGGGGGGGAGGGGTATGTGTGTGTGTGTGTGTGTGTGTGTGTGTGTGTGTGTGTGTGTGTGTGTGTGTGTGTGTGTGTGTGTGTGTGTGTGTGTGTGTGTGTGTGTGTTTCCTATGATTGACGTGTTGGAGGTGGTAACAATGAAATCAGAACTGGAATCAGTAAATAGTTGCTCTTACCGTGCAGGGACCAAGCAACTCAGAAGTTCTCTCTCTCTCTCTCTCTCCCTCTCTCTCTCTCTCTCTCTCTCTCTCTCTCTCTCTCTCTCTCTCTCTCCTCTCCTCTCTCTCTCTCTCTCTCTCTCTCTCTCTCTCCTCTCCCTCTCTCTCTCTCTCTCTCCTCTCCCTCTCTCTCTCTCTCCTCTCCCTCTCTCTCTCTCTCTCTCTCTCTCTCTCTCTCTCTCTCTCTCCCTCTCTCTCTCTCTCTCTCTCTCTCTCTCTCTCTCTCTCTCCTCTCTCTCTCTCTCTCTCCATTCTTGCCCCTGGCCTAGCCAGAGAATCAATCCACAGGGTAGTGTCAGTGGCGGTCAGGCCACTCTGGGTAATGGAAGAGTAAATGGTGACGTTTCACCCTCCCAGACAAGCGGTCAGAGAGGGAAGGAAGGAATCAAATCGTCAACAATGAGGCGGGTCAGAGTGTTAACCAGTGTCGCCCCAGTCATGTCGATACCTTACTACGTTTCTGACAGGGAGAGGGCAACAGAGTGGGTGATGGAGAAAATTTAGGGAGACAATAGAGAGAGCGATGGAAAGAGAGAGGATGGACAGAGAGAAAGAATGAGAGAGAGAGAGAGAAAGGGGGACGGAGGAAGGAAGGGAGGGAGCGAGGAATAAGAGGAGCTGGGGGGGGGGGGAGAGATAGCAATAGTCCAACACTGAGAGACAGACAAACAGAGAAACAAAAAGACAGGCAGACAGACAGAGAAGAAGAAAAAAATACGAGAAGATTGGGTCTGTGTCCATATACTTACGTGTCTAGATGTCTGTACCCTCAAATGTCTGTGTCTTCATGTCTCTGTGTCCTCATGTCTGTGTCTTCACCTGTCTGTGTCTTCACCTGTTTGTGTCTTCACCTGTTTGTGTCTTCATGGCTGAGTGTTTCAAAGTATGTTTCCTTGCCTTGGCTTAAGGCTGTGTCTGACCAACTGACACAGGCTACAACACCAAGGCTACATCAAAATGTTGTTATGCTCTGCACAGTTATGCGGGGATTGTCTCCAGTCATGACAAGCTCCTAGCATAAACACCATCAGTCTCCAAAATCCCCCACGTGGCGGGGTAATCAAAAACGGTCACACACGTAATGTTCTCATCCCCAGCGGATGCATTTGTACCATAGTGTTCAAGTACTTCGGCTGTTTGGATGATCCCTGGAGTCTTTTAGCCAGGGTACGACAACAACAAAGTGTGTTTCCTCATATCTTTTTCTCCTACGTACCTACATGTGTATATGTACACATCAAAATCGTCGATGTATAATTGAAGTCACTAAATGGTAATGAAGTCGAAAAAAATAATAAATCAAAAGAATAGTCTTTCCAAAGCGCTGGCATGATTTGTCAGACTCTGTTTACCCATCACCGGGTCTTTCATGAACATGCACGACTCTTCGCCTGCATCACACGCCTCCTGCATCTTCTTCCCTTGGTTGGTGCTGCTTTGCATGAACTCAGAACATGTTCCACTGCTTGTTTGCCGTGACAGAACGATCAGATAGCGTCATCGGATTTCTCTCATTTCACCAGGTTGAAACTTCCCCGAAGATGGAGTATGGCTGCCTTAATGGCGGGATAGAAAAGGGTCATACACACAAAACTCCACTGCCTGGCTATACAGGGAGTGTCCGCAGGAGTATCAGCCTGCGTACGCAGAAAGAAAGAAAGAACCAGGTTGAAAATCAATGCAGTTTATTCCAAAGCATACAATAAACACCATATCTCATCCATTTTGTGTCTTACAAATTTCCATCTATCG
Organism: Conus ventricosus; assembly: GCA_018398815.1. NCBI lineage: Eukaryota > Metazoa > Mollusca > Gastropoda > Neogastropoda > Conidae > Conus > Conus ventricosus. The sequence goes on along the minus strand of CM031603.1, from coordinate 11,446,720 downwards.
AAATATTTTTTGTTGTTGTCGTACCCTGGCTAAACGACTCCAGGGATCATCCAAAATAGCTGAAGTACTTAAACACTATGGTACAACTGCATCAACTGGGGATGAGGACATAACGTGTGTGACCCTTTTGGATTACCCATACAAAATTGATAGTGTGCTACCATAAACCATTGTCGATCCTCTTGTAGTTCGGTATATTTGCATCACAGAAGTTTAGATTTGCTTTAAAAAGGGACTGTTATTTGATTATCAACATAGAGACCAAGCTCCAAGCGCGTTAAAATCCGCTCTTTTGTTTACACAACGGGCTGCCTACCAAGGCACAGCCGATTGAGCTAGAGCTGCCTGTTGGCGCTGTATTCAATCATTTCCCGTTTTATTCGGCCAAAAATCAGCCACCCCAGTCATTCTTTCATTTTTCATCCACGAAGAATGCATGCCGTATGTGTAAATATCATTCATAGCAAAGGCCAGACCGGCCATCTCCTCCGAAAGTTGATGATGGGTTTTTATGTGTGTGCAAGATGTATGTAACGCGTGTGTTCATACACGGAATCTCGGTTTACAGACTTATTCGAAGCATCATCACCACTACAAGTGTTCAATTAATCAGTATCTGAAACACCAAGCGCGTTTGAGGCGACTGCAGGCGGAAATCTGAACAAATTTGGAAAGTATTAATAAAGCACCGCCAAAAAACAAAATGTAGACAAACGAATCACAAGACAAAACACGACTCGTTTCGACCTCTTAGGTCTTCTTCAGGCACAATACACAACACTCAGGACAACGAAAATGAACGAGCAATCACTTCTCTTCATCCACTCCGGCGCAGGATAGGCGTTAATATTTTTAGACCTAGTATTCCATTACCCTTCTTAATCTATCGTGTCTCTCGTTCCATACAAACCAACGGTAGAGTATTGGAAGTTAAGTGATAAAACCCATAAGGCGGAATTATTGGCAACAACAAAATTCTGGGCGATGTTACATTTTGCTTTGATCATATTCTAAATAGTATTAGATCATCAGATATTTAATAACGGATAGTGAATGTGTGTGTGTGTGTGTGTGTGTGTGTGTGTGTGTGTGTGTGTGTGTGTGTGTGTGTGTGTGTGTGTGTGTGTGTGTGTGTGTGTGTGTGTGTGTGTGTGTGTGCGCACGCGCACGCGAGCATGCGTTCGTGCCTCTGTGTGTGTGTGTGTGTGTGTGTGTGTGTGTGTGTGTGTGTGTGTGTGTGTGTGTGTGTGTGTGTGTGTCTGTTCGTTCTTTAATTTAATGTCTATCCACTTTACAGTGATCTTAGACAAAAACAAGAGACAAACGAACAGGCATACAAACAAACAAAGACAAAACAGAAAAACACATGTAAAAGGGGCCGGTGTGTGTATGTCGGTGTGTGTGGGGGGGAGGGGGGGGGAGGGGGCATACATGTGTGTGTGTTGTTTTAAAAATGTCATTAAAAGTGTATGGAGTGTGGAGGTAGTGTAGTATACTAAACTTTGCATGCATAGTCTATTTAATTAATTAGATACCAATAAGTGACCATCACTTTAACCCCATGCTAATCTACCGGCATAACGGTAAACTGCTTTAGCCTGGATTCATATCTGAACATTTTTAAAGAAACAAAAGATGTGTCTGTGTGTCTGTGTCTGCGTGTCTTTGTGTTTGCATGTGTGCGTTCGCGCGGTCGCTTACGTGTCTTTTGCGTCGTTATTGCTTTGATTTTGTACTTCACTTGTCGTATGGTTATGTGTTCATTCAAATAGGAAAATGTTTGTTCCCTTAGTAAAACGAAGGCATGCATGTAATCCAGACATCCCTTCCTGTTTCATGTTCACTTTCATTGTTTCTTCGCTTCTCTTTACTTTCTTCTTTGCTCATTCATCTGTCTATCTTCCTAGTGTTCATTTATTATATTTTCAACCGAACTGATGTACTTGTTTGGTTTCTTGCTTGTTCGCTTGTTTTTGTTCATTTGATAACGACTCATTACCGGGGCAGTTGACCAAGTCAAATCCAAGTAAAGTCAGACCAATAAATGACCCGAAATTAGTGACGCTGATTTTTTTCTGATTTTTTTCTTTCTTTCTTTTTTTGTCATATTGTGACACGATCTGTAGGGTCGGATAGCGCATGGACGCGTATTGCTTTCTCTCAAACATAAACGAAACTGAGAACGAGAGACAGAGAGGAGAGAAGGGGGGGGGGGGTATTATACAGAGAGAGAGAAAGAGAGAGAGAGAGAGAGAGAGAGAGAGAGAGAGAGAGTCAGTCAGAAACAGAAAGAGACGTGTTGTAGAGAGAGAGAGAGAGAGAGAGAGAGAGAGAGAGAGAGAGAGAGAGAGAGAGAAAGAGAGAGGAGGGGAAAAATGGGGGGGGGGGGGGGGGTAGAGCGAAAAGAAAAAGAGAGAGAGAGAGCGAGAGCGAGGGCGACAGAAACGCAAAAGACAGACACACAGACAGACAGTCCAAAAAACAGACAGACAGAGACGTGCCGTCGTGTTTGGCAATGCAGATTACACAAAAAGAGCGCCATGAAATGCACCACGTCTTTCTTTTCTTCTCCTCCTCTTCCGCCTTCCCTCCCGACCCCCTCCCTAACCTTTGAGCTCCTACCCGAACTTCTGTTACCAGTCCGTCTCGCCCGCCCCCATAAAGGCAGGTTTGTCCACTGTTGAAATGCTCATTACTGACACGGATTAGACTCCAAAGAAGCCCCAAAGAAAATTTACATCGCGAGTGACTTCCCTTTTGACAAGCGAGTGATCTCCCTTTGTGGCGTTCCCCCTCCCGGCCGCCTTGGCTTGTTGCCATATGTTCGGGCCCGTATTGATGGGAAATATTTTCCCTAACTTCTAAATCCCATTTGAAATGCATGCAATGTACCCCTTGGTCACAAAGAGGGGGTTATTTTGTTGTGGCAGTATCAATAGCAGGCCCGGCGTAAGCTTATCCCAACACTGACTGAACATGAAAGGTAATATTCACTCGTCTCGCCGGGCGACCTCCTACTTCGATGTAGTTTTCGCCCGCCCGTCCGCCCGCCCGCTTGTTTGCTGGCTTTCTTTGGTTTGAGGGTCGGGTTGTAATCTGCGCTTCGATTGTTCCCGCCAGCCGCCGCCCCGACATCAGAGGAGGTTTGAGCGTGTTGCGTGTAAATAGGAACCGCATAGGCGGGCGGCACATACGCCTGCATGCATGCACGCTATGGTGTTCTGTCATGAGCGCGCACGCGCGCGCTCACACACACACACACGCACGCACGCACGCACCACACACACACACACACACACACACACACACACACACAGCGCACTCCCACACAAACACTGCACACACTCAATGTGCCGTCACACTATCATGCATGCGTGCGTGCGCGAGCGAGAACACCCCCCCCCCTCCCAACCACACACACACACACACACACACACATATGCAAATGTACAAACGCGAGCGCACGCGCGCTCTCACAACTTTGTCGCTGAGACAGAAGGCTCTCTCTCTCTCTCTCTCTCTTCTCTCTCCTCTCTCTCTCTCTCTCTCTCTCACCTCCTCCTTTGCCACCTCACCCACCCAACTTGTTTGTGGCAAGAAAAATTTATAGCACTTCACAGACAATATTGTTGACTCCCCCCCCCCCCCCCCCCACACACACACCTCCCCGTCACCACACCTCCCTCCCCTCCCCCCCCCCCCACCTACCCCCCCCCCCCCCCCCATCCCACCTTGTAGAACATATCATACATGACAAATTCTCACTTGCACAGTAGTGTCGCCCCACACAGTCATGCTCGTTAGTATTAGCCCACCTTTGCCCCCTTGGCTAGTCTCTCCCTCCCCTACCCCCTCCCCCTCCCCCCCCCCCCCCCCCCCTCCCTCGCTGCCTCCTGACCCTATCGACCAATGACGGATTAGGCAATGGTGTGATGTTATGGAGAGGTGGGTGGTGGGGGGGGGGGGGAGGCAGGCAAGGAACTCCCCGCCGCCTCCCGTGATCGGATTCCAGTGGCAGTGTCTCCTTGCTTGCTGCTGTTGCTGCTTGTTGAACAGAGGCTGCGATTGTTCCGGCGGCTTGCCGACTCTCTCTTTGAAGCTGCCCCCCCCCCCCCCCCCCCCCCCCCCCCCGACGGGGTCTGCGCCTTTTATCAACATACAGGTACAATGTAATAGGCCGCTGCCTGATCTCTCTGCGAACGTGTTTGACAAATTGGTCGCAGAAGAGAGAGAGAGAGAGAGAGAGAGAAGAGCGGACGGGGTGCGGGTGGGGGTGAGGGTGGGGTGGGGAGGTAGAGGGAGGGCAGAGAGTGGGGAGTGAGTGAGGTGGAAGTGGGAGGTGGGGGTGGATATGACGAAGGGGTGGGTGGGTGAGTGGGGTGTGGGGGTGGGGGGTGGGGAGCTAATGAATGATCTATTGTTAGTTGTTGAATGGAATAATGACCAGTTTGGGCAGCCATCTGGAGGTGAGGAATGTGTCATTGATTGTGAAGATGCTTCGCGCGAAGGGGGGGGGGGGGGGGGGGTCTTCTTCTTCTTTTCCTTCTTCTTCTTCTTCTTTATTGGCTTGCTATTCATGTCTATATTTATTTTTAGTAAGCCTTTGAGTTTAGATTAAAGTAGTTCTGCGAGAGGGTGGGTGGGGAAAAGAGAGAGACAGAGACAGAGAGAAATACAGAGAGAAAGAGAGAGAGAGAGAGAGAGAGAGAGAGAGAGAGAGAGAGAGAGAGAGAGAGAGAGAGAGAAATGCTGATGCTGCTGCTGATGATGATAATACTGGCGGCAATTTTAGTTCCAAAGACCCCTAGCATTTTTTTTCATCCGGCCCTTGCACTTTAAAGGGG
>CM031603.1:11396876-11436876 GCA_018398815.1 Conus ventricosus | reverse complement strand
GAGAGAGAGAGAGAGAGAGAGAGAGAGAGGAGAGAGAGAGAGAGAGAGAGAGGAGAGAGAGAGAGAGGAAGACAGACAGACAGACAGACAGACAGAGATAGTATCAAAGAGAGACAGACGAGTGAGAGAGAGAGAGAGACAGACAGACAGAGAGAGAGACAGACAGACAGACAGACAGAGAGAGTGACAGTGATATACAGAACAGTGAAGAGAATCGCAAAGGGACGACAGACATCCGTCAACAGATACCGCAAGAAAACTCCTCCTGACCTGGCAAGGCATCGGTATCAGCAACATCCACCTCTGGGGCGGAAGACTCACCAGCTACCGATGAATCCAAGACAAGAAGATGGGCGTGGATCGGACACACTCTAAGGAAACCCGTACGTGTGGAACATCACCAGACGAGGATTCAGGTGGAACCTTTGAGGCAAGCGGATGTCAGGCTGAACAAGACATCAGGACCTTGAAGCAGACCTCAACCCGTTGGGACACAACCTTGGAGGAGCTGGACAGGATGGTCCAGGACGGAGGATCTGCTTTTCTGCCACTCCCTTTGACTCTTTACTTTATCTGTCTGTCTGTCTGTCTGTCTATCTTATCTATCTATCTATCTATCTATCTATCTATCTATCTATCTATCTATCATCTATCTATCTATCTGCCTGTCTATCTATCTATCTATCTATCTATAAGTCGATCGATCTGTGTGTGAAAATGTGTATATGTGTGTGTGTGTGTGTGTGTGTGTGTGTGTGTGTGTGTGTGTTGTGTGTGTGTGTGTGTGTGTGGTGTGTGTATGTGTGTGTGTGTATGTGTGTGTGTGTGTGTGTGTGTGTGTGTGTGTGTGTGTGTGTTGTGTGTGTGTGTGTGCGAGTGTGCGTGTGCGTGTGCGTGTGTGCGTGTGCGTGTGTGTGTGTGTGTGTGTGTGCGCGCGCGCACGCGCGCGCGCGCGCGCGTGTGTGTGTGTGTGTGTGTGTGTGTGTGTGTGTGTGTGTGTGTGTGTATGTGTGTGTGTGTAGAAATAACACATGAACATATTACTAAAACAAATTCATGATTACTTAATTTTATAGAACATTTTTTTAATTTTCACTCCATCAATCGTAACGATACTTATACACAGAAAAATGTATTTTGCAGTTTTTTTGTTAATGGATGTAAAATCATTACTCATATTTCTTTATCGTTTTCACTGTTACGTTGCAGTAACAGTCTTTTTTTTTAACTATGTACTTCTTTTTGTTGTGTTTATTGTTTTGTTATTTTTGTAGTTAAACAATATGTGGACACGAAAAAAGCAACAAAGTCTGACACCAGTCTCTCCGTTATGACTAGGTGCAAACATTTTCATTTCTGGAAGTTCCTCAAAGCGCACTTGTCACACCAGGGTTCCCATGCACACAGAGACAATCATGAGCTCTGCACGTGACAACTATTATGACTCCTTTCTTTCAATATAACAGACCAGAATACAATTGAAGATTTCTCCCCCTGTAGTTTTTTTTTCTCTTCTTTTTATTATTCGCACCTCACTTCTTTTGGCGCGAGGGAAGTTGAATATTTCCTGTCCTTCTCGTTCTTGTTTTCCAATATGTGATTCAACAGACGTCTCTTTTATTCAATGTGTTAATTCTGTTCTCGCAGAAAATGTATCTAGGTCACACTGACCTCATTCATTCGCCCATTTCGCAAACTTCTTTCACACACACACACACACACACACACACACACACACACACACAACCACACACACACACACTAATATCACTCAAAGTGAACAGACGTTAAACAGAAGAACGAACGAAGAACGAACGAACACACACACACACACACACACACACACACACACACACACACACACACACACACATACGCGCGCTCGCGCGCGCGCGCGCGCGCCCATGCACACGCACACACAGACACTCACACACACACACACACACAACACACACACACACACACACACACACACACACACAGAGTATCAAGAGAGAGACCGACGAGAGAGAGGGGGAGACAGAGAGAAACAGAGAGAGAGAGAGTGTGTGTGTGTGTGTGTGTGCGCGTGTGTGACAGTGATACAGAAAGACAGAGAAAGGGAGGGAGGAGGGAGGGAGGGAGGGAGGAGAGAAAGATATAGACAGACAGACAGCCAGACAGCCAGACAGAGACTGAGTTGAAGAAAAGCAAACAAACATTCAAACAGAGACAGACAGATTTGCTTTGCTTTATCGCTTCTCGCCCACTGCCTCCAAACAGAGGCTTTCAACCGCAACAAATAACACACAGAAAACCTCCACGACCGATCCTAGCAGAGGCTTCTCCCCCCCCTCCCCCCCCCCCCCCCCCCCCCCCCCCCCCCCCCCCCCCCCCCCCCCCCCCCCCCCCCCCCCCCCCCCCATTCCCACCTCCCTCTAATTCAGCCTCCGGCATCCGTCCGTCTAGCATCGACCAACGAATGAAACAGCAAATTGACCATAGCGAGTCGACACACACACAACTTGCCAGCCGAAGCGGCATTATTAGCCGGGCAACTCATATCACAAACAAACAGTCAGTCGCTGGAACTAAGCCGATCCTTCCGCTAGCGCACTAATCCAAATACAATATTTTCTCTTCGCTGTTCCTGCTGCTGTTGCTGCTGCCACACGTTTTGCAGACGCATCGGAAATCATTTCCTTGCGGGAGAGGGAGTCGCGCGGTCTTGTACTGGATAGAGCGGACCACAAACAGGTTCGGTTCAATAGGAACCAGCGGTTAGGACTGGTTGGTTAGAGGAGTCGGGATGCCTAAAGACAAAAGCTGTCGAACAATGCGATTGGTGCGATGACCTTTCGTTCATCAACCACGTGGACGGGGGAAGCCGGAACCGGAAGCGGATGTGGCCCTTTTTGCCCACTTCCGCCCTTCCTCCCAGCGCCGTTTCACTCTTGTCATATGATAGCGGCATCGTTTTCCTGTTTCTTTTCGTTTTCGTTTTTTTTTTCCCTTTTCCGGACACATTAGCTTACTTGATTACAAATTGTTTGGCAGGAGGAGGAAGGGTGAGGGATGGGAGTGGGGTGGGGGTGGATGGTGTGGAGGCTGTGGTTATTGTTCGTGTCCATTTTTTTTATATGCTTTAATCCGGAAACAGTGGCGCAAATCAGTCTGAAAAATTGAATGTCTCGTCTGTGTTTCATCCTAATAGTTTTATGCTATTGTGGACTCGCTGCCGCTTGCACTAATTAGAAGTGGTGGCAATAGGAGTAGTAGCAGTAGTGGTATTAGTAGTAGTAGCAGCAGTAGTAGTGGCAACAGTAGTAGTAGCAGTAGTAGTGGTAGTTGTGGTGGTTGTAGTAGTAGAATTAGTGGTGGTAGCGGTAGTAGTAGCGGTGGTGGTGGTAGTGGTGGTGGTGGTGGTGGCAGAATTAGTAGAAGTAGAAAAAGCAGCAGCAGCAGCAGCAGTAGTAGACGTTGTTGTTGTTGTTCTTGTTTTTTACAGAGTAACGTTTGTTTAAAACTGAATAGAAAACAGATCAGTGAATTTTTCATGTTTACAAAACAACAAAGAAGTACATTCAGGTTTTCTTTTTTGTTCTTTAATGTGCTGAACGTGAATCTGTGTTTCCATTCTTTTCATATCCCACCACGACTGATCTTCCTGCGTGTCTCGTTTTGTTCTAAAGTCTGATATCCCATAGGGAGATGAGGCCATAAATGCGTCAATGTCATCCTCACGCATCTCTGCTGCAGTGGCGGTTGTGATACTTCGGTGGTATTCTGTCTCCTGCTTTGCAGACATGCCTTCCCAGGCCTACCTGCTACACTGTTAACGTAAACGGATTCTGCTGTCGCTAACAGGCCTGGTATTGATTTTAAAGGGAACTTCCTTATCTGTATTTAGCCTCGTGAATAAAGCGAATGTCAACTCTTTCTTACTTATGCCTACTTCTCCTCCTCCAGATAAGATGCTGATGAAAGATCTTTTGGGGTCCTTGCCTTGGGCTTTTCTTTCTAGATGACTGCAGAAGCTGCCTTTTGATGCCTTGTCGGTAGCCAATCCAGCTTGTTCGTTGTGTGTGTGTGTGTGTGTGTGTGTGTGTGTGTGTGTGTGTGTGTGTGTGTGTGTGTGTGTTCGTGTGTGTGTGTGTGTGTATGTATGTATGTATGTGTGTGCGTGTGTGTGTGTGTGTGTGTGTGTGTGTGTGTGTGTGTGTGTGTGTGTGTGTGTGTGTGTGTGCTTGCATGAGAAAGGAAGCGCGCGCACGTATGTGTATGTGTGTGTGTTGACACTTAAAAGTTTACATAAATTAGTCCATGGTGCCTGGAGTTGACAAATCCGTGCATACAAATTTAAGTGTGTTTTATGCTTAATTGAACTTAATGATGTATACAAGGTTATTTTGCGTGCATATGATTGTACGGATGTGAGTGAACTGTATGATCAAAATGTTAGTGAGTTCAACTTGACTTTTATCTGTACCACCACACCAAGCATCACTTTTAACAAAAGACAAATAAATATGATGTCTGAGAGGTTAGTTTGCGTGCATGTGATTGTATTGAAGCGAGTCAGTTGAATTATCAAAGTGTAAGTTAAACTTGCATTTATCTGCACCACCATACAAAGCATTTCTCTAAACGAAAGACAAGAAAAAAATATGATTCCTTATTTCATTTGTTTTGGGGTCTTCTGGGTGGCGCTTCAAAGAGAGGAGGTGCCACACTAGCTTAGTGAGTATAAGTGTTTCACAGCACACCTTCTATTAGCGACGAGCGGGGTTAGGAAAAGGCGAGACCTCGCTAGAATGCCTTGAGGCTCTCTCGTATGCCAGGGAAAATGACCGATCGTCGTAGGGCCCTGTGACTGGTGCATAAATGTAGTAACGTGCTCGGGTTGGTACATAAAACGACCCAAACGCAAACCCTTCAACAACAAGTTCTTGACGAAGTAGTCACGTTGTTAATTCGAATGTTTGTCTCGCCGCCAGTGTCTACACTTTGTCTGTTTTCACATCTCTAGCAGCGAGGATACCGCTTATCACCTGACAAGTTCTTGCGTGTATGAAACTCATTGCTTCTAGTCAATGCTCTTTAGGTGCTGTTTGCCACAGGCTTGGTAAGTTCAAGGCCAATGCATCCTCCCCAATCTGAACACTTCCTCTTTCACCAGCGATGGGTTGGGTTCTCTGCGAAAAGTCTTTGCTGCTGATTATTGTCAGGCCATCAGATCTGGAGGATGAATCCTAGACAGGGGTTGACGAAAGGCTGCACTTTCATCTTTGTGGGTTTCTGTCTTCTCTGCGCCTCTGCTACATGAAAGAGGGTCGGCTTGTTGTTGATGTTGAACAGCCCGACTTTGGTCTGCACGTACAGCTCCGAAATGATCCAGGTGGTTTTTGTTTATGCTGCAAGAATGCTGTTTAACACTGGTCATTACATGCTAAATATCAACCATTCAATCAGCCACGTTCAGTCCGGTATCTGTTGCTGTCTGTACCCAGCCCATCCTTTCTCTCTCTCACTCTCTCTCTCTCTCTCTCTCTGTCTCTCTCTCCAGGACTATACTTACTCCCCTGTACGCGATCCCGCCATAAAGAACGCAGTTGTGTACGGATCAGTGGCTTTTTCCAAAACACCAGCGGGCGATTACACATCAATTATTCACCACCGCCGCACGAGCGCACGTGAAAATCTCGTGCGGAAGACACCCTCACGAGGCCCGCCGAGGTGCGGGTTATATGTTTGATGAAGTGGAGGACGTGTGTCTCCCTCACCCAGTGCAGGGGGTCCTCTTCTGTTTGTTTGCGCTTTGTTTTCCTCGGTCCGTTGGATTGTTTGCTGCTGCATTTGGGGGATTGGTTGGTTGGTTACCGGCCGGTGCCCTGGGAAACTCTCTCTTGTCTCTCAGTGTCTTTCTGTTTCTCTGTCTGTTTGTCTGTCTGTTTGTCTGTCTGTCTGTCTGTCTGTCTGTCTGTCTGTCTCTCTCTCTCTCTCTCTTCTCTCTCTCTCTCTCTCTCTCTCTCTCTCTCTCTCTCTCAATCAATCAATAAATCAATCAATCAATGTTGTTTCCAAAGTGTTAGAGGTTTTGCTCACTTGAACGTTGACATCCTGTGTGTTTGTGTTCTTATCTTGCTGTAGCTTATCTGTTGCACTTGTTTGTTTCTTTTTCTTATTTGTTTCGTTTGTATTCACAGTTCTTAAATACCGTGACGTGTCTATCATTAGAGCACGTGTTTTAGACTGACATGTCCAACGCTGCCATTAAAACTAACAACTGTTGATCTTCTGTCTGGATCTTCACTGACCGTACGAAAGAAAATGACCAGATTCTCAAAATTTGGGTCAAAGCAACTCTGATGATCAACCTTTCAATAAATGTTAAAAATCATTTAAAGAACTCCGCCGCATAACATAGACAGACGAATCACAAGACAAAACATGGCGTGTTTCATCCTCTTTAGGCCTTCTTCAGGCAAGATAAACGACATCACGACAAAGCATACAATAGCGCAAGGTTTGTTTCTTTACATCAAATTTCTATTTTAAAAATAGCCGACGCTGACGAAGATAAGTGATTGCTCGTTCATTTTTTGTTGTCCGGAGTGTTGTGTATCTTATCTGAAGAAGACCTAAGTGGTCGAAACGCGTCGTGTTTAGTATTGTAATTCGTTTGTCTACGTTATTCGACGGAGTCCTGAAAATATTGTTCAAACTTGTTGAGATTTCTGCTTGCAGTCGCCTCATTTTGTGCAACAACATGTAATGTTTCTGTGACTATGTCGTAGTTTTACAGTGCCAGAGAGTCCAAAATCAGATGATGGAAACGGCATCAAGATGCAGAGCAGTTCCTCCCCGGAAGGGGGGAGGGAGGGGGGCGATTGGGAGGGGAGAATTTCTTTTTAGAAGACTGCAGCGACAAAGGAATAAACGAACAGGGTTGGTGGAGGGAGGAGGCGAGAGGTGTTGGCAACAGGTTGGTGGAGGGAGGAGGCGAGAGGTGTTGGCAACAGGTTGGTGGAGGGAGGAGGCGAGAGGTGTTGGCAACAGGTTGGTGGAGGGAGGAGGCGAGAGGTGTTGGCAACAGGTTGGTGGAGGGAGGAGGCGAGAGGTGTTGGCAACAGAATTTATGTTGATCTAGCCAACGAAGTCCATCTGCCCCACTAATGCTTGAGTAGGGAGGGAGGGAGAGGGGGGGGGGGGGTATCTAACATTGTCATTTTGTCAATTCATTTCCCAGAATGCACTTTCAGGTCACCACCCTCCCTCTCCTCCACCACGCCACCCTCCACCCCTCCCTACCCACACTCCACCATCCTCCCCGCCCCCTCTCCACCCTCCAAACCTGCCATCCCTGTCCGACCCTCTCACTCGATTCGCGCCTAACATGCAAACTGGTAAGGGGAGGGATGGGGGTGAGGGGGGGGGGGGGGGGGTACTGAGAAGCATCGTTGATTATTACACTGCAGATCAAAGTCATGATGTTTCTTTGATTCAAAGATTTTTTTTCTGTTTAGGCAATTAATTTGCGAATTCATGAGGTGGTGCAAACGATTAAGTTGTGAAATGGAGTAGGAAACTGCGCTTTGGGTTAGTGACTACTATGTTTATTTGCAAACACTATACTTTCTACATACTCTTTACGATACAACGACGACTACTTCTGCTGCTGTTGCGCACTGCTAATTTTTCACTCTGTAACACTCTTATATACTCCACCACCCCCACTACTATACTACTATTTTGATATTTAGGGCGCTTATCTTACAAAAGCCCTAAGGCTTAAACAAAACAAACGTTAAAAGGAAACTAAATGAAGCCAATAAAAAGATAAATATTTCAATAATTTCCCTGCACTACAAAAAGATGCATATTGACACACCAACCCACAAACATACTATATATATGCTGCTGGCTTGCTGCTGCTACTACTACCACTATGCTATCTACTACAAATTTGCTACTATAATAAAACAATGATATGATAAAATAAAACTTGATGATAACTTAATGATCAAACAGAAAACATTTGGGGTATGTTGCCCCCCATAAGGAAACCTAACACAGAGAAACTTTATTCAGACTGGCACAGCCTTTAACTTGAATAAGTCAGACAATACATAGAATGACAACTTAAGTGGGGGAAGGAACAGCGCAGGCCACGTAACTGAACGTCTGGCAAAGATTGGACTTGAGGGAGGGGAGGGGATTGATGATGGAGAAATGGGAACTGAAATGTAAAAAAAAAAAAAAGTTACAGATATGAAAACTCTCTCTACTGCATAAGGGAACATCGCAATCCCTTTTGAAGGCAGATATATTTGTATGCCAGCCCGAGGCCTTTGCCGCTGGACGACTCATCAGGGGACACGGCTGGTTGTAGTCTGCGCTCCGGCGTCAAATAGGACACACACGTCCATATACTGTGGTTTCTCTCACCATGGGTGCACAAAAATCCATAGCTACCTACTCTAAAGAGCAGCCAAGCCAGAGTAGTAATGCAACCAAACGAAGTGAGGGGAGGAAAAAAAAGTGCTGTAAAATAAGACTTATGCAATATATAAAATGTAGGGGACAGTCTTTGAGCTACCCTGAGGATCCACCCAAAGATGCAAGGGGATCAAAAGCAACACACTACGGACAGAACAAATACAAATAGCCTCAATTAATCAAAGCAAAATCGAAAATGAAATGAGGTGGGAAACAGTAAGATTAAACAGTAAACAAGTGGGGTATGTTTGCTCCCATAAGGAAACCTAACAAGAGTAACTTTTATTCAAGACTGGCACAGCCTTTTTAAACTTGAATAAAGTCAGACAAATACATAGACGAACAATCTAATAGTGGGGAAAAAAACAAGCGCAGGCCAACAACTGAACTGTCTGGCAAAGATTTGGACTTGAGGGGAGGGTAGGGAGTTTGAAGATGGAGAAACTGGAAAATGAAATGTAAAAAAAAAAAAAAAAGTTACAGATATGAAAATTTCTCTAGCTATAGGGAACCATCGCAATCCCTTTAAGCGATATATTTGTATTGCCTGCTCCGAGGCCTTTCGCCCGCTGGATCGGACTCATCAGGGAGACCGGCTGGTGTGTCGCGCCCGGCGTCAAATAGAGCACACCACAGCCATAATACTGTGGTGTTCTCACCACCATGGGTGCAAAAAGAATCCAATAGCACCCCCAGAGCAGCCAGCGAAGAGTAGTAAATGCAACCAAACGAAGTGTGGGGAGGAAAAAAAAGTTGCTGTAAAACTAAAAGACATTATGCAAATAATATAAAATGTAGGGGACAGTCTTTGAGCCTACGCCTGAGGATCCACCCAAAGATGCAAGGGAGATCAAAAGACAAACACACAGACGGACAGAAACAAATACAAATAGCCTCAATTTAATCAAAGCAAAATCGGAAATGAAATGAGGTAGGGAACAGTAAACGATAAACAGTAAACAAGTGGGGTATGTTTGCTCCATAAGGAAACCTAACACAGAGTAACTTTTATTCAAGACTGGCACAGCCTTTTAAACTTGAATAAAGTCAGACAAATACATAGACGAACAATCTAATAGTGGGGGAAAAAACAAGCGCAGGCCAAACAACTGAACTGTCTGGCAAAGATTTGGACTTGAGGGGAGGGGTAGGGGAGTTTGAAGATGGAGAAACTGGGAAAATGAAATGTAAAAAAAAAAAAAAAAGTTACAGATATGAAAACTCTTCTCTAGCTGCATAAGGGAACCATCGCAATCCCTTTTGAAGGCAGATATATTTGTATTGCCTGCTCCGAGGCCTTTCGCCCGCTGGATCGGGACTCATCAGGGAGACACGGCTGGTTGTGTCTGCGCTCCCGGCGTCAAATAGAGACACACCACAGTCCATAATACTGTGGTGTTCTCACCACCATGGGTGCAAAAAAGAATCCAATAGCACCCCCAGAGCAGCCAGCGAAGAGTAGTAAATGCAACCAAACGAAAGTGTGGGAGGAAAAAAAAGTTGCTGTAAAACTAAAGACATTATGCAAATAATATAAAATGTAGGGGACAGTCTTTGAGCCTACGCCTGAGGATCCACCCAAAGATGCAAGGGAGATCAAAAGACAAACACACAGACGGACAGAAACAAATACAAATAACCTCAATTTAATCAAAGCAAATCGGAAATGAAATGAGGTAGGGAACAGTAAACGATAAACAGTAAACAAGTGGGGTATGTTTGCTCCCATAAGGAAACCTAACACAGAGTAACTTTTATTCAAGACTGGCACAGCCTTTTAAAATTGAATAAAGTCAGACAAATACATAGACGAACAATCTAATAGTGGGGGGAAAAACAAGCGCAGGCCAACAACTGAACTGTCTGGCAAAGATTTGGACTTGAGGGGAGGGGAGGGGAGTTTGAAGATGGAGAAACTGGGTTAATAAAATGTAAAAAAAAAAAAAATGTTACAGATATGAAAACTCTTCTCTAGCTGCATAAGGGAACCATCGCAATCCCTTTTGAAGGCAGATATATTTGTATTGCCTGCTCCGAGGCCTTTCGCCCGCTGGATCGGGACTCATCAGGGAGACACGGCTTGTTGTGTCTGCGCTCCCGGCGTCAAATAGAGACACACCACAGTCCATAATACTGTGGTGTTCTCACCACCATGGGTGCAAAAAAGAATCCAATAGCACCCCCAGAGCAGCCAGCGAAGAGTAGTAAATGCAACCAAACGAAAGTGTGGGGAGGAAAAAAAAGTTGCTGTAAAACTAAAGACATTATGCAAATAATATAAAATGTAGGGGACAGTCTTTGAGCCTACGCCTGAGGATCCACCCAAAGATGCAAGGGAGATCAAAAGACAAACACACAGACGGACAGAAACAAATACAAATAACCTCAATTTAATCAAAGCAAAATCGAAATGAAATGAGGTAGGGAACAGTAAACGATAAACAGTAAACAAGTGGGGTATGTTTGCTCCCATAAGGAAACCTAACACAGAGTAACTTTTATTCAAGACTGGCACAGCCTTTTAAACTTGAATAAAGTCAGACAAATACATAGACGAACAATCTAATAGTGCGGGAAAAAACAAGCGCAGGCCAACAACTGAACTGTCTGGCAAAGATTTGGACTTGAGGGGAGGGGAGGGGAGTTTGAAGATGGAGAAACTGGGAAAATGAAATGTAAAAAAAAAAAAAAAAGTTACAGATATAAAAACTCTTCTCTAGCTGCATAAGGGAACCATCGCAATCCCTTTTGAAGGCAGATATATTTGTATTGCCTGCTCCGAGGCCTTTCGCCCGCTGGATCGGGACTCATCAGGGAGACACGGCTGGTTGGGGTCTGCGCTCCCGGCGTCAAATAGAGACACACCACAGTCCATAATACTGTGGTGTTCTCACCACCATGGGTCCAATCTTTGCCAGACAGTTCAGTTGTTGGCCTGCGCTTTTATTTTATTGACCAGCACTCCTTGTTCGTTCACACAAACCTGTCTCCACCAACCTACATACACACTGATACACACAGCATAAACACACACTAAAGAAAATGCCAGTGTTTTGCATATGGGGAGAGTGCTTTTTTCTTATGAGTGAAGTAGAACTAGGCTGTTTTTTCCATTTTTTCCTTAATATTGTGGATGAAAAACACAGCTACAATTAGGATTCTTAGATTCAGATAACGATAGTTTACAGTTTCTAGTGCATGGTTGGGGAGGGATGATTCCACAGCCACTGCATGTAGTCCCACCGTGTACCCAGGGGCAGTACGGGACACACCCACGGGATGATTCCACAGCCACTGCTGTAGTCCCACCGTGTACCCAGGGGCAGTACGGGACACCACCCACGGGATGATTCCACAGCCACTGCATGTAGTCCCCCCGTATACCCCAGGGGCAGTACGGGACACACCCACGGGATGATTCCACAGCCACTGCATGTAGTCCCACCGTATACCCAGGGGCAGTACGGGACACACCCACGGGATGATTCCACAGCCACTGCATGTAGTCCCACCGTGTACCCAGGGGCAGTACGGGACACACCCACGGGATGATTCCACAGCCACTGCATGTAGTCCCACCGTGTACCCAGGGGCAGTACGGGACACACCCACGCCGAGTTGAAGCCCTTGAGGGTGCAGGAGATTGAGGGTTTTGCCATTCAGAAATAAAAGGCTTCCAGACTCACAAATGCCACTGGTCAAGATTTTGTAGGTCTATGTAAACGTGTTGCACAGACCAGTAATTGTCTGCTTGAGCACGGTTTGTTTCATTTTTTTTTTGGTTGAATAATGATTAATACAGATTCTGTGTATATTGTCTGCTTGAGCACGGTTTATTTAATTTTTTTTAAAAGGTTAAATCATAATTAATACGGATTCTGTATATCTTCCTTTATAACCGTCCCACAACACTTCTTTCTTAAGCAAATATTCTGTGGTGATTATTTCACCGCTGCTTCTGATGAGAATGACAATGACGATGCCGGAAGTGGTCGCTATGGGAACGTCGTTTCGGGTATGAAAGGACAGGTGGACATTAGTGGATGCAGTTTCAGATTAAGTGTAGCCCAACCGACCACGCAGACCCCTATCTGGCTGTCTACAGACAGGAAAAGAAAGTCCCCTGACGAAAACCATAACAAACAACACACACAACAGACACACACAGCTCTCTGACACAGTTTCTAGCTTAATAGATGAATTAAAGGACACCATTTTGGCAGCCAGAAGTAGGCCGTAACTAAAGTGCAAGCATTTTCTCTTATTTGTCACCTCCAGATTACATCTGTATAGAGCCTTGAGGCAACGAATGCAAGGCTGTGGTTTTGAATAGACGAATTCTTAAGAACATAACGGTGCCATAAAGATGCGTTAGGAGGGATATTGGCAGAAAGGCAGTGAAACTCGTGTTCATTCAGAACAGTGTGTACAGCCGCAGCATCACAACAGAAAAGCTGGCACGTCACAAATTGTAACAAATAAAACTGCATCCAGGCAATAAAAATTCAAGACACTCGTGAAGAAAATTCCACCCCGAAGCCATCACCTTCCAAACTCTCTCTCTTTCCCCTCTCTCTCTCTCTCTCTCTCATCTTCTCCTCTCTCTCCTCTCTCTCTCTCTCTCTCTCTCCCGTGTGTGTGTGACAACCTCCTGGAGCTTCCCAAATTCACCTTGCCCCCTCCCTTCCGCCACCTCCCTCCACACCCTCCACATCCTTTTCAAAACCGCTCAATCACCTTCGCGTCATCAACATTCAACTCGTCTGTCCATTTCAACGCGGGCAGCAGCAGACTACATCTGGGCTTAAAGGCCGACATAATTGCTTCATTTTACCAGTAGGGGGGGGTTCCAGGCACGGCGAAGAGAAAGGCAGTGAACTAGATCCAAAGCAATCACCATTAAGATAAACCAAGCTTTGCCTCCGATCCGACAGGATGAGTCGCCTGCCGATCCTTTTCGGGGCTAATGAAGAGTTAGCATGCAAAGACGGCAGCTTTGTAAACAGATCCGGCTGGATCTGATGACTAAAACCTATACGGAGGCGAGAGTGTCACGGAATAACTGGAACATAGACAAGGGTCTTTGCCAAGCTGGAAGACTCGTCAGGTTCTCCTGAGGTGGATGGAAAGGTTTTACGGCCTCTTGAAGCACTGCTCGTGCAGTGTGTATGTGAGTGTGTGTTGGGGACGGGAGGAGGCGAGGGGGGGGGGGGGGGGGGCGGGGGGGGGGGGGGGGGTAGGGCGGAGTGGGAGGGAGGGGAGAGGGGTGCAAATGGGATTCTTTATCTCTTTTTTTTTAAACAGCGAAACTGTATTGTTTCCACGACTTGGAAGTAAGACTTTGTGGAGGGAACTACTTTGAGGAGTTTGTTCGTTTGTGTGTTTGTGTGTTTGTTTGTTGTTTGTTTGTTTGTTTGTTTGTTACTGTTTTAATAAAAGGAAAAGGAAAATTACTGAGGCGTCAAACGAAGGAACAAACAATTACAAAACAGACACGCGGCGCTTTCGACCAATTGGGTCTTCTTCAGGCGGGACAAACGACATTTAGAACAAGGGAAACAGGGAGTGAACAAATAGTCACTATTCTCTTAGATGTAGGTGCATTGTAGCGTTGGTGAAAAAAGGAAAGCTAAGGAACGGAACTGAGAAAAAAGAGGGAAGAGGTTTGAGTGGAAATTAACATGATAAGAATAATTCTAAACATGGAAAAAAAATAATGGTATCATAATCATGTAATAATGATAACGGCGGCGACTATGACGACAACGATGATGATGATGATGATGATGATGATGATGATGATGATGATGATGATGATGATGATGATGGTTATGATAATGGTAATGATGATGATAGAAAAAATAATGATATATTAAATGAGAAAGAAATTAAGATAAGATCTAAGAAATCTATGAATATTCATAACAAATACTATCAAAAATAATGTGAACAATAATGATGGTAATAAAAGATAGAATCTTTGCGTTCTATTTTCACATCTTCCTAGAGATATCACTCTCACACTGTTCTTTGCGGCTCCCCTGCATACAACCACACCCAGAGAGTCTACTGCCGTCCCAGCATCGGAGGTCTACAGGAACAATCAATATCAGGTCGTCGTGGAGCCACCCTCCGTATGAGACCCTGCACGGCAGCTGAGTCAGTTTGGTGGTGTTCAGTGCTGCCTGACTGGACAGTACGTACGCCGGACACCACCCGGCAAGTTCCCCGACTGACGACAGTAATAGCTTAGTTTTGGTGCCCGTTATGAAATAATTTCAGGTTCTGAGGGTTACAATTAGTTCCCTGTGAAGTCTCTACCCCTAAAACTTCACTAAAATATTGTTTGCAGCTTCATAGAAACAAGTGCACGAATCTGGATGATACACATCTGTTAAGACACGGAGACGACTCATTTGCATATGTCCGTCAGACTAGGGTGTATATTTGCTGTTAAGAACGCTGCGCAATATCTGCTTGCTTGCTAGTTAACGCCCCGCTTTGTGAGAGTCCTTGGTCCTTGGTATGTTCACTTAATGTTTACTGTATCCTAAGCAAGTTTAAAGGACTATACGCCAGAGGTTTCTCCTTTCACACTCCTGTCTTTCGACACTGTCTTCATTGTGATTATCAGCCCTTCTGATCTGTAGTAAGAAAAGTAGACTTCGACGTAAAACAGGAGAATACTGTTCACACCACCTTTGTCATATTCCAACCAAACAGGGTTTTTTTTTCTCCCGATGAAACACGAAATGTAATCCGCCCCCGGTAATGATTATCTACTAAGGCCTCTAGTCTGCTTTAATTTCATTTTTCTTTCTTAGTCACAATCGGATGTTGCACGCGAAAAACAACAAGCCTGACAAGCTCTCCAATAAGCGAAACAGCTGCATCTGGCTCCTATGTTCACGCATGTTTCGTTCTCATTGCAGATCATATATAGATCTCATGACTTGGAATTTCTAGGAGAGGATTAAGAATGCAGCAGTCGAATGATCAATACGTGAAATCCATAGTGTGGAATTGGAGTTTTAAGCATCGGCAGTGTCTACAAGTAACGGTTCTAGAGTTTCCATGTCTCTCAGAATACCATGTGCAGATTCTCTTTTTCACTCTATTTTTAAGTCTCTGTCTGTGTCTGTCTGTCTGCCTGCTTGAATCATTCTCTCTTTTTTTTCATTTGTTCGGTCAGTTTGCTTGTATGCATGACAAGCTGAACGTGTATGAAAGTGTTTATTGATTTTGAGGTATACGTTGACGAACACAATAATTCTACGCTCCATGTCGGCCTTCGTTCTTGCAAACATAAAGATATCCAGTGTAGGCGTCCCTGAAAATCAGCACAGATGCTAAAATAGGCGCGGGGAAAAAGGATGAGGGTAAGAGTGCTATACAAGGAAAAGCCCACTCCTTTTCGAGAGGATAACCTAGAAGACGCTATCAACTATAGCAGAAGAAATAGATGCATGATCTGAGTCCATCTGTCTTCCTATCAGCATATTTGTTTTGTTTCGGTTTGGGTTCGGGGGATAATGGTGACTGTTTGTCCTAACACAAAGAAATTTGGTTTTGAAATACAGGTACCTTTCAGGAAAGAGAACACAACGTTTCGAGTTATAGACTCTTCATTTTTAAACCAGTGTTCTGTGTATTAGAGAATAGAGCTTCATGTCTTATATATAATCGACACTTTGACTGTAGAGAACAGAAGTCCATGTCTTAGCTGCCATCATGTACTTTGAAATCAGAGATCAGCATTCCATGTCTTAACTGTCATCAACACTTTGACTTCAGAGAACAGAACTGCATGTCTTAACTGTCATCAACACTTTGACATTATCAGGGAACAGAATTGCATGTCTTAACTGTCATCAACATTTTGACATTATCAGAGAACAGAATTGCATGTCTTAACCGTCATCAACATTTTGACATTATCAGAGATCAGCATTTCATGTCTTAACTGTCATCAACATTTTGACATTATCAGAGAACAGAATTGCATGTCTTAACTGTCATCAACATTTTGACATTATCAGAGAACAGAATTTCATGTCTTAACTGTCATCAACACTTTTACATTATCAGAGAACAGAATTGCATGTCTTAACTGTCATCAACATTTTGACATTATCAGAGATCAGCATTTCATGTCTTAACTGTCATCAACATTTTGACATTATCAGAGAACAGAATTGCATGTCTTAACTGTCATCAACATTTTGACATTATCAGAGAACAGAATTTCATGCCTTAACTGTCATCAACACTTTGACATTATCAGAGAACAGAATTGCATGTCTTAACTGTCATCAACATTTTGACATTATCAGAGATCAGCATTTCATGTCTTAACTGTCATCAACATTTTGACATTATCAGAGAACAGAATTGCATGTCTTAACTGTCATCAACATTTTGACATTATCAGAGAACAGAATTGCATGTCTGAACTGTCATCAACATTTTGACATTATCAGAGAACAGAATTGCATATCTGAACTGTCATCAACATTTTGACATTATCAGAGAACAGAATTGCATGTCTTAACTGTCATCAACATTTTGACATTATCAGAGAACAGAATTGCATGTCTGAACTGTCATCAACACTTTGACTTCAGAGAACAGAATTTTATGCCTCTAGTGTCATTAACACTTTGACATTATCAGAGAACAGAATTTCATGTTTCAGGTGTCAGCACTTTGACTTCAGAGAACAGAATTTCATGTCTCTGGTGCCAACACACACTTTGACACTAGAGAACAGAATGCCATGTCTTTTCTTTATCTACACCTCCTACAACCTATCACAAATGTTCTGTTCTGTTTCACGGGATTGGTTGCAGAATTAAGGTTAGTCATTGCTAACGAATGAATTCTAATTACGATCCCAACACAAAAGGACAGTTCTAATTTAGCAAAGACAGGTCAGATTACTCACTATAGGCAGTTCCCTATTCTTTGATCTCGCAACCTAACCAAACTATTGGCTCTACCACCTTTTTGGGGGGGGGCTTGATTTTTCATGGGAGTAGGTGTGTGTGTGTGTGTGTGTGTGTGTGTGTGATTACCATTGATCCCACAGAAATCACCATAACAATGCCTGGTGGAAGAAGTATGGAGAGAATCGAAGCGGAAAGGATTATGGTGTGTGTGATTGGTGGACGGATTGAATGGAAGCTGTTGATCGATTGTGATATATGCTGATCCTATAGTGCCGCTCTTTCGTAGCCTACCTCTTTTTCTTTATTGCTTTCTGTGCTACTTGGGATTTTTTTTTCTTCTTTTTTTTTTTTTTGGGGGGGGGAGGGGGGGGGGGGGGGAGGCTACTAGCCGTTTTTTGTTTGATTTAACTTTCTGCAGAAGTTTCCTTTACATTAAAAAAAAAATATTTCGTTCATGTTTTCAGTCTCCTTCCATGAGCGAAACAAAAACGATTTTTCTTTTCTTTTTTCTTTTTTTTTTTTTCCTTTTTTTTATATTTTTTTTGAAGAAAATGAATAATACAGTAAATGAAATAAGGCCAAAAAAAAAAAACCGATTTCAAATTAAATCAAATGAAATGGAACAAAGGGAGAGAATAGTGGCGCACAAGCAGCCAATGGACTCCCTTATCTCTCAGTACCATCGCTTACTCCGTATCCACACACTGGGGCTGTTCTTCTTCAGGCGGCCAAGACAGCAGAAGGGAAGATGTGAGTTGGCGCCCATCCTTGGCCCTCGGCCCATAACATGATTAGGTGTTGCATCCCACCGAGCAGAACCAAAGCAATTGATCACCCGCCCGCCCCTCCACCCTCCCCATCCTCCCTCCATCCCCACCCATCTTGATCTGCTTTTCACATGCAGTTCCACCCCGCCCCTCCTCCTTGTCCTAACCTGCACATATCCCTTTTCAGCCCCCCCCCTCCCCCTTCCCCTCCCCACGCCATTCCACAGCCATCAAAACATTTGCAGAAACTAGTCTAACAACCGTCATCAGTCTCCAGGAAGCAGTTCCCGCCGCCACCACCACCACCACCACCACCCTGTCCTTTGCCTTTCACCCCACCCTCCTCCCCCAGCCCACATCCTCCCCCCCCCCCCCCCCCCACATGATTTCTCTCTTCCTTTCCCCGTCCTCCGTTCTGCAGCAACATAACCCCCCCCCCCCCCCCCTTCACTTTCTCCATCCCTTCCTTTCTGTGATCAAACTTCTTTTCGTGGCGCTGACAAACATGTTCCGACATATGGTTCCTCACTTCCCCTTCCTGATACCCCCTCCCCCCCCCCCCCCCCCCCCCCCCGTTCTCTCCTCTCCCTCTACAACCCACCCCCACCCCCACCCCACGTCGTTTCTCGCTACCACCACCACCTCCACCCTCTGCCTCTCTCTCTCTCTCTATTCTTTTTCTTTTTCTTTTTTTTTTCCTGGAAGCGCCCCCGTCGCTGCTGTTTCGCGCAGCTCGTTCGGTTTGTGATTGGATTTCGACTCTGGGGTATAGAGCCTCGGTTTGATAAATGTGCAATTTGCGAAACCACTGATGAATGGATGCAGAATTTGTCAAGTCTTGGCCGGGATGGGAAGGAGGAGAAAGGCTAATCCCGGCAGCGCTGTGAGCAGTGTGCATTAGGCTTGTCGCCAGGGCTACACCAAAACAAATGGGCTCAACAACAAGATGGGCGGGCGGCAGGACGCACGGGCTTGGGTCAACATGGTTTCGTTTGTTTTGTTTGTTTGGGTTTTTTTTTTTTGGTGCGCCAGAGGTGAAAGGTTTGCTGCTGTTTGTAAGAAATTGCTGAATCGCGAACGTGTAGGGTTTTTTTTGCATACTGTTTTAGGATGTGTGAAAGGAGTAACGATGCGTTTCTTTGATCTTCACCTTTTTCATTGTTTTTTTTTTCTGGTAATTTTCAGAAACAAGTGATTAACATTATCATGGTTTTGTTGTTGTTGTTGTTGTTTTTTTAGAAACAATATCCGAATTTGGAAACCCTCATTTGTATCGATCTCATTCATTCTTGCTTTTGTGATGAAAAACCATTCTGATCATGAGAATCCCAGTCAATGATGTTAGCACAAACAGGGGCTTCTTAAGTATGATATTTCTTTTAGTTAATCACCAAAATGTAGTCTTCTGCTAACGTTACTTACTCCTTTCAGAAGCAGGATGCATACCGAGTCTGTTCACGTTTTCACCCAGCTAAACACTGACATGAATTATGGCAATCTTTGACGTACGCATTTAGTCGTCTACCTACTGAGGGGATTAAGGTAATAGGTCTGCACATAACTATGTTGGCATCGGAACTAAAGACTACTTCCACACTGAATTCTCTTGGTGCCACTGAGGTTCTGACCAGATCTTTTGTCAATACCACCGTCCATTTTTTCCATTTTGAGATGATAAAGTTGTTCTGGGTTTTGAGTTCTGAATTTGGATGGAATTCAAGTACTTTCTTTGCCTGGGTATCAGACTTGTGATGGACACATGATCTGCCATTCTGCCGTGCATGTCTGAAAGATAAACAGTAAACAAGTTTGCTCCCATAAGAAAACCTAACACAGAGTAACTTTTATTCAAGACTGGCACTGTGTTAGGTTTTCTTATGGAGCAAACGTTACCCCCACTTGTTTACTGTTTATTGTTTACTGTTCCCTGCCTCATTTCATTTCCAAGTCTGAGAGATAGTTTTAAAAATGCTCTCTCTCTCTCTCTCTCTCTCTCTCTCTCTCTCTCTCTCTCTCTCTCTCTCTCTCTCTCTCTCTCTCTCTCAAATTTCCAAGCACCTCTGTCACTGCCGCCTGCACATATTTCGTTTGTGATTGGATCTAGACTTAGGTTACACCCGGCTGGTGTGGGCAGTGTGCATTAGGCTTGTTGCGAGGACCGCACGATAACAAATGGGCTCAACAAGATGGGCGGGCGGCAGCACGCATCGGTTTGGGTCAATATGGTTTCGTGGTTGGTTTCTGTTTTTATTTTTGTTGTTTTGCGCCCGAGTTGCTGCTGTTGTAAAAACGCGTGAAACGAAAACTGCGTGGCTTTTTTGATGCAGAACGAATGAAGGAGTAATGATAATGTGTCTCTGATTCTTATCATGGTCACTACCTTTGTGCTTGTAAATTTCAGAAACTTTTCTTCTCTTTTCTTTCGCGTTCCCGGCCATGCTATATCCTCAATCCGGTCAGTAAGGCGAAGTCCACAGTCCGCCGCAGAGACCCACCGGCCCCATAGCTTCTTCTGGACCTCAGCCGGACTGGGCCACGTCTGGCGTATCGCTTCTCCAGTCGCTGTGGTCGGGCCTCTTGGAGGCCGCGAGGCCCGGCGCTGTCACCGCCTGGTGAACCACGGGACGGGCACCATACCGGCGAATATCAGTCTGCATGGCCATAATGGTAAGATGCGTAGAGTCTGGTCTTGTGGCTCTGCGGGAGCTCTGCCCGCTGGCCTCAGCCGACACATTCCGACTTCAGAGCAGCTCATGGTTGTCTGGTTACCCTGGTAATATGGGGCTAACGTACGCCAGACAGTGCGGGTTTGGACTCCAAGTTTTCCTTTTCTTAGACTGTGTTGGTTCGCAGCACCTTCTTCTGTATTATCCAGTGCACCCCCTAAGCGCAAAGCTTGAGGGATACCCAATCCACCAACCAGGGACGCGCCTCTACGCTGTATAGCCCCGGCGCGAAGATTTCAGAAACAAGTAATGAAGGTTACAGTAATGAATCTGTGCAGATGTTCATTCTTTTGATCGTGTAGACTTTAGCAGCAAAGTCCCTATTTTAGAAGCCCTCTCCTCGTCCCTTGTATCAGTCTTATTGATTCCCACTTTCATGATGAGAAGCTGTTCTGTTCGTGAGAGTCACGTTCAGCGACATCGTCACAAAGGGGAGGGGGGGGGGGATTCTTAACTAGGATATATGCAATTTATGCACAAATTGTGGTCCTCTATGAACGTTAGCATACTCTTTTCGGAGGCATGATGCATACTGAATTTGTCCCCTTGTTTACCACCAGGCAAACATTGACATGAATTATGGCAACTTTTGATGTACCCACCGACAGGATTGAGGTCATCGATCTGCATCTTGTCCCTGGGATTGGAGATTACTTCCACACTGAATTCTGTAGGTGCCACTGAAGTTCTGGCCACACATTTTGTCGATTCCATTATCATTAGTTTGTAATTTTGATATAATGAAGTTGTTCCGAGTTTGAGCTCTGAGTTTCGATGGACTTCAACACTTTGATCACTTCAGTACCACGCTTGGTGTGATGGGTATATGATTCTACCATTTAGCCTTGCATGGCTAAAGATTCTCTTTTTTATTCTTCTCTCTCTCTCTCTTCTCTCTCCTCTTCTCTCTCCCTCTTCTCTCTCTCTCTCTCTCTCTCTCTCTCTCTCTCTCCTCTCTCTCTCTCTCTCTCTCTCTCTCTCTCTCTCTCTCCTTCTCTCTCTCTCTCTCTCTGCGTGCGTGCATACGTGCGTGCATGCGTGTGTGCGTGAGTGTGTGCGTGCATGCGTGAGTGTGTGTGTGTGAGTGTGTGTGTGCGTGGTCGTGTGGGGTGTGTTGTGTGTGTGTGTGTGGTGTGTGTGTGTGTGTGTGTGTGTGTGTTGTGTGTGTGTGTGTTGTGTGGGTTCAGTCATTGGAGTTTTCAGCTTGAGCGGCTGTTTATGGGTTTTGGTTTGTATCTTTTTTAAGTCAAGATTTTACAGTGCTCTGCTCTTGTCGGCAGTGGCCAGAAATTCCAAACTCACACTGCTTACAGAGCGTGGAGACAGCTTAGAGGCATTATCAAAGGTAAGGTGGATCACATTCAATGGATATGGGTGTAAGCTCATCGCAAACGCCAAGCTTCGTCAACTTGAAGGTATGAACCGTTGCTCTGTTTGGGAACAGGATCTCTCCTCTCCTCGTCTCTCTCTCTCTCTCTCTCTCTCTCTCTCTCTCTCTCTCTCTCTCTCTCTCCTCTCCTCTCTCTCTCTCTCTCTCTCTCTCTCTCTGTGCAATGTTGAACACCTTGTGTTTCATTGATATACCCCTTAATTAATAAACTCTTCTAAATGCATAATCTCTGACAGAACAGATTTTCTTCTTCTTTATTATATGATGATGATGATTACTAGTATTGTTATTATTATCATTTTTGTTTTTGTTGCTGTTTACTTAAGCTAATATTTGGGGGTTGTTGTTCCGATATTCTGTTGCTCTATTTTTGGAGGGGGGGGGAAGTGAGGTGGACGGGAAGGTGGCAGACTCCTAGAAACTTCATACATACTAAGATCTCATTAGGTAAGACGCCTTTTTTTTCCAACAATTTTTTTTTCACTGTGACGTGTGACCTTCGTCTATATAAAATTTAAAAGGTCAAAAACCTCACAGACTGATGTCTGTAAGGGCAGTGAACTGTCAGAAGTTTATCCTGTATGGAGCACGGCATGAAGGAAGGCGGAGCCCATCCTCCCACCTTTCGACGCGTTTCACCTTCTCTGAGCTAAATCAGGTACCCGCTTGGTGGACAATGAGGTTTTCAAGATGAAACATCCGATTCCCCGAGCGATTTAAACTCACGACCGACACTACTGCAGGTTAACATTCTAACCATTGGACCATGGTCCCTGGGTTCATTAGGAATGCTTGATAAAATAGCCAAATGAAGTCTTCTCCCTGTTTGAAACCTAGTTGTTGTTGTTGTTGTTTTAAAGAGAGTACTTATCTTGTGCCTATCCCCGGCCAGAGACCAAGCTCTAAGCGTTTTATGGCTACCTACCTCAGTAGAGCCGTCTGAAGAGCTGCCTGCTGGCGCTTCATTCAGTCGTTTCCCGTGTCATCCAGTCAATATCGTTCATTCATTTTAAAACAGCTCTTTCATTCTTTCGATTTTTCACGCAGACCGCATGCTGTGTGTAACGTGTCTTCCATACTAACGGCCAAACTGGCCTTCTCTTCCGAAAGTTGGTGATGGAATTTGACGTGTGTGCAAGATGTTATGCGTGCATTCACACACGGAACCTCGGTTTATAGTCTCATTCGAAGGACTGTGTGAGGAATGGAGTCAGAACCAGTGTTAACTCCGAGGGAAACATCCCCCTGTTCCGAAACGGCCCGGCGGAGATTCGAACCCGCAACCCCAGGATCACCAAGATTACGAGTCCGGCGCTCTACCGACAGAGCTATTCCGAAGGTCGTTGCTGATGGGTTCTACTGTTACTCCAGTCAAATCAGGTTCCCGATTTATGGTTCACCCGATAAGAAAGTTCAGTTTGGTGTCTTGAAAACCAACGATTGAAGCTCCGGACTGTAACGAACATATGCAAGCATTCGACTTTGAACAAGAAGTAAACAGCTTAAACGAAACACGTTATGATTCCCCTTCTTCTTCCCCCCTACCCCCCCCTCTTCACCTCCCGCCTTCCGGCCACATCCCCGCCTCTCCCACCGCTCCCCCCACCCCCTCTCTTGAACAGTTTGTCTCTACCTCCTTAACCTCCCCCACCTCTACAACCTCTTTCTGTATCAAAACCCTCTCGCACAACATAGTCTCTCTTCCAACATCGCCACGCACCCACCCCCCACCCCCCATCCCCCACCCCCTTCATTCCCCAGCCCCTGCCTCTTCTCTTTCTTTCTTTCTCCCCTCCCTCTTGTTGTCCCCTCTCCCCCCCTCACTCCCCCCCCCCACACACACACATCCCCCCCTCCCTTCAGCTGGGCACCTTGATCTCATCAGAAGACCACCACCACCACCACCACACCTCCCGCCCCTCCACCCCCTCTCCCCCCACCCCACCCCCACCCCCTCCGAGTTGTCGTTGTCATCAACTGATGCCTCTAATACACGATCGGCTTGAGCAGGCGCTGCCTCTCCGCTACACCCCCCCCCCCCCCCACCCCCGCCCTCCCGTCCCCCCTCCACCCCCATTCCCGGGCCCCCCCCAACCCTCCTCCTTCTCCGTCACCGTTCACACACACCCTCCCACCCCTCCTCTCCCCTCCTCCTCCCCCCCCCCCCCTCCCACTCCCACCTCCCTGGACCCCCAATCCGACCAAGTCCTCCTTATTGCGACCCTTCCGTCTGCGACAGTCGGCTAAATCCCGGGGTGGTGTCGCGCGGGCGGCCCCCGTGAAAGAAATACGAGGCGCTGGCTGCGACCAGGGATGGAGAGGCCTTTCGCGCTGCTCTCCCCTGACGGCCGTCGCCGCTAAGACGAAATTAATTGATTTCTCTCTCTCTCTCTCTCTCTCTCTCTCTCTCTCTCTCTCTCTCTCTCTCTCTTAGACAAGCGGAATCTCTCTCTTTTTCTGTCTCTGTCTCTGTCTCTGTCTCTCTCTCTCTCTCTCTCTCTCTCTCTCTCTCTCTCTCTCTCCTCTCTCTTACACAACCAGATCTCTCTCTCTCTCTCTCTCTCTCTCTCTCTCTCTCTCTCTCTCTCTCTCTCTCAGTCTCTTCCCCCTCTCTCTTTCTATCTGTCTGTCTGTCTGTCTGTCTGTCTCTCTCTCACTTAGACAATCTCTCATTTCTCTCTCTCTCTCTCTCTCTCTCTCTCTCTCTCTCTCTCTCTCTCTCTCTCCTCTCTCTTCTCCCAGACAATTTCTCTGTCTCTCTCAGTGTCTGTTTATGTCTGTCTTCTCTGTCCCTCTCTGTCCTCTGTCTCTGTCTCTGTCTCTCTCTCCTCTCCTCTCTCCTCTCTCATCTCTCTCTCTCTCTCTCTCTCTCTCTCTCTGTTCCTGATACCGCGCGTGTGTGTGAATGTGTAGTAAATGTAGACAACATTCCTGTCTGTATTTCTGTCTGACAAGGTCCCCGCCGCCATCCCCCCCCTCCCACCCCCTCCCCCTTCACTCCCTTCTCCTTCCCCCGTGGTCCACCATCCACACACACAAACATAGACCCTCTCTCCCTCCTCCTCTCTCCTTCCTCCTCTCTCTCTCCTCTCTCTCTCCCTCTCTCTCTCTCTCTCTCTCTCCTCTCTCTCTCTCTCTCTCTCTCTCTCTCTCTCTCTCTCTCTCTCTCTCTCGTTTCTTCTCCTCTCTTACCTCCCCCCCTCCCTCCTCCTCTTTCTCTGTGTCTTCCTCTGGAGCTCTGTCTCTGTCTCTCTCTCTCTTCTCTTCTCTCTGTCTGTCTGTCTGTCTGTCTGTCTGTCTCTCTGTCTCTCTCTTCTCTCTCTCTCTCTCTCTCTCTCTCTCTCCATCTATCTTCTTCTAGTTTTTCTATCTCTTTTTATCTTCTACTATCTATCTATCTATCTCTTCTATCTATCTATCTATCTATCTATCTCCCTCTCTTTCTCTAAATTCTCTGTCTCTGTATCCGTCTTTCTCTCTGTCTCTGTCTCTCTGTCTCTGTCTCTGTCTCTGTCTGTCTGTCTGTCTCTTCTGTCTTCTGCTCTCTCTCTCTCTCTCTCTCTCTCTCTCTCTCTCTTCTCTCTCTCTCTCTCTCTCTCTTAGCGTACTCTTTCAAGTCACCAAGGTGGTGCTTCGTGTGAGGTATAGTCAACACAATTATTGTTTGTACACTTATGCCAGTCACGTAAAGTCTTGTGTTTAGCAAAGCCGACCGCGGAGACCACACAGGAAGGAGTGCAAGCAAGTCAAAACAAAACTGTATACAACGTCATAAAATGCCAAGACTTGAACCAGACCCAGTCAAGTACTGACTGACTCTAAATGACCTCTCTGCAATGAGTCAAATTTCCACTTAAATCTTGTCTTTGAAGAACATCGATTTCCGTTTTGAAACAAATGACTGAAAATCATTTATCAGGTGGAACATCTCACAAAAATGGCATCACGGAATCTGCAGTAAAATGCTTGCGCTTTAATAGAATACATTCAAATATTCAGTTAAGGGGGAAAAAAGATGCTCAATGCTGTGTGAATAGAATACAAATCCAACATAGTAAAAAAAAAAGAAGAAGATGCTTAATGCTGTTTAAATGCAATACATTCCAACACTACGTAAAAAGAGATGCTTAAGGCTAAGTGGATAGAATACATTCCAACACTAGGTGAAAAGAGGATGATCAATGCTGGATGAATTGTCACACACCACTGTGATATCTGCATTATGAATGAGAATGTGTTTGCCTCGCAGCTATTAATACAAAGAAAAGAGAGTTTCTAACAAGCACTAAATGAATAGAACCTGGCACTATTTAAGGTATATATTTTTTTTTCATGCACTGGAAGTTTTGGTTTTCAAGGCTCGCGATGATGCATTTACATACCTTGATGTACTTGCTTGTTAAATTTCGGGATTCTACGTTTTTCATTAATAAATGCAATTGTTTATGTATTCCCACCGAATGGCGACTATTTCAGTCTGTATTCCTTCACTAAAACTAGCATTTCGGCAGCATTGCGTGGTTGGTGTCATCTCTTACGTAGATGGATCTCATCTCAGGTCACGAAGGTCTTCCTCATTGGTGTGGACGAAACTGGTGGTTTGACTGCTCCTTTATGGGTGACACCTCGTTGGACATATCACGTGATGAACTGATTCTTTGTCCGACTTCGGATGATTTTATTCTACATTATACTGCCTATTTACCGTAAGAACTTGAAAGATTCTGTTTTTGAAAGACTGCCACCTAAGTCCGCTCTGCTGAATAAGGTCGTGGGGAAATGTTGGGAAGCAGATTACCACATGCAGAGAATGTTGTACGTGGGGTGAGTAAGACCCGTCCTTGAGTATGGCTCGTCTGTCCAGGTAACAGCATCCAGAAGTTGTTCCTCTAGGAGGATCACAGAGCCTTTCAAACCAACACTCCATCCAAGCCATGAGGAGTGACGTTACAGCCTTGAAATCAGACGAGACACCAAAGTCCTGATACACGAGACAAATAGCTGTCTGGAGCAGAACGATATCGCACATTAGGACCCAGAATATCTTTAACTCTCTCACAAAAATATCCAAAACATGTTATTCTGGAAAAGAGCCGTTTCCAGAAACAAAGGCTCTGGCATTCTAACCAACCACACACGGTCTGAAGTTTAGGAGGAAAATCGTTGCCTTAAAAATCTTCAGCAAGACCTACCCTAAGTAGGGGTGGACTCATACATACACTGATAGTTTAGGGGTGACCAGGAATTGAGATACATGATCTTCATCAAACTGGCAAAAGGGAGACCATTCAATAGTCCACACCAACACCAACTGGTCTGTATAAATCTTCAAACTACGATGATGACGCCAATGCGCTCCAGACTGCTGCCAGACTTTTCCAAGAGAAACAGTAAACAAGTGGGGTATGTTTTGCTCCCACAAGGAAACCTAACACAGAGTAACTTTTATTCAAGACTGGCACAGCCAAGAAGTCAAGATGCAGATCAGAAAATAAAGTTGTCACATTTCCTTTTGGCTTTTGTTTGTTCGTTTATTTGTTTTGTTTGGTCTCTTTTGTCCTGCAACCTCTGTAAGATC
Source organism: Conus ventricosus (assembly GCA_018398815.1). NCBI lineage: Eukaryota > Metazoa > Mollusca > Gastropoda > Neogastropoda > Conidae > Conus > Conus ventricosus. The sequence goes on along the minus strand of CM031603.1, from coordinate 11,408,989 downwards.
CCTGGGACAAAAGAAAAAAGAAAACCTCGCAGCTGTCTTACACGACCCACATCAAATCCACTGAGGTGAGGCCTCTGCACTGCAAGCAAAGCAGGCGGCCAGAGCGGTAAAAAAAAACAGGATGCGAAGCATATAAACGTACTCCCAGTTTTCCAAACCGCTTATAAATCGGCCAAGTGCTTTGTGAGATAAGAAATAAAGGCAAAATAACGGTTTTTAACGGTTATTTAACCGATGTACACTTTTGAAACTGGTGTTTTAGTCCTCACTGGGCTAAAGCCTGTGTACATACCAAATCCAAATCAGACAATATGTCAAGAATAACGGTTTTTAACGGTCAGATTTTGAAACACTACATGGAAGTGCCATTTGTGTGTGATGACCTTTCTATATACAAAATTTCATTAAAACCCACCAATATATAAGAAATAACGGCAAAATAACGGTTTTAACGGTTATATAGCCGATATACACTTTTGAAACCGGTATTTTAGTCCTCACTGGGCTAAAGCCTGTGTACACACCAAATTTCATCCAAATCGGATAATATGTCAAGAATAACGGTTTTTAACGGTCAAATTTTGAAACACTACATGGAAGTGCCATTTGTGTGTGATGACCTTCTATACACAAAATTGCATTAAAATCCACCAATATATAAAAAATAACGGCAAAATAACGGTTTAACGGTTATATAACCGATATACACTTTTGAAACCGGTATTTTAGTCCTCACTGGGCTAAAGCCTGTGTACATACCAAATTTCATCCAAATCGGACAATATGTCAAGAATAACGGTTTTTAACGGTCCGATTTTGAAACACTGCATGGAAGTGCCATTTGTGTGTGATAACCTTTCTATATACAAAATTTCATTAAAACCCACCAATATATAAGAAATAACGGCAAAATAACGGTTTAACGGTTATATAACCGATATGCACTTTTGAAACCGGTATTTTAGTCCTCACTGGGCTAAAGCCTGTGTACATTTTAAATTTCATCCAAATTGGACAATATGTCAAGAATAACGGTTTTTAACGGTCAAATTTTGGAACATTATATAGAAGTGCCATTTGTGTGTGATAACCTTTCTATATACCAAATTTCATTAAAATCAACCTATATATAAGAAATAACGGCAGAATAACGGTTTTTAACGGTTGTTTAATCCATTTTCAGCATTACATCACTTACATATGGACAGAGGATCCGATTTGTCACAAGATCATCCAAACCGCTTATAAATTGGCCAAGTACTTTCTGAGATATTCCATAATGAAGAAAAGCCGTTACAGGCCGTTACAACCGTTAGTAACGGCTAAAACGGGGCAAACTAAGACATCAAGCATCATCCGTGACCCATAATGAACATACCTGCTAATTTTTACAAAGATCGGCCAAGTACTTTCGGAGATATTCCATAAAGAAAAAAACCCTTACAGCCGTTACTAACGGCTGTAACGGTAAACTAAAACGTCGGCCATCATCCTTGACCCATAATGAACATTCGTACAAATTTTCAGAAAGATCGGCCCAGTAGTTTTGTCTGGAGCGAGTGGAACACATTTTGACCACGGACACACAGACAGACAGACAGACAGACAGACAGACAGACACACAGACACACATACAGACAGCATTTCTTCGCTCCCATTCTAAAGTACTCCCTGTTCTATAAGAACTGGGAGTACAAAAAGAGGGGAGCAACCAATCACAAGAGGGGCAGGATGTCATTTATGAAGAGGCCAGGACTTCAGTGAAGGTAACATCAGAGGAACGGGTGGCCTCAACAAGATCCCAACTAGAACAAGGTTGGCTGTTATCTTCTCTCCAAGCAAAGCAGATGATCGTCATGGGTGTGCAGATGATCGTCATGGGTGTGCAGATGATCGTCATGGGTGTGCAGATGATCGTCCAGCACCACATCTTCACCTGACTCCACATCGCTGTCCCATCTGGATGCCTGTGCAACTCTTTCCTGACGACGATGGCACTCTCCCCCCAGCACCTTCTCTTCCACCACAATCAATGATCAGAATCCTGTTCTACTGACACACTGCTGAGGGAGACTCTGAGAAACCTTTCTATGGAACTGTGTTGAGGGAAACACTCCTAGCAACCTGGTCCGTGGACACGTCGCTAAGGGAGACACTCTCAGAAACATGGTCTGTAGACATTTCTCTGAGGGAGACACTCTTAGAAACCTGGTCTGTAGACACGACGCTGAGGTAGACACTCATAGAAACCTGGTCTGTAGACAGGTCTCTGAGGTAGACAATCTTAGAAACCTGGTCTGTAGACAGGTCTCTGAGGTGGACAATCTTAGAAACCTGGTCTGTGGACACGTCGCTGAGGTAGACACTCTTAGAAACCTGGTCTGTAGACACGACGCTGAGAGAGACATTCTTAGAAACCTGATCTGTAGACACGTTATTGAGGTAGACACTCTCAGAAACCTGGTCTGTAGACACGTCTCTGAGAGGCACTCTTAGAAACCTGGTCTGTAACACGACGCTGAGGTAGACACTCTTAGAAACCTGGTCTGTAGACACGTCTCTGAGGTAGACACTCTTAGAAACCTGGTCTGTAGACACGTCGCTAAGGTAGACACTCTTAGAAACCTGGTCTGTAGACACGTCGCTGAGGTAGACACTCTTAGAAACCTGGTCTGTAGACACGTCACTAAGGTAGACACTCTTAGAAACCTGGTCTGTAGATACGTTTTTGAAGGAGACATTTTTAGAAACCTGGTCTGTAGACACGTCGCTAAGGGAGACACACTCAGAAACCTGGTCTGTAGACACATCGCTGAGGAAAATACTGTTCGAATCTGTGGACGAATTCTTGTGGACTGCAGTGTTGATGCAAGCCACTGTCTGTGCTGTCTGAGTGAACAACGAGCGAGGAGAAATGGCTGCAGATATATCTGTTGAGTTGTGACCAAATGATACATTCGTTTCTTTCCCTTTTGTGAAAGTGGTCTATAAAAAAAATCCTTGGGAATCTGAAAACGTGAACAAGACACGACTGAATTGCTTCAGCTAAGGCAACCAAAGAGACAATTGTCCAGTAGAATGAGCATCGAAAGAGATGCTTTCACCTGGCTGGAGTTTGTTGTTGTTGTTTTTGTTTGTTTTCTTTTCTTTACTGTTTGTTTGTTGTTGTTTTCTATAACAGATTATATGTAGGAAAGATTCGTGGAATCTGTTGGAATAGCGTGCAAGTCCTGTTTGGCACACAAGAAGAAAACCAGGCATCAGATTTGGCCACGACTGCCTTCTGTGGTAGCTGGAAGACTTCATTATTCGCAGTCTCTTTAAAGAACATCCAGTGTGTAGTAGTAGTAGTACTTTCATTTTTACGTCTTTTCACAAAATTGTGTGATATTAGACGAGAGAGAGAGAGAGAGAGAGAGAGAGAGAGAGAGAGAGAGAGAGAGAGAGAGAGAGAGAGAGAGAAAGAGAGAAAGGGTATGTGTGTGATGCATAGGTGTATGGAAGTGCACGCAAAACATGGAATATTTACTACTTATAACATTATAGCAAATATCTAACAGGACTACATATTAAACAAAACGGTAACTTTGAAAGCAAAATCAATATCAGAAAAAACATCAGTCACTGTCATGCCTAATAAACATGGTAAGTATGCCTTAAGAGTCACACAATCAAATAAAACGTGGGCTCTCGACACGTTTGCCTTACCACATATGCATTTTGTTCCTGCACTATATTTCGTTCTGAATGCGTCAAGTTTCAGTCTATAAAATACTGAAACAAAGTTTCTGTACTGATACATATCACGAACCTGCAGGTGTTCAATGCCTTCAACCTGATCAAAGCTGAGAACATGACTATTTCGAGCATTAACCCGCAAATAGGGGATGTTCTGGTTGTTTCTAAAAACGTCCCAAGCCACTTGTTTTAAAACTTGATGACACTCTTGTAAAGTCAAGGGGACAGAAAGTGACTGTGCACTCATTTCAGTTTTGGCTCCTTTTTTGGCAGATCTGTCAGCAAATTCATTGCCCCAAATTCCACAGTGGGAAGGGACCCAGAAAAAAGTTAAATCGGTCCCTTTGCACATCAAAATATGAATTAAATAACATATTTCCTTAAAACAAAGTTTTCAGAGTTAGAACTGAAAAACCTGATAGATTGTAGTACTGACATTGAGTCGACACATAACAATACTTGCAAGATTGATTGCGGTAAATCAATTAAATATGTCAAAGCCATTAGTATAGCTATCATTTCGGCGACTAAGATAGATCGATTTTTTCCTATTGAATACGCTTATCTACTTTAAGTGATGGAATAACAAAAGCGGATCCAGCGTTTTTGTTATTTGTCAATGATCCATCAGTATATACCTTAAGATAGTTAGGATACTTGCTTTGCATATGCATCTTTGCTGAATATGACAAGATATGCGGATGATCAGCTTTTTTAGCATCAGTGTGATTAAGTTCAAATTTTGCCCTGTTTCTTTCCCAGCTTGGGATTGGATCAGTATGAGAAATCTTTGCCAAAGAGTCGGGGGTCAAATCAGTTTTCTGCAACAAATGGGCAGAGTACGAGCCAATAGTAACAAGCAGGAAATGTTTTTTCGCTCGTTTGGGGTAATCAGTAGATGGATTTAAAGAGTTTTCTGTTTCATTTACACCTTTCAAAGCTGTACATTTCACAACATATTTTGCCAAAGTGAGTGTTCTGTATTCGTTTAAAAGGCAAAACATCAATTTCCGAATATGTCCCTACTGTAGAAGCATGTACAGGGATTCCCAAGCATAATTTAAAAGCCTTGCTATCAACACTTTGCAGTTTTTTGCAACAAATATTTAGGAGCACAAAAGAAAGCTTCTTGAGCATACGATAGCTTAGAACGAACGAGTGATATTGCCAGATGTTTCAATGTTTTTACATCCTGGCACCAGCTTTGCTTGCTTAAGATTTTCAAAAAATTCAAACTTTTCCTAGCCTGGTTTAAGAGATAATCAATGTGAACTTTCCATGTCAATTTAGATGTGAAGTAAACTCCTAAGAATTTTACTGAGTGGACATACTGAAGTGTTATTCCATCAAGTCTAAAAGACGGCAGATCAACAGGATCATCACCATTATTAAATAACACTATATACGTTTTTTCATGGAAAGTTTCAGTCCATTTTCAAACAGGTACTTACTAAGATTATTTAGCTCTGCCTGATATATTTTTTTGTAATAGCTGATTGATCTTTTTGGCGTGTTTTTTCTGAGACTAGCATTTATCCACATACACAGATCATCAGCATACTGCACAACGGTAGCGGTTTTAGTTACGTGCTTTGGGAGATCATGTAACAAAATATTAAATAACATTTGAGCAATTACGGAACCTTGGGAATGCCCATTTCTAACGATTTAAAATTTGAATGATATGTATTCAAAATTCAACAAAATGATTCTCTTGGCCGCTGATGATTCAATTCCAAAATGTCGTACTAATACTTCTCAAAAAACACTTCATACCGGCAATGTGTGGTGGACTAAGGATTGCAAAGAAGCTGTAGCCTTAAAGAAACTGAAATACAAAGAATATATTAAAAATAAAAGTGAAGAAAACCACCTAGAAATGAAAAAAGCTAAGTCACACTCTAATCGAACAATTGCAAAAGCAAAGCGGCTTTACTGGACAGCGTTTTGTGCTAAAGAAGTTTCTCATCATAAGGACCTTCAAAAAGTGTGGCAAAAATTTCAAACTATGAAAAAAGGGATAAATCTCCCAAGATATCCAGTTAATTTGGATAATAAAAAATTCTCAACCTCATCTGAAAAAGCATAAGCATTCGCTAACATGTTTTCAAAGACAATGCGTCTAGAAAGTCTTCCACAAGATTGCATACAACATAGGAAAAGGGAAGAAAAAACAGATGTACGAAGAGCCAATTCAAATAATGACCACTATGTAAATGCCCCCATAACTAAATGCGACTCCATCTCCTTGATAGGTAATAAATCATCGTCAGTTGGATTGGACGCTGTTTTCGAATGAAATGCTAAAACATTTACCAGATAATTATCTTTGTTTTTTATTGAAAATATTCCAACGGGTTTGGAATAATGGTGTTATGCCATCAATTTGGAAACAGTCTGTAATTATTCCCATTGTAAAGCAAGGAAAGTCCCCCACAAGTGTCCACAGTTACCGTCCTGTAGCTCTGACGTCTCATGTAGGAAAACTTATGGAAAGAATTATACTAAATAGGCTTATCTATTTTTGTGATAAAAATGAAATAATACCTGTTAATCAAGCAGGCTTCAGAAACGGAAGATCAACAACTGACCACATTGTAAAATTAACAACACAAATTAAGCATCAATTTGCCAGGCGAAAGAGTACTCTGGCGACATTTTTTGATGTTAAAAAAGCCTTTGATAGCGTGTGGCATGCTAGATTGCTTTATAAACTGAAGAAAATTGGCATATCTGGTAATTTTTATAACTACGTTAGAGAATTTTATCAGAAAGAAGTTTGCAAGTCAGGGTAGAAAACACATCCAGTGTGTGTGTGTGTGTGTGTGTGTGTGGTGTGTGTGTGTGTGTGTGTGTGTGTGTGTGTGTGAGAGAGAGAGAGAGAGAGAGAGAGAGAGAGAGAGAGTCTTTCTATCTTCCTCCTCTCTCTCTCTCTCTCTCTCTCTCTCTCTCTCTGTGAGTGTGTGTGTGTGTGTGTGTGTGTGTGTGTGTGTGTGTGTGTGTGTGTGTGTGTGTGTCTGTCTGTCTGTCTGTCTGTCTGCTGGCTGGCTGGCTGTCTGTCTGAGTTAAGGCGCTTTCGTGTGCATTCTAGACGACCATGCTTGCCCTGAAAATAATAATTCTTGGATTACTATTGTTCGTTACATTTTTTCGCATTACATTGGTGATGATGTCATAACAATAACGTGGAGGCTCCGAATTTCGTTTTCCAAACTATTTCATGGTTAGATTCCACTCTGATGACAGTTTATCTGCTTGACGCATTTCTGTGTGAACAACCTGAAAAGAAGCGTCCGTAATGCGAAATAGCCACTCAGAAAATGACTCGCCGTATCACCGTATCAACCGTATCACCTTCCTTCAGACAAAACATGATTACCGACATGGGCTGCACGAACAAACGGTAACAAAAGATGGAAAAGAAAAGGAGACAGGACAGACAGAATAGGGGTGAGGGGGGAGGGGGGTGGGGAGAAAGTTTTAAAACCTGCAACCTATTGACTACAACTCTGGGAAGGAACGCTCAATAAAAATGCTGTTCTCCACGAAGATCTCCAAAGCCCGCGCAGTGAGTTATTGCCCGATTGAGAGTAATCCCGCTTTAATTGGGGGAAGTCACATCTTCTTCCCTTCAGAGGTAGTGAAAGTGCCCGAATCCCTTTTTACCCCCCACCCCCCATCCCCCCACCTCCACCCCCACCCCCCTCTACCTCCACTCCCACTCCTCCCGCTCGCTTTCCCCACTCCTTCTGTTTCCCCTCCTCTCCTCACCCTCTCATCTCGTTTCTTCTCCTCTTTGCCTCCACCCCTCCCCTCCTCTCTGCTCTCTCTGCGGACTCTCTGTGTCTCTCTGTCTCTGTCTGTTTCTGTCTGTCTTTGTCTGTCTCTGACTCTCTCTCTTTCTCTCGCTGTCTCTCTCTCTCTCTCTCTCTCTCTCTCTCTCTCTCTCTCTCTCTCTCTCTCTGTCTCTCTCTCCTCTCTCTCTCTCTGTCTCTCTCTTCTCTCTCTCTCTCTCTCTCTCTCTCTCTCTCTCTCTCTCTCTCCTGTGCTTCGTTCGCCCCTTCCCCATCACTCGGTCTGTCTTCCTCTGCTCCAGCGGTATTTACGAGGTAAAACAACACGAGCGAGCATGTCTCATTACGGATGCAAATGCCGGCATTACCCTCGGTGAAAGGGCGTTTGTCTCCGCTGGGCTAATTGTTTGCCGGGATGGGGCCGACCATTGTCCTAGATGTCGTTTTGATGACCACGCCAATGGCCGCTTCGCCCCCTTGTGAACCAGGGAGGGCGAAGGGAAGAGGGGAGGGCGGATTTAGACTGGAGCGTACTTGGTGCTGAGGAATCGATAACAATTTGTTTGCTTCTGGGCCGGAAAGCTGAGGGGATTCCTACTTTATTTCTTCCCTTTTTTGTCGGATGGAGGGAACGAAGCTGAGAAAGGCGTCCGTTCTAAAGCTGTTGATCTCCTAGAACCATTGTTGATGCGCGCTTCTTTTGTCCACCTCCCCCCCCCCACCCCACCCCCCGACTTCTCTCCCTCCATGTCCTCCTCTCCCCATCCCAGCCTCTCCACTCCCACCCTCCCCCCCACCCCGACCCCACTTCTCTCCCCCTACCACTCATTCCCAACGAGATCAGGCCAAGGAAGTCAGGGTCTGCAGTATCTAAACTTTATTTCCAGCCCCGTTCCAGGTCGTCAGGGGGATTGGTCTCCCTTTAATCAACGCACTCCAGATGTCGCCCCGGACGCTTTGTTTTCATGGGAAGGTCATATCCAAAGATTGCTATTACTTCCAGACCGAACGGAGCTTTAATGGCGAAGGACCTGTTGCTGCGTCTGCTGCTGCATGCTAATTCCACCGGGATCTGTCTTTAGCACTTCCTGCTTAACGTCCTTCTATAAGCGCCATAAAAGCAAAAAATAGAATGATGTATTTATCTTGGTACAGACAAAACATTTTTTTGTTTAAGTTTAGAGAAAAACAGCTTCCATCTACAAATACGTGTATGCCTTACATTTTTCCGTTGGCATGCTGTTTTCTTATACTTCTATCTAAATGCGTTGCAACAATAATACTGATATCGTTTCATGAAAGAAAGACATGGAGCAATTATCAAAATGCGTGCGTTGTTCTGGAATGAAGCCTGAAGACACGGATAAAGGAACGAGGCTGCAGGAATAGCATTCTCTGAATAAGTATTAATAAGGGAGGTAAAAAGATACCAACTGTAGTAAATCGAAACAATGTCACTGTACTGAGAATCTGTCAGGCCTGCTGAATTCTCCTGTGGGCAGCCAAGAGAAGAATGTAACTGCCTACAAAAGGCAAAATCCAGTTAGCATGAACCATAATCTCACGTTTGTGACTAACGAAAATAAAACATGTCTTTGTCAAAGGAACGGAAAATATGAAACATGAATGGAATATAAGTAGAGAGTACAATAAGATGTATTGAAATTGAAAGAATGTGCCAAAAGGACTGATTTTATTATATAGCATAACGCAAGACAAATGAAAGTCCTGAATTTGTTTTTCGGGGTGGGGGGGGGGGGGGTAGGGGTGTTCTTTTAATAAGAAAATTTAATTAGGATTAAATTACTGGCTTGAAATTGTGTAGTGGTTTGGAAGGGAGCTCTTTAAATAGCAAATAATGCAATGTTGAATCGGACTGATTTCACATCGCCTTCACTCGTTTATTTGAGATGACTGCAAAAACTCCGAGAATAGAGCACACCTAGTCACATGGTTAGAGCGTTTACGTGCTTAGCTGATGGTCGTGAGTTTAAACCACATGTGGGGCCGGATTTGTTTTCGGTTTGAATACACTATCTATCCACCCAGCATACATGGGTTACTGATTGGTCATCTCATGTACAAATTACCATTTGTCTACTCCCATTCGTCTACACCTCCATCGTGCTATTCCATAACTGACCATACTGCAAGTCCCCCTGGCGTAACCATGCCCATCTACTCAAAGAATCGATGTTTTTAATTAAGTAGGGAAGCCCGAGAGAGACGAAGGACGAATGAACGAAGGCCGTAGGCCAAGTCGTGCTCACACATTTCTAGTAGGCGAAACGAGTAACCAAAGGAAGTAACCACTGATTAGTTTCAAAACAATTAAAGGCAGATGAGAGAAAGATGGGCACGGCCCCCATCGTGCTAGTGCCTTAAACTCGTTGACCTGTCATTTACGCTGAATCCCTGAGGTTTAGCTACGAGAATTTTAACTTTTTAAAGGGTGTATATGGGGTGGTAGATAGGTATATAGGCGTGCACACGCGCGCGCGCGTGCACACACACACACACACACACACACACACACACACACACACAACACAAAGAGAGAGAGGAGAGAGAGAGAGAGAGAGAGAGAGAGAGAGAGAGAGAGAGAGAGAGAGAGAGAACTTTGACACTTTGATATTTTATTGTCATTACCAAAGAGGTCTGAGAGAGAGAGAGAGAGAGAGAGAGAGAGAGAGAGAGAGAGAGAGAGAGAGAGAAGAGAGAGAGAAGAGAGGAGAGAGAGAGAGGAGGAGATCTTTAATCAAGGTTCACTTCACCCCAAAACGTGTTTTCCAGTGACAATTTGGTCATACGTTTTCATGCCAATAATTCTTCAGTGCTTCCAGGTATCTGCTAGCTCCTATTTCTGGCCTGTTTTGATTCAGAAACATTCTAAATACGTGAGATTTCTTTTGTATCTTTGTCCTGACTTGAATCTTTCGCTTTACAATAATCATCTTCTCTCTTTTTTCATGTTTCTTTCTTTTTTTCCTTAATCAAAGATCAGGTGATCCACACAAACACAATAACTTATTACCAGCATTTACTCTGAGATAAAAAGCGTTGGACTTGATCACGCTGATCTGCCGATGAATATTTTACTCTTCCCCGTTGCCCTCCCCAACTCCAGGGGGCAGCAGTTGTAATAACCATGAACTCGCTGTATTAAGACGCAATATGCCGCCCCTCGCTCAACCTCCGGCCATTTTTGCTAACTGTGCGTAGGGGATTATGGGATGTGTATTAATGCAAATGGCCAGATTGACACAATGTAGTTACTCGCTCGCTCAACCATCGCCCGAGTTCCGGGCCCCACAGCGGACTCATTACCATATCACGTGACCCGCGAAGCGCGCGCACCTCTTCCGGGCTAATGCGGGCGCCCCAGTTGAGCGAAGACTAATGGTTCCCCAGTGTCGAGGTCGGCCGGCTTTTTCATTTGGCGGGAGGGAATGATGTCGGGGCCCCATACAATTTGTGATTACACAAAGCATCCGAATCGCGATCAAGTCCAAATTGGACGAGAAACAGCTTAGCACTGGAAGCGGAAATAGGAAAAGCATTGTGTTGAAATGGACATCGGCTGACACCAGGGGTCGTCGCTTCACATTCCCCGCTCTCTGACAAGTCTTTTTATTTCTATCACTTTGAATCAGTCATTTCATCTTCTTCTTTTTTTCCAATCCTTTGGTAAACTGAAGCCTTAGCCTTTGTATTGGCATCATATGAAAAAAAAATCAATGTTAGGCGCGGTTCCGCTTTGGTTCGGGTATCGTTTTTGATTGATAATTTTGTTTTCTTCTGGTTCATTTTTTTTGTCAATATCATAAGCCAGATTTCTGTTTGACTGTGGAGGAGGAAGGCGAAATAAGATTCATAGAATGATAATAGATTTTTCTCTAACCATTTAAGGGCGGTTTTTTTTTTTTTTTTTTTTTTTAGATGTGTTGTTGTTTCGAATTTCATGATACAAAACAGATTTGTTGACGTCGTGCAAATATATGACAACATGATCAAGAGAACAGCATTTTCTTTAACAATCGTCATGGTTCATCAGTGTATATTAACACAGTCTTAAAAAATATGCAGAACCTATACAGTGTCGTTTTGTTGTTTTTGTGTGTGTTTTTTTTCTTTAACGTTATTACATGAACTCTGACCCGTGTTTATCAAACGCCGGTTTCGAGTAGCTCCGCGCCCCCTCCACCTTCCCCCTTCCTTTTCCCCTGTTCCCTGCGTTGCCCCATCCCTTCCTCCCCCACATGTATCACACAATTTGAATGCATACATTTTCACGGTCGTTTGTTTTTGTTGTTTTTTCCAGTTTCACGTTCTATGAAGTTGTAAGTGGGAAAAGAACGGTAGAATAAAGGAAAAACAATATCTTTTTTTAAAAATAAAAACAAAACCGGATAAAAGTGAGTATGTTGGTGAATAAATGAATGAATGGACTTCAGTTGAACAAACGAACGAATAAATGAATTGATGTAAGTAAACCAATCGCCCAAGAAGTGATGGACTATGTTAAGAAGTGACAACGCTATCACGAACCTAGATGGAATAACTGAAGAAAAAATGCTTGCA
>CM031603.1:11374376-11391876 GCA_018398815.1 Conus ventricosus | reverse complement strand
GGGCTGTTTCGGTACAGGGGGATTTTCCCTCGGAGTTAACATTGGTTCTGACTCCATTTCCCACTTTGTCCTTTGAATGAACGACACATAGCATGTCACCCTGCGTGAGAAATTTTTAAAAAATGAAGAAAGCAATTCTCTCTCTCTCTCTCCTCTCTCTCTCTCTCTCTCTCTCTCTCTCTCTCTCTCTCTCTCCTCTCTCTCTCTCTCTCTCTCTTGTCCAATACTTCATTTTTTGTTGTTGAAATGTTCTGACCGAAGGGTTGTATAGTTTAGTTGGCAGAACTTCCATAATCATTATACCAGTGACAAAATTGCTCAGTACAATCGTTGTTTTTCAATACAGACATGTATGTTAGAACCGTGTGACGGGTCTCCAACGCTCCCCCTCGTTATTAAAATATGATTTTCATATTCAGGGATGCAGGGGGTTATAGACAGAAGTATTTACGCTTTCACAACCAAAATGCGCTCTCGCATAGGCACATGCACTCTGTCACTCACATCGGGCCCGCACAAAGGTGACGGGAAACCAATAACATTTCACAGAAAATAATCAACTTTTATTCAACTTGACTCCGAGCCCCCACCCGTCACTACACAACACAACTATCTGTATCATACAACAATGTAAACAGCATACAGACAATTTCATAAATCACACCCCCTGTTCTTCAGTTATTCTTACTTAGCCAGGAAAGACAATATTCCACTATTCTGTTTGCACACTTATAACCTTAAGAGCAAATAAACGTCCATAACTTGCCAGCATTCCTTGGTTGATCGTCAGTTTCTCTCATCCACTGTACGACCACGAGCTGAAGCTGCCACACCGTTGTGTCCTCCCGATTGGCCAAATCCCAGTTGGGGGACACTGGCAACGTAGCTTGAGTCGCACCCTCACACCGAGTCTCCCGGACTCCACCGTACTTCGCCCTCTCCACGGAAAGGGCTCCTGTCGGCCTCTCCCACAGGTCTTCTCTGGCTGCAAACACCCCACCATTGTCTGGCAGCTCCCTGTCTAGGCTCCAACAGGCTGACACGTCTTGCTGTCGACCGTCCCCACACGGGAGACAATTCTTCTCGTCGTCGGCTCCGAGGCTACAGCAACCTCCACTGTCTTACGTCCGCACCCAGGAGACAACGAGGCGACAGCTAACCTCTGCTTCACGCTGTATTTTCTTGAGCCCTCAGCAAGACGGGCGAGTTCACTTTCCCTTAAGTAAGTCACACACTTTCTGGTTTTCCAAGCACCTTATATTCATTCTCAAACAAGAGAGAACCCGAGTTTAACTGGCTCAACCAATGGAATCACGGCACACACACATCACACGATTTGTACCAATAAATTCCCAAGTTATTTTTATTCCACCAATGGAATCACTAGTCACCTACACATACACACACACAAAAGCTGCTAGCGCTAACCAAGACTTGGGTACCAAGTGGTTAATGCATAACCTCCCATTCAAACTCATGTTCGATTCCCCGAAGCTACCCATTGTACTAACAGCCTGGACTCCTCTACCAGCCATGACTGATGCTTCGAGTAGTTACTACCTCTATAGACAACAAGGTGCAAACCACTCAATAGGCCGAAGCCTTCCATTCATTCCCCAGAACAAGGACGACTGAATGGTCGCTGTACTCTGCCTGCAGGCTGACGGTCACCTACCCGTGACGGTCACCTGACACGATCGCCTTCCCTTCAGGCCCACTGGAGAACCCAGTGAATAGCCAGCCAGTGGTCGGACTGGACACTCCTCTACCCAGGACCGGCAGATCGGCAACTCCTTGTCACTATCCCTCGGACATGCGAAACACTTCCCAGTAACTCCCCCTCCTTCAGTATGCGACTCGGGGTATTCCCCTCTGGTGATGCCTGAATTCGCACACTTGAAGAACCCAAGGACTTGCTCTCAACAACAGCAAAACTACCCTTAATTTGTCTAAATGCTCGAGAACATTCGGCCGACTCATGACAAACCGGAATTTTTTTTTTAAGATGAGCATTCATTATGTTACGGTTTGGTGTTTTTGACATTAGTTATCATTGTTTCAGATACAGATCTCTATATGGTCATGAAATTATGTAGCGTGTGTGTGTGTGTGTGTGTGTGTGTGTGTGTGGGTGTGGGTGTGGGTGTATGTGTGTGCGAATGCGTGTGAGTGTGTGCGTGCTAGTGCGCGCGCGCGTGTGTGTGTGTGTGTGCATGTGCGCGCTCGCACGCGCGCGCGCGTGTGTGTGTGTGTGTGTGTGTGTGTGTGTGTGTGTGTGTGTGTGTGTGTGTGTGTGTGTGTGTGTGTGTGTGTGGTGTGTGTGTGTGTGTGTGTGGGGGGTGTGTGTGTGTGTGTGTGTGTGTGTGTGTGTGCGTGGTGGTTGTGTGTGCTGTGCGTGTGTGGTGTGTGGTGTGTGTGGTGGTGTTGTGCGTGTGTGTGTGTGTGTGGTGTGGTGTGTGTTGTGGTTGTGTGTGTGTTGGTGTGTGTGTGTGCGTGTCGTCGTGCTTGCGTGCATGTGTGTGTGTGTGGTGCGTGTTGTGGTGTGTTTGTGTGTGTGTGGTGTGTGTGTGTTGTGTGTGTGTGGTGTGTGTGTGTGTGGTGGTGTGTGTGAGTGTGTGTGTGTGTGTGTGTGGTGTGTGTGTGTGTGTGTGTGTGTGTGTGTGTGTGTGAGAGAGAGAGAGAGAAATACAAATCTCTCTCTCTCTATCTCTCTCTCTCTTTTTCGCTTTTGTCCCACGCACACACACACACACACACACACACACACACACACACACACACACACACACACACGCGCGCGCGCACGCATACATGCATGCATGCATAGTGGTTGAGCAAGTCTGGTTAAGACCTGAATTTCCCCTATGTCGAACACTATCCCCCTTCGCGAAAGTCCACTCGGCAAAAAGTCCACTCGGCAAAAAGTCCACTCGGCAAAAAGTCCACTCAGCAAAAAGTCAACTCGGCAAAAAGTCCACTCGGCAAAACGTCCACTCGGCAAAAAGTCCACTCAGCAAAAAGTTAACTCGGCGAAAAGTCCACTCTGTGAAAGTCCACGTCTGCGGCCAGGTACCTCCAAATCAGATGAGTTATTAAAAATCATGTTGAAGTTCCATATCTACCAATATTGAAATATCGGACATGAATCAACAGTCCAAAACGGAGAATGCAGAGAACTTAAAATCACACTGACATCACCACAACGATAACACGTGAAGATGGACCGCAGAAATGGCAGTCTGCATAGTAGGTACCGCAGGGATTGGAGCCGGCATAGTCTTAGATCGAAGTCGGTACCCTGCAACTGAGGCAACCAAACTCCCTGAGGCATCAGCTGGAATAAATCCTTGGGAGAGCTTGACAGTAGACGGTCTTCAAAGCAGAAGCCATCCTCAGACACATGTTTCGGCCCTGAACTCATTACACTCAAAGGGGGCTGGGCCGCATCCAGACCACGACTCCTACCAGATTCTGCAGCCAGGATTATTTTCATTAGTTCTATTCTTATTTTTATTTTTATTTTGCTGGCGCTGCCGGGAATCGACCCAGCAACCCATTGGTTTTTTTTTAGACGAGTGCCTTACCTGCATCACCATCGGACACCTGTTTCTAACTTGGGAGATTTAAAGCCTAATAAAGCTTACTTTTGTTCATCCTCCTCGATCAGATCAGTTTGAATTATTTTCTTTTAGGGCTCTAGTCTTCTTACTCGTAATCCTGAGCTGTTTCATGAGATCGTAGGCTGCTGAGCTTACAACCTCCCCCCCCCCCCTCCCTCCCCACCCGCGCTTGCTGGGCACGAGCAATGAATGATATCGAAGGGGCTCTACACATTTTAGTGTCGCTCCCACGTTGACACGCCCATTGTGACGTCATTCTGCTCATTCTTCCTAAACAGATCGGACGTGTTGCAAAACTGCTCCACGTTGAAACGCACATTGTGATGTCATTCTGCTCATTTTTCCTAAACACACCGGACGTGTTGCAAAACTGCTCCAGGTTGAAACGCCCATTGTGACGTCATTCTGCTCATTCTTCCTAAACACACCGGACGTGTTGCAAAACTGCTCCACGTTAAAACGCCCATTGTGACGTCATTCTGCTCAATTTTTCTGGGCAGACCGAACGCGTCACAAAACTGCACGCCCACCTGCAGAAAACTCCTTTCTTCGTTTGTTTCCAGCCCTCCCGACGGAGGAACGGTAAAAGAATGTGTGCAGCAGTCCCACGCGACAAGGATGTATACAAACGCGACCTGAGGGCAGGCAGCCTCGACCCAGCAGACCTGGAGACAGCAGCTTCAGACCGGGTCAGCTGGCGTTCCACCACCAAGGCCGGCATCAAGCAAGCAGAGCAAAGCAGAGGAGAGAGGCCCAGTGGAAGAACGGAGGTGCCACAGACGGCAAAGAATTGCGTCGGCACCAACAGACACTCATGACCGAGACTTTACCAGCAGCAACTGCAACAGAGCCTGCCGCTAGGGGATCAGGCTCTTCAGCCACAGCAGGCGCTGCAACTCACCAACCGACTGATCTATGCAGCAATACCATTGTCTCAGGAGACAGACGTATGATCAACTGTACTGTATAACTGTACAACCGACGCCGCCCCAACAGCAGGACTGGACTGTGTCTTAGAAACCCATACCAGCGAGTGGAGTGACGGGGCGGCGGAATTACTGTGGGTTTACTGTGTGGATGGTGAGCGGCCCCCAGAGACACAAGGTCCACCGCCCGCCCCTCTGACGTGCGTCAAAGATGCATGGGGCTGCGGTCTGAAACAACGGCACGTCCACACGAATACTTGAGGTCTGCTTTCTTCACAGTCCTCAAGGGGTGAGGAAGGAGGAGGAAGCAAGATGGGAAGGGGATTTGGGGGGTGGGCGTGAGGGATGAGTTGGGGCATGTGAAAGAGCGAGGTGAAGAATGGGGGGGGGGGGGGGGGGGGGGGATAGTGAAGCGGAAGGGGGTGGTTGAGAAGACTAAATGTTGGAACAGATGAAAACGTGCCGCAGTAAGAAAAGTGTTAAAGATAGAAGAAGAAGAAGAAGAAGAAGAAGAAGAAGAAGAAGAAGAAAAGAAGAAAAGAAGAAGAAGAATAGAAATATTTATGATAATGATGATAATAACAATAAATTGAACAGTGAACGGCATGATGCGATTTCGAGACATGTTGACATCTCAGCCGTAAATGTTCAAACAAAATGTGTTGATAGACTGACCCTCGCCAGACTCTGCCTTGAAATACGCCAAAGACGAAGCAAGTTACCTTTCGTGTCTTGTTATGCTTCGTTGCCATGCAGGAGTGCAGCAGACTGTAGACTGTTGGCTTTTAATCCATAAATAGGTAGTATGGCATATCAGTGAAGAATGGTACTCTGAGGGGAAAGGGGGGGATGTATTACCACAAAGGCGTTGGATGTCATCGTTTTATGATGTTTATTGAAAATGTTGCATTTCAAAATGATATTAATGCAAATCAGTTTAAACAATTCTTTTTACAAACCTATGCTTTCAAATTTGTGCTAATCAGATGGAGAGGGAGACTAGGACGCAAAAATAGTGTTCTTAATAGATAATATTATTAGATGTAATGATATTTTAATATTATTATAATATTTCTCATTATATTATAATTTTTTTATCCAAATAAATCTTTGCAGTCATATATAATAGAAATTTTACCTGATATATTTATCATTATTATTGTTTGATTTGTGTTGGTTGTGTGTGGTGATGATTATATGAATCAATAAAGTTATATGATAATATTATATATTTATTATTATATAATATAATAATATATTTAATATTTATATTCCTTTATATTTAATGATCTATAATAAGATAAAGTTGCCTAGTTAAAATTTTGGTTAGTGAATAAGTCAATGAAATAGTTGACTGTATATGAATGAAAGAAAGGTCTTAAAAAACAAAAAAAGACTTGAATTAATCACGAACGAAACCAGTATACTTATCAAAGTTTGTTGCGAAAAAAACTCTAGATATACATGAAAACACTGTGATTTATCGGAGCGCAGGTGAGTGTTGACATAAGCGAGTGAAGGGAGGGGGGGGGGAGGAAGATGGATGGCGTCCTGAAGACAAAGGGGAAGTGGTTGAGGGGGTATGAGGATGGCGTAACAATATCTAAATTACTCCACCTTTTTATTTATTTTTTTCATTAACAAATTAATTCCCAAAAGTAACGCGAAGTTAACGCGAGCAAGTGAGGAAGACAGAGATTTATTGAAAATTGAAAGAGAAAGAGAGAGCAAAGAAAGCGGTCATGGGAATTGGCAGGCAGTAGGAGAGGGGGGCAGACAGTAGGAGATCAAGAAGGTGAGCAGGAAATATTAGCATGAGATGTGAGTAAGAAGAGAGAGGAGAGAGAGAGACAGACGACAGACAGACTGAATCCTGAGCATGAAGATCAGAGGATAGCGAAGAGCCAATTGATGTGGAGAGAAGAGATTTGTTTTTGAGAGAGATTTTCCCCACACTTGTTTTATTCCAATAAAACCTTTCACTAAACTCGATGACAGAGTCTGTTGTTCTCAACTGGTGGGGCTTGCCACCAATTATTACCCTGTTCCTTTTCCCGGCCCATCACCTCCCTCCCTGATAGCCTCCACGGCAAAGCCTAGCACCAATCAATGAACGCTAAAGGGAGAAGAGGTCCAGGCAGCTTGAGAAGGGTTTACATATTAAATAATTCCCATTCTTCACTTCAATTTTCTAAAAGTTAATCTGCAAAGTCTTATTATGACGAAGAATGTAGCCTGCACTTGTTCCCCACTACTTAAGTTCCACAATTTGTATGTTAGCGCTAAAGACGGGCGAGAACAAGAATAAGGTCGACAGAGGTAAATCAGTGACTTTTGCTTTTTGATCGCCAGTTGTGTTTGCGATTACTGAACGCCAAATGTTCAGCACATGTTTCCATTGCGCACTTCTTTTCTGTTCTGTACTTTGTCATTCCAACATTAAGTTTTCATACCCCTAACTGGGATTACCTCTGTCGGTTTTTTGTTCTTCTGACCCGTGGTTTTTAATGGCGCTAAGTAAATATAGATATATTTAATTATATATATATATATAAATATTATAATATTATATATATTATATAAATGTTATAAAGAAAAAGCTAATAGACAAAAATTTGGGTTCAGTGAAAAGGGATGAAAGGTGGACTGAGGAATAAAGAATGAAGAAAGGTCAAAAAAGAAAAGAGATTGAATTAAATTCACGAAGAAAACCAGTATTACACACCAAAGTTTGTTGCGAAAACAATCTAGATATACAGAAAAAAACTGGGAATTCGGGGCTGAGTATTTACAAAAGCGAAGTGAAGGGAGGGGGGGGGGGAGGAAGATAGGGTGGCCCGGGCGAAACTAAGGGAAGCGGGAGGAGGTGGGATGGGATGGCGAACAAATATCAAAATACCTCCACCTTCGAGTGTATGTTTTCCATTGAACAGAATACATATACAGCCGCAACAAAAGAACGCGAAGTGACGGCTGAGACAAGGTGAGGAAGGACAGAGATGAGATTTGAAAAATAAAGAGAGAAGAGAGAGAAAGAGAAAGCGGTCAGTGGAAATTGAGCAGGGCAGGGAGAGAGAGAGAGAGAGAGAGAGAGAGAGAGAGAGAGAGAGAGACAGAGAGAGAGAGACAGAGAGAGAGAAAACAGAGAGAGAGAGAGAGATTTGCCCACCCATTTTCTTCCAAAAAGGAAAAACCTTTCCACTAAAACCCTCGATGAACCCACAAGATCACTTCTTGTGTCGCCACAAGAGGCGGGTTTGCCTTCCATTCCACACAACCCCCCTCCCTTTCCCCCCCCCCCCCCCCCCCCCCCCCCCCCCCCCCAACCCTTTCCCTTCCTCACGCCCCATCCCCACCTGAACTCTCCGAACAAGACAGAAAAAAGGAGGAAATAAAGAGACGGAAAGATTAGAGAGAGAAAAAAAAGTATTAAAAAAATGTGAAAAGGGTATGCACAAAAACCAAGAAGCAATCCAACTATGTAGTGGAGCAGTATAGACAGACACACACGTTTAGTTTCTGTACGAGACAATAGGCGGGAGCCCTTAAAACACATCGCTGTCTCCGATCCGTTCAAGCTTTCTCAGCATCTTTGTTGATGATGAATGAAAGGCGGATGGACAGAGGGACGGGAGGACGGACGGAAGAACGGACGGAGGGACAGACGGACGGACAGACAGACGAGGCAAAGAGCCGACCTCCCGAAGTGGAGAAGGCCTGTTATCAAATATTCATCCGGCTGGCTTTATTGTTTGCCACCATCTCGTGCCTGCATGGCTGCTGGCGAGCCGATACCCACGGATTACCAACATTTGCCTTGCGTCCCTGGCGTGCGATTATCCTGCTCCCCTTGGAAGGGCGCGGGGCGCAGGGGCGTGAGCGCGCAGAGGCGAGACGGGGATGAGAGATGGATTGGGGATACGCTTGGCTGGGTTGTGTCTGGGTTTGGGCGACTTGGATTCGGGGGGGGGAGGGGGGTAGGGAGCGGGAGTAGATGGGTAGGGGGTGGTGGTGGGATCGTTGGGAGGTCGTGGGGTGGGGTAGAGGTGGGATTTTTGAGGTGGGGAGGTGGGGAGGATGGGGGGGGGGGCTCAGGATGTGGCTGTCTTTTTTTTTTTTGGGGGGGGGTATGGTGGTGGTGGTGGTAGTAGTTGAAAAGGGATGAAACAGAAGAGGTGGTCTTCTTGTTTTTGTCTTTGACCTTTGAATCCTCTTTGGGGTCTGCCTTTTAGTTTGGTAATTCTATGAGAAATGTGGTTAAACGATGAAAAAAAACCCGCAAATATCTGTTCTTTTTATAATTCCTTGTGTAGTAGTAGTAGTAGTAGTAGTAGTAGTATAGTAGTAGTAGTATAGTAGAGCATAGCAAGCAGCAGCAGCAGCAGCAGCAGCAGCAGCAGCAACAGCAGCAGTAGTAGTAGTTAGTAATAGTGATGGCAGTGGCGGTGGCAGTAGGAATAGCAACAGCAAGAGCAGCACTAAAACAGTACACGGAACAATACCTGAAAAATGACTGGATATGTAAAGCCCATGGTTACAGCTATAATTTCAGCAACGAATATATATCAATGTTTTCTAAAGGAATATCTTTTTTTCTACTTTAAATGACAGAATATTCAGACCCAGCGTCTTAGGTTTAATTACTGTGCATAAGTATTAAAATGGTTTGGATGTTGGTTGGTATAATTATGCATCTTTGCTGACAAACTCAGGTTGATCAGCTTTCTTCGCATTAAGATTGAAATTCGCTTTGTTCTTTTTTCCCAGTTTGGTATAGGATCTGTAAGAAGCAGTGTCAGATAAAGAGGAATTACGTTTGCTCCCTTTGGATAATAACCCGTCTCTGGATTTAAAGACTTTTCTGTTTCATCCACTACTTCATAGCTGATCGTTTCATAACATGTAAAAGTGTGAGCTTCCCGTATTCTTTTAGTAGTGACAGAAGATGTTGGTGCACTAAAGACAGCCTCTTGAGCATTTAATAACTTAAAAGAAATAAGTGATGTTGCTAAGTACCTCAACGTTTTACGCCATGACACCAGCTTAACCTTTTTTTTAACTGTAAGAATATGGAGGTTTTTCTTTGCTTTATTTAAGAGATACTCAACGTGGAAATTCCACGTCAGTTTGAACGTAAAATGTACGCCTAATAAATCAATCAACTTTACATACTCAGGCGTTATCCATCCCACTTTAAAAGATGGCAGATCAGTAGGATAGTCACTATTGTTGAATAGATCCATGTGTGTTTCTTCATGGGAAAGTTTAAGACCATTTACAAATAAGTATTTGTTAGGGTCGAGCTCTTCCTGGTAACGTTTTCTATAACGATCAATCATTTTTGTGTATGTTTGCTAATTTGTTTATCCACATGCGTACATTCACACACGCAGATCATCGGCATACAATACAAAACAATATCTTGATTACACGCTTTGGATGGTCATACAAAGAAAAGATTAATTAACATTGGAGTAATTGCAGAACCTCGAGGAATGCTCATTACCAACAATTAAACTAGAATACGTATTTTCTACTCTGACTTCTTTCCTCCTTTCCGATGAAGATTCTCTGGCGTAATTATAAATCACAGGATATGCAAATAGTTCTTAATTGATGTACCTTTCTAGCACGCACCACACTATCAAAGGCTTGTGTAAAATATCAAAGAATGTGACTAGAACAGCGTTTCGTGCAGGAAATTGGTGTTTAATTTGAGTTCTTGATTTGACAACACGGTCAGTGTTTAATGTTCCTTTCCTGACGCCTGCTTGATTACAAAGCATGGTGTCATTTTAATCACAGAAAGAGGTAAGCCTATCTTTTTTTTTACAGACGTTTTGCAAAATCAGACGTCAGAACTAAGGGCCGGTAAATATAGATACTGTTGCAGACCTACCTTGTTTTACAAGTATAGAAATCACTGACTTTTTTCCAAATCGATGGCATAGTATCATATGTCCATATTTTTTAAAAATGAAAACCTGACAGCTTTCTGGCAAATGTTTTAGCATTTCATTTGACTCCGTGTCAAAAGCCTGAGTATGACGTTCTATTTCCTGTTGAAGCGATGGAATCTCCATCTCAAGCATGATCATAGGGACCGCTGTGGTACAAACTGTCACCCTAAAACAAAATAAACAATAAACAGTAAACAAGTAGGGTAAATCTTGCTCCCATAAGAAACCCTAACACAGGGTAACTTTTATTCAAGACTGGCACAGCCTTTTAAACTTGAATAAAGTCAGACAAATACAAAGACGAACAAAGGGGTTGTTGGCCCGCGCTTGTTTTTTCCCCCACTATTAGATTGTTCGTCTTTGTATTTATCCGACTTTATTCAAGTTTAAAAGGCTGTGCCAGTCTTGAATGAAAGTTAAATTGTGTTAGGTTTTCTTATGGGAGCAAGAGTTACCCTACCTGTTTATTGTTTACTGTTCCCTGCCTCATTTCATTTTCAATTTCTAACACAAAATGTCATCTCGTGACATTTTGTACCGAGGTTGTGATACAAAATGTCACTCCTGGCACCGGCGTGATATTTTGAGCCGGCAGGTCACACACTGTTAACCATTGTGGAACAAATTGTCACCAGGCGTGAATGCATTGTTTTGGCTGGGTTGGGTCTGCCCGGTCACTGTGTTGTGACATAGGTATACAAGGAACGAAATGATTAGCTAGTTTGGACGCTGGAAGTGAACCCTTCTGATGGCAATGATGACGATGTAGCGGTGATGGTGTAAGACAAAAAAAAACTAATCTCTGACTCACCTGACTGAACATGTGTCCAAGTACCAGCTGCAGAGGACAAACCACTTCTGTCTCTCCAGTCCCCAGATGCATTCACCAAATGCAAGACAGACTTACAAACGTATCTCTTCCATAATATTTAGGATGTATAAGGCTTAAATGTTTATATATGACAATGTATGGGTAGAGTTAGTACTTTTGTGTGTGTGTGTGTTATATGTTGCTACCGCACTTAATAACATGAGCAAATGAATGATATGAGTAGATCATAATGTTATTGATACCACACTATCAGTGGGTATCTATGGTGTACTTTTAAACAAATATCCATGATTGTAGTGAAGGTATTCGTCGTGGTCGTCGTCGTGGTCGTCGTCGTGGTCGTCGTCGTGGTCGTCGTCGTGGTCGACGTAGTAGTAGTAGTAGTAGTAGTAGTAGTAGTAGTAGTAGTAGTAGTGAAGTAGTAGTAGTAGTAGTAGTAGTAGTAGTAGTAGTAGTAGTGTAGTAGTATAGTAGCAGCAGCAGCAGCAGAAACAACAAAAAATAACAACAACAGCAGCTGAGGCAGTAGAGCTTAGTAGCAGTAGTCGCCATCTTAGTTGTAGTCGTAGTAGTTGTAACATATTGAAAGAGTGACAACTCCTGAACAGATAAGGACAATGACAACGACAACGACGAAGACAACGACGTCGATGATGATGATGATGATGATGATGATGATGATGATGAGATGATGATGATGATGATGATGATGATCTTGATGATGATGATGATGATGATGATGATGATGATGATGATGATGATGATGATGATGATGATGATGATGATGATGACGGCAATGAAGAGGAGGAGGAGGAGGAGGAGGATAATGATAATGATGAGGATGACGATAATGATGAAGATGATGATGATGATGATGATGATGATGATGATGATGATGATGATGGTGACGACACTTGATATTGCTTTAGGCCTATATTTCTTTTCTTGTTTACATGTTTGTTTGCTAGCTTGCTTGCTAGTGTGCCTGTTTACATGCTTGTTTTGCTAGTTTGGCCCATCAAACACACACGTTTTGCACAACTACTCAGTGTTGACACCAATACTGACGACCAACTGACAGTCTCAGCACTGACGTTGATATCAAAGACCTGGGCCATCATCGGTCATTGTTCGATCTCGTACTGCAGAAGCCATTTTGGGGAAGCCCTCACACTCACAACACAATCCAGACCTTTTACTAGGACACGTGGTCTTTAAGGCCTTTTTAATGCATGTTTCGTACAGCCCAGCCGACCGCAAAGGGCAATATCAGGGCTGTCACCTCGTTGATGCCAATTCTGAACACGGATTATTGAAAAGAATTTTTTTTAAAGCACCCTACTTAAACATATTTTCTAAAAAAAACATGCTACACTTTCTGTAAAGTCTTTCTTCCATGACGTCTTTAGATCAGATGAAAATGTCCATCTCTTTCAGACATCCAACAGTGATATCAGGTGGATGTTTTTAACAAGATTCTTTTTCACTGGAATCTGCCGTAAAGTGTTTATGTCTGACATGAAAGTCCCAGACACGCCTGTGTGAGTCGGCGCTAACTTTGCAATACTTTTACACATAAACGTCTATGTTTAATTTCAACAATGTGTGTGTGTGTGTGTGTGTGTGTGTGTGTGTGTGTGTGTGTGTGTGTGTGTGTGTGTGTGTGTGTGTGTGTGTGTGTGTGTGTGTGTGTGTGTGTGTGTGTGTGGCGCGCGCGTGTATGTGCATGTACGTGTGTGTGCGAGCGCATGCGTGCACGTGCGCGCGCTCTGAATCTGTCGTTAATTAGCATGAAGGCATACTCATCTTCACTATTCTACCACTAACACACTAGATCACGCATTACTAATGGCGAGTCACAACCAACAAAACACCATTCATTCACAACTGGCGATGAATTGGTCCACAGTAGACGTGACTATGGACGTGCCGGTACAAACTGTCACCTTAACCGACAATTTGAAGCGGGTGACATTTTGTAGCGCAACATCAGTGTAAAATTGTCACCGAGAGACATTTTGTACCGGGGTAACATTTCACACTGCAACATCGGTAAAAATTGTCACCCTTGTACATTTTGTGCAGGGCTGACATGTTGTGCCGTACCTGGGGCATTTATGCAGTGAACATTCTTGAAAACAGATTTATCATTTAGTTCTGTTCTCTCTCCCTTCTCTGAATGTCGTCTGCTTTCTTATGAAAGATTGTCCAGACGCATTGCGCTTCCAAAATATTTCAGCAAACCCTTTTGCTTTTATAACCGAAGAGGGAATTTTCTTCTGCAAAGTACCAGGAAGATCTATCCCATTTTCATGGCTTGAAATATGTTGCATGCCCTCTAAAGGTCTTTTGAAGGTGTGTGTATGTGTGTGTGTGTGTGTGTGTGTGTGTGTGTGTGTGTGTGTGTGTGTGTGTGTGTGTGTGTGTGTGTGTGTGTAAGTGCGTGTGTGTAAGTGCGTGTGTGTGTGTTTGCATAGGTGTTTTGTGTACGTGTACGTGTGTGTGTGTGTGTGTGTGTGTGTGTGTGTGTGTGTGTGTGTGTGTGTGTGTGTGTGTGTGTGTGTGTGTGTGTGTGTGTGTGTGTGTGTCTGTGTGTGTGTGTGTGTGTGTGTGTGTGTGTGTGTGTGTGTGTGTATGTGTGTGTGCGTGTGTGCGTGTGTGTGTGCGTGCGTGTGTGTGTGTGTGTGTGTGTGTGTGTGTGTGTGTGTGTGTGCGTGTGCGTGCATGTGTGTGTGTGCGGTGTGTGTGTGTGTGTGTGTGTGTGTGTGTGTGTGTGTGTGTGTGTGTGTGTGTGTGTGTGTGTGTAAGTGTGGGTGTGTGCCTGTGCATGCATTTATGTGTGTGCATATGTGTATGTGTGTGTGGCTATCTGTCTGTCTGTGTGTGTGTGCACATATGTCTTGTGTGTGCGTGTACGTATGAGGTGTGTATGTATGTGTGTGTGTGCGTGCGCGCGCGTGTGTGTGCGTGTGCCTGTGCGTGCGTACATGTGTGTCGTTATGTATCTCTGCGTGTGTTTGCTTCGTTCTTTCTTTAGTTTAATGATTTTGGCATGATGTTTTACCAAATAATGTAGAATTCATGATCGTCCCATGACAGTTGTCATAAGTGGAAGAGGAGGAATGAAGGGAGGGGTGATGGACGTTCGAACAGTCCGGAACTCTTTGTCATCAGTCATGACCAACAGGACAAAGACAGTGTGGTCAGTCCACTTCTTCACGTCGTCCATCCAGGACTTTTCTCCTCCACCTCTGTCCACTGACAGGTGTTCGTTCGTTAAGTCTTCAGCTGGGTGTCACGACAAACGGATGGCTCAATCAGGACGGAAACACTTATATGAGAAGGGGACAACGTGTCCAAAGTCCCATTTTGGCCAGCCTGGTACGGGAGAAACGTCGGGGCAGGAGGTGGGGGATGGGGGGTGTGTGTGTGTGGGTGGGTGGGTGGGGGGCGGGGGGGAGTGCAGAAACCTCTGAAAACGCCACACCTCATCCAACCCCCAGAAGCCCGTCCCCTTCCCGTCCCCTTCCCCGTCCCCTTCCCCTTCCCCGTCCCCTTCCCCATCCCCGTCCCCTTCCCCGTCCCCTTCCCCGTCCCCTTCCCACTCCCCTCCTCACCCTTCCTCCGGTCGTGCGAATCACACAAGTTTATAACTGCAGAGAGACGTTCTTGTTTAGCAGCGAAAGGGTGTCGCCTGGTTACCTGATATAGTCCATTGTCTCATAATGCTGATGCATGAGAAGAAGAGTATTCCTCGTGACTGCCTGCTTGATGTCAGGAGAAGCCTCATGATGACTCCATATCCAGGGTAGGGGCAGAATCGGGACGAACAGCGTACGAGTGTGCCTACTCCACCTAAACGTACTGATTTTCGATCGACGAGGAATTCCTAAAGCAGATCCGCTGTCAGTGCTCATCTCTAGCATCCACACCAGAATGGTGGACCATCATCACCCGTTGTCCTGATGTCAGGTTGTCTTGGTCGGCCTGGCTTCTGCGTGCCATGAGGGATCCACTTTAAGGCATGTTTGGTGATGTTCGAAGCGGAGTTTTCGAGAGTGTGTCCACTTCTTCTCCTGTTTCTTCTTTTGATCTCATTCTTGGCTGTTGCGCAGAGCTGAGCTTTCTTTCAGAAGTCGATGTCTTTGATGGTGTCTAGCCAGCGGGGTCAGGAGGAGTTTTCTGAAGCAGTTGCTCTGAAGTCTCTGTGCGGGTTTATTTGTTGTTTTCTCCATGTCTATGCTCTGTCTAATGAGAAAAACTTCATGTATCAATCGGACAGTCTTCTCTCTATACAGCAGATGGCTTGTCTTGAGCTCCAGATTCTTTGGAGTTGCAGGAATGTTGCTCTTGCTTTGTCAATTCTTGCTCTGACTTCTGCATCTGTACCACCCTGCTTATTGACAACACTGCTCAACGCCCATCTTGCGCCGAATTTGAGATACGTGATTGCTCGTTCTTGAGTGTTGTTTATCTGAAGAAGACCTAAGAGGTCGAAATGCGTTTTTTGTCGTAATTTGTTTTTCCACGTTTACTGGCGGAGTTATTTCAAATTCCTTTTAAGATTTGACGTGTCACGCTCACGTGGATGAATGTTACAAACCTCATCAGTTACATTCCCATTCTATGCCAGAAGGGTCGGCTGAAACGGAAACACCAGCAGTTTACCTAAAGACTCTTCTAGTCCATGAGAACGAAAGAAACTGTCAGCACACTGACAGGAAACGGCAACTTGCACGTCACCAGGAGCAGATCATGCAGCAGCAAACCAAGGGAAGTTTGGAAGCTTAACTCTTCAACACAATGTAACTAATGACCACAGAATCTGGGAAAACAAACAGTGGCCAAAAATGCACACGGTCCTTCACTATACCTCTGTCCAAACCATGAAACCTACGACAGACAGGAAAATCAGTTCGGCTGGAGAAATCCAGTAAAGTAATGTTGAGAAACATCCTGAATAGATTCAAGAGAAAGACGAATTCTTTGTGTGAGAACAGACAAGATTCAGACGAAAAGGATTACATCTCTAGAGATCTTCAGCGTTAACCTGCTGGTTAAAAAAAAACTTCAACACCAACTTAAAAGAACACACAGAATAGAAGTCAGCTCCGGGAGAACAAATTCTTCACCAAACTCTTCATCAACAGCCTTCGACAACAGCAACCAGCCTCGTGCTTCTCCGACGAAGAGTGGAACAACTGAACCTCTCTAAGTTTCCAGAATGTAATCTTTGCAAAACAAACGGCATGGTGACAAAGTTAGTTAACGAGGTTCGCTCTGACTGTCTGGCATAAGATTCAACGTCATCTGCAAACCAGTTTCACCAGTTTCCACACCAAGCCAGCTCCATTAAAGCCTACGGTTCTAACTCTCGCTTCTTGATGGATGTTTTTGATTTTCACGCTCTATGGTCTCTCACCTCACATGTAAATGACACCCTGCATTTTTTTTCTATCTTTCCTTTCTTCTTCTTTTTCTTTTAACCCTCTCCACCCCCTTTCCTTCCATGATGAGCCCCTATTGTCTTTGAATAAAACACGAGGCCCCATCATACGCCAAGCTCCTCAAGGGAAGTCACCAACAACTTAACGGGCACTCGCGAACGGAGACCCTCCCCTTCCCCTCCTTCTCCCCCTCCCCTGTTCGCCGCTCCCGAAACCACATGGTATCGGTTGGCACTGAATAAATAATCAACACAAAACGATCTCGCCCTGGCTAATGACAGTCGCGTTAACTACAACTTCGCGTGCTGTCATCCCCGAACCTGGCGCGCGACGCATACCAATTAGCAGGACAAGACTGATTACACTAATAGATAGCGGCCGCTCCGTGCCAGGAAACGACTAGCTTTTTTTGGTGTGTTGTTGTGTGGTGTGTGTTGGGGCATTAGCGGGTTTAGTCATTAAAATGCCATTATGGCGGCCTGAAGCGTCCCGGGTAGACCCGTCGTTAATGCGCGACAGGGAATAGGAGAGCTAAGTTTGCACAACGGGAAATTTCTCCCGGGAACCGTGTCTGGCTCGTCGTCGTCGTCAAGTTGAGGTCCTGCCTGCGAAACGGGGGTTGTTTCTGTGAAGGAGTGTGGTGAGAAGGTGGTGGGAAGAATGGGAGGTAGGGGGGGGGGGGGTCTGGGGAGGATGGAGGGGATAGGAGAAGGGG
>CM031603.1:11364376-11369376 GCA_018398815.1 Conus ventricosus | reverse complement strand
AAGTGATGATAGTTTAAACAAAGAAATCACAGAAGAAGAAGTAAAAGAGGCAATAAGGAAATTAAATAATGGGAAAGCAGGGAGCTTAGACGGTGTTGTTCCGGAGATGTTGAAAGCAGGAGGAGAGGTGGTCGTTAAGTTCCTAACAAAGCTTTTCAATAAAGTGTTTGACTCTGGGATCTACCCACGGGAATGGCGTAAAGCTATAGTTGTTTTCCCAAATTTCAAAAAAAGGTGATGCCGACCAGCCAGACAACTACAGAGGGATATCATTGATTAATGTTTCTTGTAAATGCTATACATCCATTCTGAACACAAGATTAATTTCTTGGCTAGACGATACTGATATAATAGTTGAAAACCAGGCTGGGTTTCGAAAAGATTATTCAACAGTAGACCAGATATTTAATCTCTATGCTATTGTTCAGAAATACTTAAATAAGAAAAGACAGAAAATTTATGTTGCTTTTATTGATTTCAAAAAGGCATTTGACTCTGTTAACCATGCAAAACTACTGAAGGTTAGTTTATAATGAGGGTATAAGAGGGACATTTTTGGTGCCTTGAAAAGCATGTATGATTCTTTAATCTCTTGTGTGCGCGTGAACAGTGATTTTCAGATTTCTTTACATGTCCATCATGTGTACGACAAGGCTGTGTCATGAGTCCCACATTGTTTTCTCTATTTATTAATCAACTGGCAAATCACATTAATAACACTGGTGTCCATGGTGTTCAACTATTACCTACTCTGATTGAATTGTTCATTTTGCTGTTCGCAGATGCTGTAGCTTTGCTGTCAACGTCACCGGGAGGCTTACAAGCCCAATTAGATTCTTTAAAAAGCTGTTGTGATAAATTGAAATTATCTGTTAACAAAGAAAAGACTAAGATCTTGGTATTTAAGAAAGGCGGTATTTAGGATCAAGAGAAGGTGTTTTTTTGAGGGTAAAGAACTATAAATGTTAATATGTATTATTATTTGGGTTTTTCTTTCACAACAATGTTGAGTTTAGGACGTGGTACAAATCATTTAGTTGCAAAGGGAAAAAGGCTGTATATTGGCTTTGTCAGGCGTTTAAAAAATGTAACGAAATGTCACCAAAGATATACCTAAAAAAAATTTATGCTAAAGCACAGCCTGTATTATTGTATTCATCAGAATTATGGGGTTATAAGAGGTTAGAAAGTATAGAGAAAGTGCATTTATTAGCCTGTAAAAGATACTTAGGTTTACCCCTAAAGACCCCAAATAAATGGTTTATAGTGAGCTTGGTAGATATCCCTTGTTTGTAAACTCACAAATTAGATGTATTAAATACTGGTTTAGATTGTTACAAATGGAACAAAACGATTACCCAAACAGGCATATTAATGATGCTATCGATGGAGAACGATAATAAAGGTGCTGGGTAACCGAGATAAGAGAAATGCTTTCTAAGGCGGGTTTTTATGAAGTGTGGATAAACCAAGGTGTTCAAACGTTAATGCATTTTTGAAAATATTCAAGCAGCGTTTATTAGATATGTTTTTCCAAGAGTGGTCAGGCACAGTCAGAGACAGAGAAAGATATAGCTTGTATAGATTGGTTAAAGATAATTTGAATATCGGTACATATCTAAATGAAATCGATATCTTTTGTTTTCGGTGGAATAACGCAGATTAGATGTGGGGTGCTACCAATAACAACAACATGAATAGATATGGAAATGATGTTGCACAGTCTTACTGCCCATATTGTGAAATACATGTAGAGAGAGAAAAACACCTTTTATATGTTTGCCCGTTGTACTCGGAATTGAGAAATAAATTTTTTCCCAATGGAATAATGTTTCAGTGAAAGATTGTTAGCTGGAGAACCAAACACTTGTCCATTGTGGTCTCAAGTTTATATTTCACGCTGTTAGGCAGAGACAGAAATTTTTAGAAAGTAATCTATAAAACTCAAATATGCAAATAATGTGATGTGATTTCTATAGCAACATGTGCATACTATAGGCAATAAGTCGATAGTGTTTATGTCAAGGTTTAATGGATGTAATGCTGTACTTATTGATGTATGAAAGCTCCTACCCCAGCCCAATCCCATTCACCCCCCCCCCCCCCTTTCCATTCCTTCATGTTTATGTGCCCATGGCCTAAAAACATTAAACCATTTCATTCATTCTCTCTCTCTCTCTCTCTCTCTCTCCTCTCTCTCTCTCTCTCCTCTCTCTCTCTCTCTCTCTCTCTCTTCTCTCTCTCTCTCTCCTCTCTCTCTCTCTCTCTCTCTCTCTCATCCCTCATCGCTGTGTGTGCATGTGTGCGCCAGTGTATGCGGTGAGTGTGTGTGTGTGTGTGTGTGTGTGTGTGTGTGTGTGTGTGTGTGTGTGTGTGTGTGTGTGTGTGCGCGTGACCGCGTGTGTGTATGTGTGTGTACGTATGTGCGCGTGCGCGCGCGCGTGTGTGTGAGCGCGCTCGTGCGTGTGCATGTGTGTTTCTGTGTGTTGATTATTTGTTTGGAACGAATGTTCAGAATATATGACACATTAACAACAACAACAACAACAGCAACACACACACACACACACACACACACACACACACACACACACACACACACACACACACACACACACACACACACACACACACACTGACGAACGTAAGCACTCATACAACAACTACCACCATACATACACATACACACCCACACACAGGGGCACACTCACAAACCAACGCATACACTCACTTCCATGGACTCTCTGCTTTGCACGTTTGCATTGCTTCGTTAATGCAAACTAGCGGTACACATCACGTTTAAAATAAATGGTGGGAGTCCTATGAGATTCAGAGTCTCATCTCAGTTGAGATGTGTTTGATCATTTGTGTCTGTCATTGGAAAGCCCCAGTATGAGCCTATTATCTAGGAGTCTTCGCCTTGAGATTATACCAATCTTTCTTTGGTTGCCGATGACCGTTGACCGTTGATGGTGAGATTAACGTCCTATCGGCCTGAGGCCCTTAAGGGCAAGCGTACTGCTGTCGCCGGCAGTAGTGGGTGAGTTTCATGTGGGGTCGTCGTGTTTTCTCTCTCTCTCTCTCTCTCTCTCTCTCTCTGAGCTCTAGTTCCTCTTCAACGTTGGTTCAATTTTGGTTGTTGGTCAACCGACGATGGGTGTCGGTGTATGTTGTCTCCTTTCCCCAATCATCAGACTGTCTTCAGGACCACCGGGCGGCCTTCTTCATGCTTGGGTGGCGATGGTCCTGTGCCGCGTGAGGAGGGAGCAGGACGGAAAGTCGCTGGAGCGTTGCACGAGTCCCCAATAATTTGGCGGGTACTCGCAGACTGCGGCCGACAGGGCAATTTTTCAGCCCAACCCCATAAGGAGTGCCCCCATGTCTGCCACACCTCAGAACATGGTTACCCAGGCCACGATGATCGCAGTCAGGCAGCGCTCCATCGCCGATCGCCCCACATCTCCAGGAGCCGTCCCCCAGCGACACAGGCTAAGACCCGTCGTCACCCATGTGGGTGGAAGGTTGACTGCGCCGCCCGACACTGACCTCTCACATCAGTTTCCCTCAAAGGAGAGCTGCCACCTCTCCCCTGGCGTCCACTGCAGTTGCCGATGTTTCTTACTCTTCCTTTAATCCATGATGTGCGGCCACTTCTTCTCTTCATGTCAAGCTCTGGAAGATGGTCTATGGTATAGTGGCTTTGATCGTGTTTGTTGAGGTGATTCTTAAGGGTTTTTTTTATCACATCAAATCAACTATGCTGTAATACCGTTCTTATTGTTGCCTTGCCTGCCAGTGCGTCTGCGCTCTCATTTCCTTTGATACCTGCATGTCTTGGGCAGTACATGGGTCTTTGCAATGGACAGGCAGAGACAGACAGACTGAGAGACATTTAAGATTTCAAATAAAAAAATTATCTCGACTTTCATAGCCGTATCCTCTGATGTGTATGAAAATGTTAAGCCCAGGGGGGACATCATTTCAATGTATTTGATACTTCGCTTTCGTTTAACATCATAGAGAGACAGAGAGAAAGTGAGAGAGAGAGAGAGAGAGAGGAGGGAGAGAGAGAGAGAGAGAGACAGACAGACAGACAGACAGACAGAGAGACAGACAGACAGACAGACAGACAGAGATAGACAGAGACAGGGACAGAAAGAGACAGAGACAGAGAGAGTGAGAGACAGATTGGGAGAAGAGGAGGAGTACAAAAAGACTTTTGCACGTGAAGGCACACACACACACACACACACACAACACACACACACACACACACACACACACACACACACACACACACACACACACACACAACCAAAGGTGCATAGAGCAATATATACAATTGGCTTTGCCTGCCAGCATACGAAATCAACAGACAAACACCGGACGTTTCTCCTACCTGTGACAAACAAGGTGACAGATGACGACGTGTCCACCTGTGACAAACAAGGTGACAGATGATGACGTGTCCTACCTGTGACAAACAAGGTGACAGATGATGACGTCTCCTACCTGCGACAAACAAGATGACAGATGATGACGTCTCCTCCCTGTGACAAACAAGGTGACAGATGATGACGTCTCCTACCTGTGACAAGCAAGGTGACAGATGATGACGTCTCCTACCTGTGACAAGCAAGGTGACAGATGATGACGTCTCCTACCTGTGACAAGCAAGGTGACAGATGATGACGTCTCCTACCGGGCAAGCAAGGGACAGATGATGACGTCTCCTTTCTGGGGCAAACGACGTGACATATACTGACGTATCACCTGTGGCAACAGGGACAATGCTGGCTCTCCTATTTGTGGCAATAAAGGTGACAAATGCCGGCATCGCCTACTGTGGCAAACAAGCGCAAGATGACGCTCCCCCCTGTGGCAAGCAAGGTGACAGATGATGACGTCTCTATTGTGGCAAACAAGGTGACAGATGACGTCTCCCTCCTGGGGCAAACAAGGTGACAGATGACGTCCCTCCTGTTGTAAGCAAGGTGACA